>OX235272.1:81233280-81558897 GCA_944472155.2 Trichobilharzia szidati
TCTGAACAAAGATTCATCAAACAACTCAGTACAAAGTGAGATTTCAACATTTAACAATCTAAGGGCTTTCAATCCCAATAAAGATGGACCATATTCACTAACAAGAAAGGGGATATTCACAAAATTACCACTGTCTGACTTCAAACAAATGTTAGTTGCACCAATAAGAGGTAGTTTATGACCAGTTATGCCCGTAATTGAACTAGTAGTAGGGTCTACCTGAGCATGCTTACAAAGCGATAGTAAATCTTTCTTAGAAATTATAGATTCAGTACTCCCAGTATCAATTATAAAACAGTGAGACTTGCCTGAACTTGTAGTGAAGTTTCTCACTAGATGAGATTGAGTATTGTGAAAAGTTGAAAGAGACATTGACTTTATTTTATCAGACAGTTTGGGAGAATCATGAGTAGCATAATTATTTGAACTTCTGCAGACAGACTTGATGTGCCCAATTTTATCACATTTATGGCACTTAGCACTCCGAAAACGACAAGTGCTTCGTAGATGAAGTTTTCCACATGAAAAACACGGTTTGATGTTCTTGCTTTCTGTATGCATTCTATTACATGTGGACGGCAGTTTGGACTTCTTTCTATGAACACTTTTATTATCAACTTTGGACAGCATGACATCAGACTCTGACGTAGTGGTAGCTGGGTAGTCACTGTTGACATCTTCATACGTAATACATAAATCCTTGGCAGTTTGAAAGGTGCAGGAAGGTATCTGAACCAACTCTTTCTCTAACTTAGGAATATTGATTCCAGCAATTAGACGATCACGTAGTTGAGTATGGAGCTGATCTCCAAAGTTGCATTTTGAAGCTTGTATCTGAAGTTGAAGAATAACGTCTCTAATCTTCTGGTTGGGAGCACGAACAAGTTTGTTGAACTGAGCCCTCTCTCGTGTTTCGAAAGTTGTTATGTGGAAGTGATTTGTTAAAAGTTCACGGAGTTTATCATAAGACAGAGAAATTGGTTTATCTGGAAATGACAGAGTTTTCAGTAGGCTGTACGCATCTAGCCCAATAGCAGTAATAAAATGAGCTGGAATTTTGTCATTGCGAACATTCTTTGACATGCACCATGCGTCGAAACATTCAAGATAATCGGAGATTTCCCGCGGTGAACCATTTATAGGAAACTTTCCAAGATTATTTAATTCCATTGCGACACCAAAATGTGATTTTTTATTTGTGATAGTAGTATTTGTATTTCGCAATGACCGAATTACAGGAACTCAACCAAAACATAGAGAGGGATGAATTTAGGAATTTGTATTTGGCGGAATTATATTTCAAATCAAAATAATAAATATATTAACAAACAGCAGTAAGTATTTAAACAATAAAAAGATAGAAATTGTCAATCACCACACAAGTCGACTTAAACAGTGAGGGTCAGCATCCAATGTTCAGTGATGAGTGCTGTGGTCAATAATTTTGGGGAACTATTTACCGCTACACATTCATCAAGTTTGGTGGTTTGTGTTTGGAAGTCGGGCAACCTAAAAGTGAAGGTAAAGCAAAGAAGTATTTCCTGTATTTCTCGAAAAGAACAATCTTTTTGAGACTTCAATTTACTGCATTTTAAAATAATTCAGTTTTCAACTATTTGCCTCTCCATTTCCAGTGTAGCGTTGATTTCTGTGGGTGAGCATCTCACTAGCATTAAGACTTGACAAATTCACTGACTGATAATTGTATAACATTTCGCAGTATTTTTAACATAATATAAGTTGATGGGTTACTTTACAATGTCTGACGCATACCATATGAAAATCGGTCATGAAAATTTAACATAACTAATTCTGTTAACCAACTGTTTTCTTCAGGATCATTATACGTAATTTCATCACTAATTTTCCACTACACATTTAACTCTATTGAATAGACTATAACTTAGTTGCTGTGGTACTAAATACTTCTATACTTTATAAATTTTTGAGTGAAACTTAATTTCCTAGTCGTTTGTAACGAATGCTTATATACGTGTGTGCATGTATATAAGTGATGCATCTAAGAATGTCCTCAGGTATCTATGTATCTGGTGACCGAATGGGAAGCACTTGTCATGAAACCTATTAATGTGCAGCATACTGTGTGATTGGAACGGGCTCAAAGCAATGCAGTGCTGCGACTCCAGTGAATAATAAAATAATGGTGGTGGAATTATTAATAATAATAATATTATTAATGGTATTAATGACGACATGCCTGTCAAACACGCACAAACACATTATTATTTTTGCATTTCCCTACATGCTTTCTGACTAATTTATCAGGATAATTATTAATTTTCAAAGCTTCTCTCATATACCTCACTTCCTGTCTTAGGTTCTCCTTCACACTAATTAGTTTTTATACCCTATTACTTACACATTTTACCAATCTTATTTTTACTGACATAGGATGAGATGATCGGAAATTCGAATATTAGTTTGAATGAGTGGGTTTCCCGTAAACACTAGTGTTTGACTTCTCATCTTCTTTCCTTTTTACGCTACAATCTAACATTGGAAGCTCCTCTTCCCATATTTCTAATTTATAAGTGAATTGAATTGCTTCTACCTTCCAGTTAGTGTGTTCGAAAAGTCTATTTATGCCCTGTGTTCTAAGTACCTTGAACGTGCCATCTACACACCACCAAACTTTTGAGGTAGGACTGAACTTTTCAGTCGCCAAGTTCCCCACCTATCCATGAATATATCTGCACAACCGGGAATATTGGTGACCCTATGGCAAATCCCTCAGTCTACTTGTATATTTCCCCTTTGAATTTAAATTCTGTGGAATTCAGGTATAGCTGCACTACCAGAATTCTGTCCTCTAGTGTCACTTTTGTTCTAATTTCAAGTTCTTGGTCAGAAATAAGTCTGTTTCTGACTACATGCACTAAATGCGATCACACACAACCATACAATAGGATGGGATAAGATGACAGTTTTAAAATCTAATCTAATATAAAAGAGTGGAGGGAGAGATTGATAACGGAAGCCCTATTCATTGAATGCAAATACGTGTAATAGGTATGATTCGACACCTGTCCAACTGGACATCTGGAAAATTCTAGTACCCCAACGACGAATAGGGCGGAATGAAGAAAACTACAAAGCGAAGGTTTCGAAGCTGTGTGATTATAACTGATATGATTGTGAACAATAAATTGTGTTCCATACGTCATCCAGTAAATAGTACTGTTTCACTGTGTGATACATCTAATAAACAAACTAATATGGAATTACGTACTACTACAGTGCTCATGTTTTACACATACATTAATAAAAGCAGCTTGTTGCGCAAAAGTCAAAAACAAGCCAACCACTAAAGAAGTAAACTGTGGGTAAATTGGGAATAATATATGACAAATAATGAGATTCAGGCTCAGCAACTGTGAGGGATTGGTAGTGCTGTTGATAAGGTGAGCTTTACCAGCCCTTACTAAAATTAATTCACCTTTGTTCCCAACAAATCAGTACTCTACCTGAGCTGTAAGTGCTGACTACAAAACGCAAAGTAAATGATGAAGGTAATTAGAAATGTGCTCTGGTAAGCAGTAAATTTGAATAAAATAAATAGTCAAGTTTATTCAGGGAAAAAGATCTAGAACTTAGCTAACGAATGTGGCTGTATTAGAAACTCACAGTGAGTGATTTTTGGCAGCGCGATGGAGACGGACGAAGCTGATTTCAGCCGGTTGCAATATTGGCAATTAAAAACATTCGAAACTGCGCCACATCCAGTGAGACAATTTCCCGTGGTGCATATTATGCCATAGTAGCCACATAAGTTTTAAATTATTTTCCATTTATTAACAAAACCTTTTTATTCTATTAAAATTCACAGAACATCACTAAATGACTAAGTCTTTTCTATTGGCGTTTTGCCATTATTATTTATTTGTCAGTTGCAGTACTGTTTGATTGGGTAATTAGGCATACTGCCTTTAGTAGGCCTGGTGTATTGTGGCTAATCACTACTAAACCAGAACTTTAGAGGTGCATAAAAGTGATTTCAAGAAAACTCTCATATGGGTGGATGAATTATTTATGGCAGTCTTTGTCTGAGTGAAGTCATGGTTACATTGGATGTTTTTCTCTTTATTTGTTATTCTATTTTCACACTAATGAAGTCATCGAAGCAAGTAACAGAAATAATCAAAGTGAATGCGATGAATATTTTTCTCTCAAAGTCAGATGGTATCATTGAAGGGTTCGAAAACAGTAGGTACGCGATGATGAGAACACTTAGACTTCAATCCACCAAAATGAAATGGATGTGATGCACTTAAACAAGACCTGAAAATGAACATTTAATTAAATGAACGAAACCGAAACTAGTAGGAAAATAAATTTATGGAAAGAAATGTGATATAAGTGGATATAGTATAAGTTCCTTACTAGAAATGTGAAGAGATAACACTGAGAAAAAAAGTGCACAGAGGTCACTTGGAATTCAGTTAAACGTTTCCTTACTGTTACTGAATAAATAGTTCCAGAAATGCCTGTTCTAAACTTTGTGTTAATTTACTTCTTAAATTCTCTTCTGATCTCAGAGAGCAGGTATTTTCAGTATTATGCGGGTAGTTGATGAGTACTTAACTGGTTCATTGATTGATTTGCCTTCCTAGTTAATAATTCTTCGGTGATACAAAAGACAGAAATGAGTCTGGCATAGATAGTTCTTTACTGTAACTACCTTAGCTTAGACTTTAGGTAACCATGACCATATAGTTTTCTGGGTTCCCTTATGAGAGTGTTTTCACGAAAACTCCTGTGATGATAACATATAGTGAAGTTCTTTGTTTAAATGTAGTGACATTTAAATGTTTACAAATTTACAAAGATATTTCAGTGGTCGAGATTCTGGCTTCACAGTTGTACCTGTGAACTTAAATCTCTATCTTAGCAGTCTACTAACGTTAAAATGAGAAGCGTTTGCGTACTTAATAAGATGTACACTATCTTAATGATAGCTATATTGGCATATTATAAAGTGTATACTTGGTTGCAGGTTTTAATAATAAGAATAATTCATAATTATCCATGCTTCCATTGGAAGACTTAGAGTCACATATAACCCTCTCTACCAGTTTTGTGGTACCAAAAGTGCATACAGTGTTACAGTACGACTTACCAATAGCTCTCATAAACTTGTGTCGTTTAGTGACGTCTAAAAGAACTCCGGTTTGTTAACCTGTTTCATAAAATTCGAGTAACATAAGAATAGCAAATTTAATAGGATAATATGAGCTCACTTTTTGTTATTTCTCGGTTTCGTCTAAGCCTGAAAAATATCAGAATTCAAACATAACAAATCACATGAACATTTTTAATCAAGTTAACAAGGAGTTACTCACAGAAAATCATGGATTGCATATAGATTGGAAGTCAAGCAATTCCTTATATCACATGAATTTTTAGGCTAAATAAAATGATTCAAAATGGGAATAGAAACTAACAGAAAAAGTGTATCAGTGCAGTAGATTACGCAACTATGCAAGATCGTTTAGTTGAGCATAACGATTAAGATGAACAACTTTCAACTGGAAAAAAGCCTTTTTACACTGTCATCGATTCCATCAAAGCTTCTCGAAATGACTATTTTTGACATTATCTAGCGGACTTATCAGCTTCATCTTCCGTTTATTTTCCGTTGCAAACATGTTTTTGTGGATGACTCAGGGAACTTGAGAGTAGATACAGCGACAATGAATACACTGAAACACTTCAAGTGAATACTGAATGAGAGTATTCATTCTCAGCATTTTCTACTTCCCAGAACCATGAAAACAACTACAGACAAAGACGGGACCATGTTCAGGTAATAATATAAATCTAATTCTGAAACACGCAGTATCCTACCCCAGTAATCAGTGAGTTGAAATGTTGATTCCAATTTCGCCGGATTCCTACTAATCACCTAACACAGTAACAAGATTCTAAATAGCCTAAGTTAAAATTATGTGACTTGAAAGATTCGCTGGGGAGGCGTTTTTTCAGAAATTTCATACATTTGTTCCCCTTAATGAATTTGAACAAAGCAACAACTACAGTGTTAGCAGAATAAAATGGTACCATATTTTATTTCCTCGCCTTATCTTCAGCTGCTTACAAGGCAAAAACATTATTAAATGTGTCTACAAAAACATTTTAACATACTTACAGAGTTCATTTCAAACAGAAATCAGTCGATCAATATACATATACACTAATAATATATACATATATATATGCAATATTGAACACAATTCCGAGCAATAATAATCATACAAAATGAAAACTTTTCAGTATCTCGCATTAGGATGAAAAATATCCAGTTACCAGGGCAAAGAAAGACTTATAACTGCTTCTTTCTGAACGCACAAATCAGGTTTTAGGCGCTTGATGGAAAAGGTTTTAGCAAACTTAAGGAGCATTAAACTCTTTTGCTTATTGATAATTTTGAATGACTTTTCCACGTCCACCTCACGACCCGTGTCAAGAAGATGCCTGGCGATGGCACTGCCTAAAGCATTTGTTCCCTTTAGACGTAAGCTTTTTGGTACATGTTCAGAAAATCGTAGATATGCTCTTCTTTCTGTCCTTCCAATGTAATTGCTCCCGCAGATACACGTAAATTTGTATATACAGTTGGAGTTAACATGAGAAGGATATCTATCGATTTTTGATTGGACCAGAGAGCAAGTTGTTCGAAAGACGGGAACGAGCTTAGCTGCAGGATAGGCTATGGTTAGTGATGTACTCAGCTTGAAAAGTTTTCATTTTGTATGATTATTATTGCTCGGAATTGTGTTCAATATTGCATATATATATAATTAGAGTATGTGTATATTGATCGACTGATTTCTGTTTGAAATGAACTCTGTAAGTATGTTAAAATGTTTTTGTAGACACATTTAATAATGTTTTTGCCTTGTAAGCAGCTGAAGATAAGGCGAGGAAATAAAATATGGTACCATTTTATTCTGCTAACACTGTAGTTGTTGCTTTGTTCAAATTAAAATTATGTGCTAGGAGGAGTTGAAAGATTATGAGCAGTTTTGGATCCACCTGAAGAGGACAGCAGAGAATAGAACAAAGTTGAGATGTGTTGTTGAAGCCATATGTTCCACTCAGAACCCAAGGAAATAATAGTTATACTATAATAAAATTATGTTCCGATTCAGCGGTATTTCCAGTTTCAGGATTTCATCATGAGCTGACATCGTCGGGAGAACTATTGGGAAACCTGGGAAACAGCTGTGCAGTACTCCCTGCAGGTTTTACAATAGTTCTTCAACCGATGTCAGCTCATGGCAAAATCCTGTAACGAATCAAATCCTTGCAAACCACCACTTGAATACTTTCAGTTGTCAAATAATTGCTTCGAGAATGAAAGCTAAAAACGACCCCATTCAGTTGAGATGGTTGGAAAAATATTTAAGACTCTCATGGTAAACTTTGGGTCAAAACATGTAGGCGGAAAATCTTGTTCGTAATTAGATCTGTTCAAGATTCTCTCTTTTGATCATTTGCGAAAGGAATTTGAAAATATTCATGATTACTTAGTAGAGATGAAAACCTACGTGATTTCAGAAAGAAAATTTAAGAAATTAACCACGAAACTGTAAACTATTACCGTGTGTAAGAAATGATTATTTATTAGATTGTAATTTAAAGGTGATACGTTGCACAGAAGCTTGTCCCAAAGACCGATAAAATCCATTGGTAGGATATTTAATTCAGTAAACCTTTGTTTGACATTTTCTAGCCAGCGAATGACTGTGGCTCAAACAAAGAATAAGATCATTAGTTCCACCACATTCTTGCATATCCACTGATTACAGTATTCCTGTGGAGACAGCTACACTAGGCGTACTACTAAATAGATTAGCCTCCATGTCACAGAAAATCTCCTATTGGGACTGTATAAAGGACTGGTAAGAAATATACAAAGCCCTACTTTTTCTCATCACCCTGATGGCAACCATTCAGTTTAACAAACGGAAGCATTCAAAGTGATTCATTTCGATTAGTCGAATCTTCTTAGTGATCTTTGTATTCGCTTATGGTATACAATGAAGGTTATTAGCATCACAATTAATGATTCTTAGCTGTGTTCAGAAGAATTTTTTGCGGCCACTTTTCCTCTCTTGAGCATTTTAGTTCCCTTACCATTCCATCCTTCTTAAAACCCACTTAATCTAGCTCTGTTATAGTTTAATGTTACCTAATCTTTTTGTTTCTTTCCTACGTATTCATCTACTACTTCCATTCGAACATTTGTTCTCAAAACCATTCTTTTCTTATGATGTTTATGATATATTTCCATGATGGGTTAATCTGAAATACATTTTAGTTTTCAAGTGTTGGTGTAAAGGGATTTAAATAATTATAGGTTTATTCATGGGGTCCACAAAGTTAGAGCGAGGGAACAGTTACTCACCTACGATACTTACTGATGGTCGCGCTATATACCACAAATTGGAAAAAGTTGAAATTCATAGGCCAGTAGGTCAGATCCAAGTGGGCGGATGGTTTATGAGCTCGCCTTATAACTGGAAGGTCCTGGGATGGGTGCGTGCTGACGAAGAGCTCCCAAACTAGGAAGAAACAACTGTCCAGTACTGCCTAGTCTTCCATTAGTTCTCTAGTTGATGCGAGATCTTGATCGAACCCAACAATTGATTAGTAAAGTTTGTAACGCCTGAGGAGATCTCATGGAAAACAATATTGTGTAGTATTATGAGTTTCAAATTATACTACTTATAGATCTGTGTCCGATGGGATGCTTAAAAATGTTTGTAACTACATCATTTCCTTCGCTTATCAAAGTGAAATATCTAACTTCACTTATGTATGGAGGTGAACATTTCTGTCAATTATGCTTATATAAATATTTAAAAGCAAAAAGAATATAGAAGTTCACGGAAATTTAGACAATGAACAGCTAAAATCTTCATAAATGAAAGACAGATCATTTAACATCCCTCAGAAATATTCAAAAATATACATCATTTTTCAATACTACTCTGGAAACTTTCATAGGTAAAGAGCACATAGTTTGCAAAGACACTGAACTGGGAAACACAACTAATTTATTCAAGTAACATCTCACTCCATGCTATTATATGTTATAGTGTCGCATTACATGGATATCAATATAGAGCAAGATATATCCACTTATATCAAAATCCATGGAAAATTCCCATTTGGACAAATAGAAAATGCATTTAATGGTTACCATTCAGTGATAAAATTCCCACTCGAAATGCGGAACTAGTCTAACATTCATTTTCTTGATGTGAGGGTATCAAGGAGGACTGACTGAACTCTGAAGAGTTCGATTTATAGGAAGCTGTCATGTAATGGTCAGCTGAGAAATTTCTACAGCCGTGTACTTTCTGGTCAAAAACGAAACCTGATTCCATCACTTATCATTAGCATTTGGCGCATTTGTAGTCGTGACTCTGTGGAGTAAAAGTAAGGTCTTCTAGGGAAAATCCTAATGGAAAATGCGTTTCCGCCAGGTTTCTTAGTAAAGAAAACGCTGTATGCGTACCTTTAAATCAATGGTGACTTAGCTGCCAACATCCTTAAAAAAAGGATTTCTCAGTCTGTGAAAAGGACATTTTCTGTAGCATCACTGAGGATAGTGTCTCTTAGTCGACCATTACTGTTCAATAGCGTGAAAAGCAGGATCCTGCGGTTGACCAACTCTATGTGATTTTATGAATTAACTTGCTCTTGTGGGGCTAGTCACATCGGTTAATCGACTTGGTATTGTCCAGAAGGGTACAAAATCGCTTCCTTACGTGCTTAAGAAGAAGTGGAATTGGGACTATGACAAACACAATACCTGAACATCTAGTCGATAATGGTAACCTTATCTCTACAACCTCTTCCTTTAAACTTATCTCAAAGGTGAAAAATAACTTGCCTAAATCATTACGTATCTGACTCATTTGTATTGCTGAAGCTTTGGCCATCGAAATAGGAAAGCCAGATCTTTGTATACAGAAAAAGTCTGTTCAACCTCTCCAACTCACACGGTGGTCTTAATCTGTCTATGCTGATGTATGATAATCCGCATTCATACGCTGGCCCTACTTATTTTTCATTTCGTTTATTCAATTTACGTATCCTTTTCTGAATATATCGATTATTATTATTATTATTATTAATTTCACTTTCTACAATTTCCAGGATTTCTCATCTGTCGTCTGTATTTGCTTAATTCAATACAAAATTTTGCAGTGTTATCTTATCACAATTATCAGCTTGTTGCGTAATGTTTTAGTTGCTTACTAATCTTATTATATTTACACTATTCTTTGGGATTTATACATTCTCTGAACTATTTTATAAAAGACATAAAAAATTACTTTTTGCCGCAGTTCACATTATTTTAAAAATATTATATATATATATATGACTGTGAAGCTTGATGACACATTCGTTGAAAAGAGACTCTTCGCTGAATCATTTCCTTTGAAATTTTTTATACCGAAATGTATGATGAAGGTTTAAGTTAAAAGAAGACAAATACTCGCAACTGACGACATTGGCTAATTTTCATTGGACACTAGTAACTAGTGTGACGTGTCTAGTCGTTTCTTTGGTGCGAACTGAATTCTATCAGTCAGTTTGCAACGTGGCCTCCATGTCACTAGGTTGCTCACCATCACGGTGTACATTGATTTGATGATATTAGATAGTTGGAGGCAATCGACAGGAAGCTTCGACTAGACCTAGGTTTCGTATGCAATGCAAAAGGAACTCATGTCCCACCCCTGTGAGATTCGAACACGCGTCACCCACTGCTGCAGTCATAAACTTTACCACTGAGCTATTCGGGCTCACAATTGACCTCCTGTAGGACATTGGCCAATGGTCATGCTATATCGTGAATCGGCAGTAGTTGCGATTCATGAGTCATTGGATCGGGTCCCAATAGCTTAATGGTCTAAGAGCCCACCTTGTAACCGAAAGACCATGGGTTCGAACCCTGGTGGGTGTGTACTGATGAAGAGTCCCAAACTAGGATGAAACAGCTGTCCAGTACTCACAGGTTGTTTTCCAATGGTTCTCTAACCGATGTCAGCTCATTATGAAGTCTTGTAACCAATCAACCAAATCCCTACAAATCAATACTTGAATATCACATATGGTAGATTTCCAAAGGATTAGATGGTCACATGACTTCAGTGAGTTCGTTTGCTTGGAAATTAGAAAATAACTATCTGTTCACTATTATGTGTTAACACGAATAACTTTTTTTCGTGCGTAGACATGGTAAGTCTTATTATGATTTTTAACTGTCAGATAACTTTGAGAATAATTTCGACTATTCATAATCCTTTTTCCATTTAACTAATAATCTTTTTGGATATATACTGTCGCAAGGATATAATATAAGATTATATTATGCATATTGTTATAATTATTGATTATTTTATTCAAATCTTTTGAGTCATCTAAATGAAACAAATTTACTGTCTTAATGTTAGGCAAAGATAAATTACAACAATGTCTAATAACAATAATAATAATGGAACATTACTTTCCTAATAATATCCTGTTTTATTGCAATAAATCTATGTCGCATGGGTATAAATATTTCAAGGTCAAAGGGAAATGTTCAATATAACCCTGTCCTTAAAACAAACAATTTAATTCGTCAAACAAAGCATGTGAATTGTAGGGAGGATAGTAATACAAAACCATTAGATATAACTATTAATGATAATAATAATCAAGTGGAATTAAATAGATTCTTCACTGAAGGTGATCATACCACATATGATATTAATGACAATGGATTAACCAATGGCCTATACGATGATGCTGGCAGAAATGAGATTCTTCAGAATAATCTTCATGAAAATGAAATTTACAAAATACTGGAGCAAGATACACCCTGCCCAATCATTCAAAAAAATAATTTTATCCCATCAGATAGAACATCAGTAGTATTACAGAAATATCATCATGATGATGGTGATAATAATAACGGTCAGCGATTGTTAAATACGCAAAATGAAGACAATCAATGTTTACACAGGTTTAAATTTACCTCTCCATCATTTTTAAGTATACAGAGAAAAAAATCACAAATTAAGGCAATTCATCAAAGACCAGCATGGAAACCTGCATTCAAAGTAAATTATACAAAGAATACTAATGCAGATTACAATGATGAAGTGAATAGAAAATTTAAACAATTACATCATCAGAATAATTTTCAATCAACAATATGTTATAACAAGATGGAAACACCAAGTTCATTATGTAGTATTAGTGGAGATAACAGTTATTACTCTTTGAATAATACAGCACATATAAGAAGGTGTAAAACAGCTCAACTTATAAAAATCGATGAAGGTATACGTGAACTTGAAAGTATCAAGGGCAGTCGATCAATGAAGCCTAACAGTAGACACTTATTTATAAAATCTAAGTCTACAAAACATAATAAACAAGATATGATTGAAATGGAAAACTTTAAAAATGAAATAAGTACACAATCCAAGAATGACTTACATTCAAGTTATATCAGTGATCACACAAAACTGACAAGAAATACAGGTAGGTTATTAACAAAATGAATGTTTAGAAATATTTAAATAATCACACAACTTAATATTTATTGCCGACAGACAATCTGTCAACTTATGACTACATTTTGATAAAAATTTTGTATTGATAAACCACCTAGAAATACATACTAAATTCTCCTTAGATCGGAGCATGTCCTTGCGGAACGAATATGTGTTCGCGAATAGTTTACTTAAGCAGTCGACTTTCAGCCGTTAGGTCTCTAGCTGAAATCCCTCTTAGCCTAGTTGGTAGTGTTGTGGTGAGAGCTGTCTGCGAACAAGCCAGAATTGTAGACAGCAATTTACGTCAATGCTAAAGTCCTAAATCCGGGTCATGAGAAAAACAACAATAACAAAGAATAACCTTGGGGGACTCAACAACCAATCACAGATGACTTAAAGTGTGCGAATAGGATTCGCAGATATGCGGCTTAACTTTCTGAGATATGGTCACAAGCAATACAGAACAACCTTCATCAGGAAAACAACCAATCAGAAGACGTTGCTTCTCTGATACCAACGCTAATAATAATGTCCATAAAAATCTATAAATATCTGTTGATTTTCTGAATAAATGATCTGTTTCCTGGCTTTTGTATTCTGTTGTTACAGTATCAGCAGGCCGTGCAGAATAAGCACAGCTTACAGAAAGAAACATGCAAGACCTATTCCAGGAACCAAGTGTTAAAAAACAGACCTTTGCAAACAATTTTTCTTCAGTTCATATAATCGCATTTCGAGACGAAAAATAAAGAATAAATGATGGATAAGAATAAAGCAGCATAACAATCGAAGGATAGTAGTTGAGTGAAGAATAATGGGAATACTTAGCACTATGAATGTGATAGAGGTTAGATGAATACATGGAAAAAGGAAATATTTTAGTTTCGGCAGTCTGTAATTTTTTACCACAAATTACTTTAATCTTTGCTAACCCCCGTGCGGAAAATACATACTACACCTCTTCACTCATAGACTTACTTGGTAATCTAACAATTAACTCATATTACAGATGGAGTTATTATTATTCCCTTGGGCTCCATGTGGAATGTAGAGTTTCAGCAGCAATTTTCCATCTTGTCCTCTTCTCTCCAGTCCTCTTCAGCTGCCTCCTCGATTAACCACAAGCCCACCTCACCTTTTCTAATTCGGGTTCCACTAGACAGTCTGGCGCACGATATTTCTCAACAGCCTCCTCAGCGTTTCTCCGATCCATCTCCGCCTTCTTCAGGATATCTGTGGGCCAATAGGTTCTTGATTGTTTTGCTGCATGAGTTCCTGTATGCTTATTTATTTCTGGCTATCTGATCTTCAGGATCCAGACAGCGAATGCAGATGTTGATGAAAGTCTGCAACCTGTGATTTTGGTGACGTGTGCTCCAAGAAGAAGAACTGACTTACCTAACATTGGTATTGGAAATCCGAATTTCTTTCTTCATGGTAAGTGCAGAAGATTCCTAAACTGATTTCAGATTGGTGAACTTTTGTCTTACTTTCCACTCCTGACTGGCTTTGACTTCCTTATATGTGACATCAGCTGTAGATGTAACGATGCTGACTGCCTAGATAAGTGAAGGAACTGACCTCTTTCAGATTTCTTTATTTGATAACTGTTGACGCTTGTTGTTAGTTGCTTGGTTATCGTTACCACTTCCGTCTTCTATATATTGTGCACTCGCAGTCCTGTCTTTGCTGCTTCTCCTGACAACTTGTTTATTTTCGCCTGTAAGTCTTTGAGTGTGTGTGATTACAATCATTAATCATTCGCTATATCCGAATCTTCTCGAGTCTTCATTTCATTCAAGCATATTCCTGTCTTCCCACTACCCACTCACTGTCTGCCGCACAACCCAGTTCACCAGAATTAAGAATATTATCATAGATGACAGTAATAAGTCTTGTCTCACTGCTGTATTCATTTCAAAGGCTTCGTTGAGTTTTCCTTCACGTGAATCAGTTGACATGTGGCATTGTTATATAGCTGTTGAATGAATGTAGATAAGGAACCAGGGTACTCCGTAGTGTTAAATTAATTTACAAATTACATATGAAGTAAGTAGGAGGAATTACATATATGGTTAGTAGAGTAGACAAATCACTTAATACTGAAGGGAATTTTTGATTGGACACTAGTCAGTAAATAGTGTAATGTGTGTCCGTATCTAGTCCTATCTTTGGTGGAGACTGAATTCTGTCAGTCAAGTATGTAATTTGGCCACCTTGCCACTAGGCGACTCGCCATCACGGTTCACTGTGAATTGTTCATATTAGATTGGTGGAGGTAATGCCAAGGTCCAAGGTTTCTTGCCAGTTGTCTTCAACCGTATAATACCAACAATTGATAGTGCACCGTGATGGTGAGCCACCTAGCATGGTGGCCACATTGCAAACTTGACTGATAGAATTCATTCTGTACCGAAGATAGGACTAGACGCATTACACTAGTAACTGAGTAGTGCTCAGTCAAAAATATCCAATACGGTCCTACAGGAAGTCAATCACGAGTCTAAATAGCTCAGTGGCAACGTCTTTGACTACAGCACTGGGTGACGCGAGTTCTAATCTCAGAGTGGTGGGACATCAGTTCCTTCGAGGTTGCAGATACGCCTTGCTGACGAGTACAAGCTGGGACGAAACCTAGGTCCAAGGCTTACTGCCGACTACCTCCAACCATCTAACACTGAATGCCTAAGACGTTACATAAACTACCATACTTTATGAAGGAAAAAAGTAGATCAACATTTGCTGTCATGAAATTTAATAAATATTCAAAACAAAATCAATAGCAAAGGTTTACTTAATGAATAAATCGATTGATTGATATACTTTTATATCTCCAGTCCAGTCTCCACTTTTAATTGTAAATCATCCACCTGAGCTACAAATCTTCTCTATTATTTCAATATCTCCAGTCCGTATATATATATATATATATATATATATATATATATATATATATATATTGAATATATTACTAAAATCGATGAATAAGAGGGTTGGATTTATGTGTAACAAGCTGCATTTGTTGCTACTAAATATCATCTTCAACAGTTTGATGTAGGTCTTACTTTTACTTTTTTCTTATAAAAGTGAATGTTATAATGAACTAATAAAAGAAGGACTGATTTAAACAAATAAGATCAGCAGATGACTTGATCAAACACTGACTGTGCATGCACATACTAAAAGTGGTTATTTTTAATTATAAATCCATAACTTGAACATCTTGATAACTTCGTGTATGGTAATAATAATGTCAAAAAAAGTCAAAGATTAATTAAATTATAATCGATGACCACAGTGTCTTGTTTTGTTTTTTGGACAGTATCCGAATTCCTTTGAAATTAACTTGAAACTCTTGTGTATAAATTATATTGTAACGACAGAAGACAAGAAGCAGTAAATAGTTCGTTTATTGGGAAAATCAAGAGATGTTTATAGATTTTTATGTACATTATTATTAGCGTTATTGTTAGCAGAGGAGCGACGTCTTCTGATTGGTTGTTTTCTTGCTGAAGGTTATTCTATACTGCTTGTGACCGTTTCTTAGAAAGTTAAGCCATATATTTGCGAATGGTATTTGCACACGTTAGGTCTGCTGTGATCGGTTGTTGAGTTCCTCGAGGTTAATCTTAGTTCTTGTTATTTTTCTCATGACCCCGATTCAGGAAGCAACATTGACGTAAATTGCTGTCTAAAATTCTGGCTTGTTCGTAGACGGCTCTCACCACAAGAAAACTGCAACTTCATAGAATATTTTATTACTTTTGAATTTAGGTGTTAACTGACACTGTCACCTTTGAACATACATTAAAAGTCTCTCTGTACATACAAATATAAAATGACATCGCCTTATTATTCTACTCAAATCATTCATTTGACTTATTCAAATTCATATGGTCAGATAAGTGTACAAAGATGCATTCCTTCAGTCATTCGAACTCATCTTGACGGATAATAGTGAAGCATTTCGTTTTCTGTTCATGAAAGGAAACTCCATCACGATTGATAAGCAGAATTATGTCACAAAATTTTCTAGCTAAGAAACTTACGTCACAATTACTTTCGAAAACTTTAATTCCTAATTTTATTCAGTTTGTATAGTCAGCTTTTTCATAGTTAAATATTTTAATCTTTTATGTTGTTATGTAACTTGAATATACTCATAATTTATTTAGAAGAAAAATTATTACAGCCAACAAAAGTGGTTTCAGCAAAATTCTTCTTCAGGCTCTACAAATATAAATCTATTTTATTTTAGCATACATTAGCCATTAAAGGCAAATTAAAATTATATCAGATGTGTTGAGGAACAAGTAAATTAATGAACTTGAAATTACGACTTGCCTATCCCAACTGTTAGTTTATTTTTCTGTAGTATTTATACTGTCTCACACTAAGTCCTCATGTGATAATCACAGGGGGATCAGCCTAACGAACATAGTCTCCAAAATCCTAGGCTCTGTAATCATGCACAGACTAAGCAGAACTCGGGAGGTTCAAACGAGGGAAAATCAAGCAGGCTTTAGGCCAGGTAGAGGGTGCATAGATCATATCTTCACTCTCCGACAGATCCTAGAACACAGACACACTTTTAGGCGTCCAACAAATTTCATATTTCTTGACTTGAAGGCGGCCTTCGACTCCGTGGATCGAGAGGTACTATGGCAATGTTTGACTATGAAGGGAGTGCCAAGAAAATACATTGCACTAATCAAGGCACTCTACTCAAACTCACGTAGCTGTGTAAGGGCTTATGGGGAATTGTCATCTGAATTAATAACAACCAGTGGTGTCCGTCAGGGATGTCCACTTTCCCCATTTCTGTTTAACTTCATCATAGATATGCTAGTGGAAGTATCCTTAAATGAACTTAACGACTTAGGAATCGACTTGTTACCAGGGAATAGTCTTATAGACTTAGAATACGCAGACGACATAGTCCTGTTAGGGGAGGATGCTGACAAAATGCAGAGTCTTCTGAACACCTTGAGCAGCAATCCTCGTATATTTGGCATGCGATTCGCCCCTGTGAAATGTAAGATGCTGCTACAGGACTGGACTACGTCAACTCCAAGCTTAGCGATAGGGAGTGAAGTGATAGAACATGTTGACCACTTCACCTATTTGGGAAGTTGTATCAGCACCAACGGATTGATTGGTGAGGAAATCTCAGCACGGATCCAGAAAGCTAGGGCTGCTTTCGCTAACTTACACCGTCTCTGGCGTAGGCGTGACATCCGGCTATCAGCCAAGGGACGTGTGTACTGCTCAGCAGTTCGCTCCGTCCTTCTCTATGGCTCTGAAACATGGCCAATACGAGTTGAAGATATTAAAAGGTTGTCTGTTTTGACCACAGATGTCTACGATCTCTTTCTCACGTTAGGTGGTATAATAAGGTAAGTAATGTTGACGTTAGGCGTAGAGTGTTGGGCAAAGAGGGAAAATCAATCGAAGAGGCTATGAAGTTACATAGATTGAGATGGCTAGGTCACGTGCTGCGCATGCCTAACCATCGTCTCCCCCGACGGGCATTGCTAGCCGATATAGGTGCAGGTTGGAAAAGAGTAAGTGGTGGCCAAACAAAAACATGGCCTCATCAATCCATGAAATCCTTGACAGTTAAACTGAGTTAGGTAGGGAGATGCAGACTTCCGGGTTGGGGCCCGCCCTCGGGACTCTAAGAATCAATGGCTGGAGACACTAGGTGACATGGCTCAAAATCGTTGTCAATGGCGCAGATGTATTCTGTCTCTGTAATCTTTCATATTCCTTTCTACCATTACTCATTCTGTTTCACTCTTATACTTATCTAAATTCTATTGATTCTCTTCTCTCATTTTCTTGTCTACCTTTGTGTGCTCTTTGGAACGTGGCAACTCGAACTGCTGCACTTTGGAGCCAAGTTCTATGTTGAATCCAGCAGCAGCAGCACTGTCTCACACACAGTGACTACATTCACCCCTGAAAGCTATACTTTTGTTGACAATATGTATATATATATATGCATATATATATATATATATCTGTTTTGTCTCCTTCAAGAAATCCACGATATCTGGTTGTAAACCAATAGTAAGCTGTTCAGAAATACATTTTGCGACCCAAGGACAGTTATCTCATGTATTGGAAAACGTCACCACCCACAATCAGGTCATTCCTCAAGTTGTTTAGTAGGAAATTGCGAATCAAGAGCTTTTAAACACTTCAAATACGCACAAGAGTAGATAATAACATTAGAGGTCACATCGTAATCGATTTAAACAAACCGAAGGAAAAAAGAAAATATATGCAGTCGAAAGACGGAAGTTTTTGTAGCCCAAGTTTCAAGCAGTCTGTCTTGTGATGATCATATGAAATATACACACACATCATCGAATTATTTCATCTGATTTCATCTCTTTTTCTTATTAACCATGCATGTTCTAAATGATAATAAAAAACTAATTGATTATTACTCCAGCTTATACTTGTTTCACAATGCATCTTCTGATATAATTTTAATTTGCCTTTACTGGCTAGCGTATGCTTAAATTAAATGGATTTATAATTGTAGAGCCTGAAGAAGAATTTTGCTGAAACCACAGTTGTTTGCTCTAAACCAAATTTTGAATTTGCAAACTGGTCAGCAATTTGGAATTTACAAAGTTTGACTGGTGAGATTGAAACCAAGTTATTCTGATCATCGCAATATGTGGTCTGCTTGATACCATAAATGGTTATCAAGGAAGCAAGCAGATTTGCATAGAATTGTGTATTACTGATTGACTGAGATGAGTAATTCCATACCACTCATATCAACTAGCAGGGCTTGCTAGCCAGATCAATTTGCCAGGCAGAAATCAGGTAGTTTGAAATGATTCGGCTCTCTGAGCTGAGTCAAACCACGTACACAGCGCTGATGAATTCGGCTCCAAACGAGTGAAACTACCGTCCAGTGTTTAGATCACCTCCATATGATTAGAGAGCACTACTGGTTGATATGAGTGGTAGACAACTACTCACCTCAATCGATCAGTAGTATGCAGTTTTATGCTTAAATTGTTCGCTCTACTTTTTTGATGGTGGAAAATACCCATCGGGATTTCAAGTGAAAAGAACTAGAAGTTCAGCAAAGATATCTTTTCAGCAATTTCATTCATAGAAGCTGTACAGCTGCATTTATACACATAAGTTTACATAGATACGGTTATTATTTAATTCCATATAGTAACGAAGGTGATTAAGAGTTATAATGATTTTCAAACTGACATGAAAGTTTGAAGGTGTGAATATAGATTACATACATGTATTATACATATGTGAATATAGATCGCATATGCCAGTTTACGCCATCTCTGGCGTAGACGTGATATCCGGCTATCAACCAAAGGACGTGTGTACTGCTCAATAGTCCGCTCCGTCTCCCTTTATGGCTGTGAGACCTGGCCATTGAGAATGAAAGACATGAAAAGACTAGTTGTCTTTGAACGTAAGTGTGTGAGTTCTATCTCCCGTGTTAAGCGGTATAATAGGGTGAGCAATATTGAGGTTAGGCATCAGTCGAGTGCTAGGTAAGGAGGGGAAATCAATTCATGAGGCTGTGAGGTTACATCGATCGAGATGTTTAGGACATATGTTTCACATGCCTATCCTAGCAGTAGCCTTCCTCAACGGGCAATGTTAGCTGACATAGGGACAGGTCAGAAAAAGGCCAGTGGAAGTCAAACTAAATTATTGCTTCATCGGTCAATGAAATCCGCAACAGTTAGTTTAAGCTAGCCACTTAAGAACTTATAGACTTCGTGGTTGGGTTCTTTGGGATGGTAAACAACCATGGCTGCAGACACTTGGTGATATGGCTCAAATTCATCGTTCTCAATGCCTAGTGCAGATGCATCCACTCCTTGTGACTCATAATACACAATGAAACTTTATTGTTCTTCGTTATTACTATTCGTTTTGTCTCATATACCTGTCTACTCTCTATTTTGCATTTCTTTCTACTTTGTGTGCTACATGGAGTGTGGCGACTTCAACTGCTGCACATCGGTGCAAGGTTCTATGTTGAAACCAGTCAGTCTGACACATAGATTACAAGCAGCTCAGAGACAAGATTACACGGGATTAGAAAATAATTTTTTGATTGAATAAAGATGTGAATAGGATGAACATGGAAACAAGTTGAAAGGATAATATTTTGAAAACTGAAAAATGGGGAGAAATGAAGGAGGTGAATAAAATCGGGACCCAAGGAGACAAACCAAACTAGATCCATGGTAAATGTAGGGGTTGAACCAGTTTCTTTTGAACACATAGCTCCCGTTTTTCGAGGCATATGGCGAGGGCTTCTGAAGTACCAAGAATTTGGAAACACAGTGCCTTTGGTAGATTTTTGTTTACCTTGTAAATGACTCTAAATGATGAGTCACTTGAGATGTTGTGACAGGTGTTGACGAGGTGTTCAACTATAGCGCTCTTGATTGAACAAGTACCTCCTCTTTGCAGCCATGCTGGATAATGTTCTTGTTTTTTTCATCATTCTATTTAATACTGTTTTGCAGTATGTATATTTCAAACATCATATCTGTAGGAACTATTATTTTGTTCACTTTCATTACTCTTGAAAAGTAGGATCAGATAACTTTCTCATCAAAACAAGAAGTAATAATACTCAGTAGTTATTTGGAAGTAAGTAGCACAATGCCTAATCTTTAATGCCAACCGAATTCCATCAGTGAGCAACATAGAAATCCTCAGTTAACATCTAAACTTTATACACTAATTCCCCATTATGGATTTGAATCAAACAAGAGCAATATTTTGTGCAAAGTGAGATGATATCATGACTTATTTTGTTGGTTTATCATCACCAGCATACAGATTAAAGGAACTGTTAAGTCTATGTACAATTTTAACCACTGGTTTTATTGCACATCCCTGCTAATGGTAGCGTTGTCGTAGCCCGTTGCTATGGTGATTTAATGATAAGTTATACTTTTTATGCTTTTTAAGTGAAATTTTGAATTAGAATTTTTCTGGTGTACATATTATCAGTGGCATTATACTCTTGAACTGTATTGCATTTGCTGCACTGCTGTATCGGAAAATGTTGCTTGATACTGATATCTGAACAATGTAATAGCTTAAAGCAGGCGGACAGTTAAAAAAAAACGTATATTATGATATTAGATGGTTGGAGGCAATCGGCAGGAAGTTCAGTGGTAACGTCTCTGACTGCACCACCGGGTGACGCGGGTTCGAATCTCAGAAGGGACAAGGTTGCTGATACGCCTTGCCGACTGACAAGTGCCAACTAGCACGAAACCTAGATCTAGTCGAAGGGTTCCTGCCGATTGCCTCCAACCATCTAATATCATCAAATCGATGTACGCCGAGATGGCGAGCTACCTAGTGGCATGGTGGCCACATTGCAAAGCTGACTGATAGAATTCAGTCTGCGCCAAGCTAAGGACTAGACACATCACTCTAGTTACTAGTGTCCAGTCAAACGTATATTATTGAGTTTTCATGAAATCATACTTAATACCTACCGGATAACGGTGGCGCCGCTTCTACCATATAATCGCCCACTTTTGACATACTTGGAAATATTAAATGATATCAATTGACAGCAGACTCCAAAATTAGCAAAAATACTGCTTGGCAAATACACTTATGTATTTTACACCTAGAACGTTTCAAGTTTAAAGAAAAATAAATGCTTGGTTGCAGAGGCAAAGGAGTTCTTGCTTTATCTAAACTTTAAACTAGTAAAACTGACTTTACTAAATGATTTTTAAAACTCTACTGCAATGATTGCGATGTCTAGTTCTTCCAAAAAAGTTTTATAGATACAATAGCAGCCTACCTGGGAAGCATCGTTTCAACTACAGGCGGAACTGACGAGGATATCAAAGCAAGAGTCGGAAAAGCAAGACAAGCTTTCACTACTCTCAAGTCTGTGTGGAGGTCAACAACACTCAGCATCAAAAATAAGATCCGGATTTTTAACTCCAATGTGAAGTCAGTGCTACTATACGAATCAGAGACTTGGCGCGTCATAAAGAGCATCTCTAACAAACTACAGACCTTCATTAACAGTTGTCTTCGCTCAATACTCAAGATCAGATGGCCAGAAAAGATCAGCAACAGAGACCTCTGGGAGCGAACCAACCAGGAACCGGTTGTGAAGCAAATAGGCAGGAAGAAATGGAGATGGATTGGCTGGCCATACTCTGAGGAAACCATCAAGTGACATCACTAGACAGGCCATTGCTCGAGTGGAACCCGACCGAAGGGGAAGCGGCGAGTTGGCCGTCAGTGTGAGGGTGACTTGGAGGATGTCATGTGAAGAGGAGATGAAAACGTGTGGGCAGACATGGAGCCAGGTGAAAACTCTAGCAGAGAACCGAACGCAATGGAGACGTACGGCTGAAACCCTTTGTTCCTCTGGGAATTACAGGATACAATAATAATAATAATAGCAGCCATCTTACAAATAAACTGACTGATTTTAAATATATGTATATTGACATTGATCTGTTCGATTTAGATGCTTTGTAAATTTTTCTTTTTTCTTTCCTTCACGTTCCCAGTGGAACATAAGGCTTCAAGCCAATGACTTAAAGTTTCTGTAGCAGTGTTTATTTTACAGGATGGGGTTGCTAGCCTCATGCCCAACCTTTCCTCTTCACTAGCATTATTTCTGGCTTAGCGAGGTAAAGGAGTGCATCTGTAAATTAAATTCACTAAAATTTCTGTTCCCTATTCTGTGTTGTGCTATTTATTCTACTCTGTGTGTTGAAAATTTTAAAGTAATCAAAAGAAATTAAAAATCAAACATTGTCAAGTTCGATCTGTGCGAATCGTGTTAATTCCAAAGTTATAAAGAGGATTTTTCCCCCTTTCAACTGCTTCTATTCCCTCTTTCTTGACTGACTATTTAAGCGGTCTTTTTTAGTTAACAAGATAACTTAAAAAAGTGGGAAAAAGATTATTGTACATTTAGACTGTTCATCAAAACACTAGAAGTAATGATCTGATATTTTAGGCTAGATGTTTCATTTGAAAGTCGTTACATATCCGTTATCTGCAAATTACACAGTTCCGGTATATGAAACCACCACAACTTCCACTGGAAATAGAAAATATTAAGGTTATATTGTAGCGTGATACACACTGATGATGGCAAGCGGCGAAAACTGAAGTCAACATTTCAAGTCAATGACTGCAGAAGCGGAAGTGTTTATTCCTCAAATCTGGATTTAGTTTACATTCTAGACATGAGATACTTTCATTGGATAACTTGTTTGACATCAGGCCAGTTGCCAGCCAATCAGAATGAATTACACTCCTGTGACCTAGCCTAATTTTAATGTGGCTAAGAATTGTTACGATAGGAGACGAAAGACTTGGTAAAATGGAAGTTTGTTTGGAAATTTGCATCTCTATATACCCAAAATTATGTATACCTTATCATCAACGCAACATTTGCACAGATCTTCGTGTTGTGTTACTTCTGTCCCTCCACTTCTCCACAACTCTGTATCATTTGCCTTCTCTGAAATCAAATGTATCTCCCTTCTATTTCATGTTTTCATGCCGATGAACGTCTCTTTATATACATATACTACTGATGAATCTTATCAGTAGCACTCACCACAGAATGAATAAATGTTTTCCTTAATAAAGGTCTGTTACCAAATCTCTTATCTTCTCCTGTTACAACACTATGTAATCTGTGAGATACGATAAATAGCAATGAAAAAGGGAGGCGAAATAGCATAATGCTCCATATTGCACATTGATGTATATCAAAAATTTGAAATCACTCATGTCAAAACATCAGTGCTTGCTAGCCAGGTCAAAATGATCTAAACACCAGTTGGGTTCGTCTGACAAAAGTTCTACAGGCTGATATGATGAGACTGAAACTGAAAGTGCTGATAATGCTGATAGTATTCAATAGAATATACAAATAGGACTTCTTTTTTAGCTAATTTTTCCTTTCTAGTTGAGCGATAATTCTGGTAGTGAAACTTATTATATAAATAACATAAAGTGACACAGATTAAGGGAAACAACTGTCTCCCTGTGAAACTAACATTTCTGGGACAAAAATCTCTGTGAACTGGAGTTTCACTGTGTACTACCTTGTGTGTAGTTTAAAAAAAAATATTTATGAAAAGTCAAAAGGCACAACTGCTTTCTGATTTTATCAGACAAACAGCAAAATTAAAAATATGCATACACACATAAACAATCATTCCTACTGAATTACGTGATTTAACTTGATTGACGCGTCGTTGGCATAGCGGTTAGGACGCTCGTCGACCATGCACATGGTCCGGGGTTCGATCCCCGGCCGACGGACTCCTTTACCTCGCTAAGCCAGAACTAAAAGCTGGTGAAGAGGAAAGGTTGGGCATGTGGCTAGCAACCCCATCCTGTAAAAATAAACACTGCTACAGAAACTTCAAGCCTCTAGCTTGAAGCCCTTATGTTCCACTGGGAACGTGAAGGAATAAAAAATAAAAAACTTGATTGACAGTAACTATGAAGCTAATATCTGTAATTTTTCAAAATATGAACTCCTAAAGTGTTTTCTAAAAAACAAAGGACTGTGGAGTTTATTTTGTTTTAAAGTGGTTTATAAACCGGTTTTTACTAAGCTGAAGTGTATGTATATAAGTGGTTTGTTAGTCAGTCATGAACCAGGGTAATAACAGTTTACCGATTTCCCGATCAAATTAAAATACTTGTATCAATTATTTAATTTCTCCCAACTTCATCCAAGATAGGCAAAATTTTTAAACAATTTTAATAGTTATCGATCCTACATTTCGAGATTTTTTTCATTCATTTAACTGATTCATTGTTTCACAGAAAAATTTCAATCTGGAGATCCTGGGTTTGAACTGCGGCGGAAACATGCGGCTGAAGAGTCAGAACTAGGACGAAACGACTGTCCACTACTTCCAGGTTTCACAATGGTTCTCTAACTGATATCAGCTTATGGTGAAATCCCCTAAATTATAACTTTATTTTCACTACTCGGTTCCGCCAGTTTCAATTATATTATGATGTTTAGCATTCCCTTGTGTTCTGAGAAGAACTTTACACTTCGACAGCACATCTCTATTTCATTCTTTTTTCGTCAATTCTTTTTAGCCTTCTTTATCGTTGACCATAAGCTTTTATTTCCTCCTCACATGACCTGCTGCACGATATCCTCGTACCTACACCCAACTCATCGTTTCGCATCGAGGTTCCACTCAAGGGGCTGGCAAGTGATATCACTCATTGGTCTTCTAAGCGTATGTCCAATCCATTTCCAACTACTCAACAATAAATATTCACTTTTCCTTTTAGTGAATATTCCACACACACATAAACCATACCAAAATTCTCTGCATATATTGATGATTAAATTATTTCAGGACTCAGGTGACCAATAGGACAACTTTAGTGCACAAAACAACAAAGGTAAAATTATATGAGTTTTTTGAAGAAGAACATCTCTACTCATTCACTAAGTACACACTAGTTACTAACTTTTGAAAACAAGTTCTCCGGTAAAATTATCTGTAGTGTTGGGAAAGTATAAAAATTAACAACAACAACAACGAAAAAATACACTTCCAGATTTGAAAATAAGAACAAACAGTTCAGTGAGGAGTCTCTTTTCGGTAAATCCACTCTATATCCATGACTGTGTTTACAGTCTCTCAGGAAGTCAATCTTCGCAATGACTTCAGAAAGTTTGACAGAATAGCACAGAAAACCACTGAGTTTCTTCACTACCAAAGAGTCATCACTAATTTTTTAATTTACAAAAAATAACCATCCAGATATGAAAATAAGAACAAATAATTTGGAAAAGAGTCTCTCTTAAGCGAATTCATGTCATAGTCGGGAATGAATTAGGCTAAAATGGACTCTTCACTGAACTATTTATTCTTATTTAGAGTGTAGAAAAAACAAGAAGATCTCCTTGTTGCGGGTAGGTAACAACTATATTCTAATAGGCACTGTTTCAAGTCTAAGAATTACAGTTAATTCATTTCATCTCGTGTCTGACAACGGATAGACATCAGTTTGAGAACCCCTGGAAACCAGGCAGTACTGGACAACTGCGTTGTCTTAGTCAACGACTCATGGGCAACACGCAACCGGGGACCGAGTCCCACTGGATGAACGGTGTACGAACTCGCCTTGTAACCGAAAGGTCCTACGTTCAAACCCCGGTGGGTGCGTACTCCTGATGAAACTTGAATCAGATCAAACCCCTACAAACTAACTCTTAAAGACTTCGCCTGTGTCCTCGTATATTTGGTTTATACTGTAGCATCAAATATCATATTCTTAACCGATGCACTCCAAAATCTTACCAATTTGATAGTAAACCCTGGAAAAGATGAAATTTTGAGCATCCAGCTAGCAGCTGTACTCCGCAGAAATGAACACCACCGGTACTGAAACTTGAAGGCCTATATTCCACTAGGAACTCAAGGAAGGAAACGAGAGATCAGGTAACAGGAATGTTGTAAATAAAGTCACAAACTAAAATCTAAGAAAAGAAGTAAACACTCATCTGAAATTTAACTGTTTCGAATAGTTTTCTAGCTGAAGTAAGTTCATGTAAAGTAATTTCAATATAGAAAATAATCCCCATTTCGACATTTAGATGACAAATGGAGTAAGGAAATAAATATTTGCTTTTCAATTAGATCCTTATCTCTGGGTGCATAATTAGACAGATTCATCATCGTATTTTGGAATACGATCTATTCGTGGATCTGTTTTAGCACACCTCACAGGCAGTAAGCATAAAGTTGATAATAATAATAATAAAGCATTTAAAGTTATATATCACACTCCCACTAATATTAATTTTGCTTTATGAGTTCATCTTCTAAATACAGTTGAAGCCACCGGAATCCACCTGAAGAAGAAATTTGTGCAGCTATTTTCCATACCTTGGCCAACATTAAATGAATTTAAAACCTAATAATTTTACCCTGCCCCTAAGTCTTTTACAACCTATCATTTTCAAGAGTTGATTTGTAAGGATTAGATTTGTTTTTCGAGTTTGCCCACGGATCGATATCATTTGGAGAACCATTATAAAACCAACTAGCAGTACTGGACAGCTGTTTCATCCTAGTTTTTGGAATCAGAGGCAGCACGCACCCACTGGGGTTCAAACCCAGGATCTTCCGGTCACAAGGCAAGCTCGTATACCATTCAGCCACTGAGACCCGACTCATTGTCTAAATTATTTTATTTATTTATTTTTTGACCACATCATCTTTAATTACAAGTTATCACTATCCAAATTATTTTATTTTAAATATTGGTTTTGTAGGGATTTTTTTGTTTTGATTGCATTGAGGATTTCATCATGAACTGACATCAGTTAACGAACCACTGGAAAACCTGGGAGTACTGGACCGGTGGGTGCATACTGTGCAAACTAGGACGAAACAGCTGTCCAGTACTCTCATATTTTATTTTACTGACTCCTTCATTTTTAATTGTCTATCATGTGATCAAATTGAACACTCACTTATCCCTAATTACACTTTATTTTTCTCTAAAATTATGCACTATGCAATCCACTTGTTGTAATCACTTCAACCCTTTAATTGTTTGCATTAGTTTCTCTGGTTAATCAGTACCCTGCTGAAATGTTGATATTGATTAATTATTGTTAACAAACTTATCGTTACCAGGCTGGTAAAGACTTTTTGTATTGTATTAAAAATACTATATGTGTATTAGAGTAGAGCGAGAGATGAGAATCTAACTGAAAAGTGAACATTTCTTCACTCAGTCCTTTTGTCTTCTAAAAGTTATTTAAAGCCTTCAGAACCCATCGACGGTAAATGCACAAAACGTTTAACTACCTCTCAAAACAATTGATATGTTTATTAAAGTCAAAAACAGGAATACTTTATCTTAGCTAAATGAATAAAGAAATCTTTCCATCAAACAAAGAGAAGCGAGCTCCAGAAATGGATACAGCGAGACAAGCCAACGAAGACGCCAGCACCAAGAAGATCAAGCCGACTTCAGTCTAAACTATTTGACATGGGGGACGAGTGTGGTAAGAGCTGTCTGCTAGCCAAAATTGGTAGACAGCAATTTACGTCAATGCCTACGTCCCAAATCTTGGTCATGAGAAAAAAAATAACAAGAACAAAGACTAACTCAACAAACAATCACAGAAGACTTTGCGTGGGCGGATACGATTAGCAGATATATGGTCTGACCTTCAAAGAAACAGCCACAAAGAGATGACATTTATATAATGTTAAACATAAGTGAGGCCTTTCCTCACCAAATTACTACACATACGAAATTTACTAGTTTGTATATAACAACTTTAGATTATTAGGGGAATTGAAGTCT
The DNA here is from genome assembly GCA_944472155.2 of Trichobilharzia szidati. Taxonomy (NCBI): domain Eukaryota; kingdom Metazoa; phylum Platyhelminthes; class Trematoda; order Strigeidida; family Schistosomatidae; genus Trichobilharzia; species Trichobilharzia szidati. The sequence goes on from OX235272.1 coordinate 81,262,257, forward strand.
GCTACGATTGGTTTGTTTAAACGACTGCATCTTCAAGGTCGTGCATTTCATACACATTAACTTGCAGAAACATATTTTAAACGACATGTTAAACTGAGTATTTTTTTTTCCTAGCATACCTAATTAAGCATCATACTAGTTTTTTTTCTTTATTTTACGTTAGAACCGAATGCAGCACAGGAGGAACAACAATCTTCAAAAGAAACCAATGACGCAGGGAAGACATCAACTAGAGCAAATAATAACTGTAATGAAATATCTAACAGAAAAAATATCACTTATCACATGAATCAAATACAAAAAAGCGATTTATCACCACTACACTATGTATTCTATGTTGAAGACAATCAAAAAACACTCAAAGCTTTTGTACACGGCGGTAAAATCTCATCGATTGCCTACGATACACAATGTCATGTCTACTATCATGCAAGACATAAGCATATAATTCAGTCAGTTAAAACTTGTGAACAAAATATGAAATCAGTGCATGCTAAAAAGAATATGAAATATGCAAGTGATGATAATGATAATAGTAGTAGTATCAGCAGTAGTAATACGATACATAATAGCAGAATAACTGAACCAGCCTTGTTTTATCAAGGCAAACAAGTACGTCCAGTGACTGTAGCAGCACCAAATATACATAAGCTGAAACAATTCTTAGAAATGCTTGATATGCATTATCCAGAATTTGAAGCAAGCGCATTTTTATATGATCATTTAGTATGATGTATGAAAAATGAAAGGAAATTTCAAGTTTAAATGTTTTTGGATGATGATACGTTTAACCTAGTTATTGTTCAATCTGTAGATTGCAAAGTTAATCCATGTGCCTACTTGAATAATTGATGTCACTGTTATTGACAATACCCTAACTATGCTGATATTTTGATAAAAAAAATAATTATACACTGTGTGTAATGTTAATATGTAGATATCAGTGTTACCTTTAACTGAATAAAGGTGAAAATTGCAATACATGTAAATATATATACAGTGTGTTAGCAGTACCGTAGTAAAACTTGACTACTATTATATCTGATATAAGCTGAACTTTGATAACTGAGTGGGTACGTGTTTTATCGAGCATGTTAACACCTGCATTAAGAAGTCTCTTAGTATAGCACCTAGCTTACACACTATGGATCGGCTGTAGGTAGATTTTGAAAAAAATTGGTCTCGAACCACCGCAGGTACTTCTTTGTGACGTGCTCAGATTTTCTTACGTTAGTTAGTTTCGTTTGGATTTGATTGTTGAGGTGTTTTTGATTCAGTTTTTATCTAAATGTTAGTTGACGCATTCGTAATCACACGATATTCTCCATATCATCCTCGGACCTACACCCGACTGTGCGTCTCCCTCTCGGGTTACACTCATGAGCCTGGCGTACCATTTTATCCAGTGTCTTCCTCAGCGTATATCCAATCCGTCTACATTTTATTTGGCATGTGTTGAGCCATAGGTACTCGAATGGTTTGTTACTAGAGTTTCTTGTTACTAAGTCTTTCTAGTCAGCTACCTGATCTTCAGTATGGAACCAGCGAAGGCAGCCAGCTGTTGATAAAAGTCTGTAACTTGTTGGAAATGCTTTTCGTGACACGTAGTGCAAGTTTCTGATCCCTATAGAGGAGCTGAATGACTTCACTTTCGTGTTGAAAATCCAAATCTAGTTTTTTATGCTGAGTTAGTGAAGACGATTTCCAAAGTGGTTTCAGGTTGATGCAAGCGTATCTTACCTTTTCGATTCCGGCTGACTTTGACATCTTCGTCCGTTCCGCCTGTAGTTGAAACGATGCTTCCTGGCCAGATAAGTGAAGGAGGTAACCTCTGTTAAATTTCTCCCTTTGATGGTGACTGGTGCTGGTCGGTTACCTTCAGCTCCGTCTTCTCTATACTCACTTGAAACCCTGTATTAAATGGCAGCTTCTTTTACCCTGTTGGGTTTTGACCATAAGTCTTCTAGTTTTATGTGACGTTAGGCGTAATTTATTTGCGGAGTTCAGATCTTCTAGAGTCTCCTTATTGGTTCAAATATTCCTCTCTAATCACTACCCACACACTGTCTGCCGTACAATCTAGTCAGCCACAATTAGGAATATCACCGGTGTTAGTAGACAATCTTTTCTTACTCCTGTCTTCACTTCAAAGGCTTTGTTGAGTCTTCTGTTGTGGATCATCTGATACATGGCACTGTCATAATTTCATAAAAGAGTAATTTTTATTTTAAAAACATACAATATTACAGTATTACTTATTTACTTATGACAATTTATTGTTCACAAACGCATCAACATTTCAACTGTCTTTAGTTTTCACCAGAGAAACAGCAAATGTTAAATAAGCTCATGCCACCGGTGTAATGTGAATTCTGAAGTTTTTAATGAAGGTTTTCGTGATGTTGATGTATCACCTAATCCTTCCTGTTCAAGAGATTCCATAATTATTTTTCATTTTCGCCCTTTCTTCTTACACTTTAGGTCTCAGCTGTTACAATAAAAAATTTAGACAGTTCGCTTACTGTCTCTTCTCCGATTACTGACTCTGATATTCTCCACTTGAATTTCAGTCTTATTATTATTACAGTTTGACCAATTAGTTAGGCGTATATATAAGATAATTAGTCACACCATTCTCTCTCACTGCCGTGCAGTCCTCCACGGAATGAAAAAGCTGAGTAATTTATGTATAACGCTTCACTGTAATATGTTGTATCACTGAAACTGATTCAGGAAAAATGGTTGCTCTCGAATAGAATCTCTCTGACAGATGAAGTTCCTGAATTTCAGAACACACACAGAAGCACATAGCGTTTAAAAGACCATGAAACAATACAGATTTATAGCTAAGGATGAGTATTAAAATTTAAAAGTTTGTGTTAAAGATTTCACATGAATAACCCAATTTCAAAGTTAGCAGACCGTCAATCTCCATATCTACAGCACAAATTAATTACCGGAGGGTAATCAATATAATTTTGTGCAGGAATATAGAATGTTGATTATAGGTGACTGTTTCTTTGCTCAAGTTCTATGTTTGTTGATAGTGGAAATGAGTGTTATGTCAGCACAATCAATAAGTGAAGGAAGTAACTAGTTTTGACTGTATAAGGTAGCTTGGACATTTTGAACGCATACAGCGACAGAATTTCTGCTGATAAGGAATGATTTAAAAAAGGTTTGGGATAGTCGAGACAAAAACATGTATAAATTCATCAAATCTTTCTCTTGGTTTAATCCAAACAAGTAGTTGTAGAATGCCTGTTTCAGGTTCTTCGATTGCATAGAATTAATGTTTTGTGAATCACGGTGTTATAACTCAGTAGTCTCCATAATCAAGGACATTTACTCACTCGTTCATATAATCGAGATCATGTTGCTGAATCCCCTGTCTGGGAAAAATCAAAAGGCACATAGAAGTTAGAACAGTACGTTGAAATCAGTGCAAAAAACACCAATAACAGACGAGTAATCAGTTATTCGAGTTTTTTTTTGAAGTTCATTTACGTTTCCAGCTGAACACAGGGCTTCAAGTTAGAGGCTTCAAAGTTTCGGTAGTAGTGGTGTTTATTTTTAAAGGATGAATTTGCAAGCCTCATGCCCAACCCCTCTCTTTACCGGTCTTATTACTGGCTTAGCGAGGTAAAGGAGTGCATCGGTCTCCCGGGGATCGAACTCCTGACCATATGCGTGGTCGGCGAGCATCCTACCGCTGTGCCACCGACGCACACTCGACAGTAGTGCCAACAAATATTCACTTGCATGGTCAACATGAAATGTGGATACCGGAGATAATCTACTACGAATATACATTTCATGCAAACTATCCTAAGTTATTCGGAACTAGATACCGTGAATAGTAATGCTTCATAGCAAAATTTGTGGCATCACACGGCTGTATACGAAAGAAAAATACAAATTGAACAGCACAGAGTAAAATTAAGGTAAAACTCCTTAAAAATATGCATCACATGAAGTTACTGATATCTTATACAAACCAATGAGGCAGGTAAATATTGACAGATAGAAAAAGAGATAGAGAAATGGGTAAAGTATAAAAATAAACACCTTATTTTAAGATTCTAATAAAATAAACGATGCATATACCAGAGGAATCATTTTGAATTTTTAGCTCATTGCTCTCTAAATATCCAGTTACCTGTATATCAAGGAAGTTTTGAAAATACACTCACCGAAATGGACCAATCATCAATTCACAAGGAATAGAGTCCAATCAGTGTAGGAGAAGAAAATGAAATTTAAAGAACTATTAAAGAAGGAAAATTGATTAACGTGGAGTTAATTTGGTTGGTAGTGACTAACAGTGGAGTTGAAGACGTGCATCCCCTACATTTCGGGACTCATTAGCTTGATGCATCTGAGTTCTTAGTGAGTGGTGATGTTCCCGTTGAGACTCAGACCTTGCACACATGGTTTCAAGCACCGAAGGATTGTCCACTAGGCTAATGTTAGTCAATACCAATCAAAGAAACTTCATGTCAACCCCAAGACACCACAGAAGCATCCACAGAAGAAACCACATGTCAAAAGAAATTGAACACTTCGAGACAACGTAATCAAGCATTACAAAAAGTGAATGTAACCTAAAAAAGAAAAAAATTACTGAACAACCTAATTGTTACATTGGCGTTGGAATATGCCAGCGATGGTCAGCTTCAATACGCATGCACAAATTAAAATATGGTGTTTTGTTGAAAATAGGTTGTTGAATCAACATCAAGGTTAAATCTTCTCAGTAAATATTTTTCAACTTTACCTGACTTTTGTTTCCGATTAATTTGTTTGAATATTATAAAATGAACATAAAACATCATCCAATAAATAGTACTGTATTGACGTATTTTATCAGATAAACGTACCTAATATAGAACTGTTTTCCACCACATAGCCTATGTTTCCTTTTAATACTAATCTTAACCCCCTCACCCTGCAGACATTAGTTGTCGATGTCCATATCCCAGTCACTTCACATGGTTAAAATTCAATAGCTCATCAATTGATTTGTCTTTAATAATTTCAACATCCTCACAATATTATTCAGAGCAATAATAAGTAGAGCTCAAATTACTGAGATCTTGCAAGGCACTCAGAAGCATGTAGAGGTAAATAATTCCCCAAAACTATAAGCCTACAGCATTCATCACTCAATAGTGGATGTTGACCTTCATTGTTTAAGTCAACTCGTTTATCAGAAGGCTCTCAGTCAAGTTTCTACGCAGTCTGGGACGCTGTCGTGTTAATTTCGATTATTCATGCACGATCCCCAGCTGGCTATGCCATCATCATCGCACTACGGCTCTGATCTCAGAATATATTTAGTATTTTGGATGATCAGTTTGGTGTTCTGATTTACATTTGGTCTGAGCAGAGCAAATACTATGGGAGTTGGGAGATGAGAACTTGCATCCGTATGCATTGTACTTTGCGTCGACGTCAACACTCCCCTCATCTTCTCACAGTGTCTTAATTACAGAGCAAAACTTACTGAAGTGAAAACTAGTATGGATTTTAACTCAAAACAATTATTGTTTTAATTCATCTTCCATATTTTAAAGCTTTTGCTGACGCGACTGTATAACCCATAGGGCAAACGCTATTGCAAACTAATTATTGATTAGGTCATGCGCAATTAGTGTAAATGTCGTTGTAAGTTGACAAATCCAATTATTTTTCTATTTTGATAGTTTTGAAAATTTGATTTTATCCTTATAAACCCATTTTTGGACTACTAATATTTCTGAGTGAATTCTAATTTCGGAATATGATTCCATTTCTACATACCACAAAACTTGTCCATGTACCATGTAAAATTCACAGTTAACAACAGCCAATTTTCTTGAATTCCTTGCTGAATTCGTCACGGTTCATACTTTGATTGACCACTAGGTAGTATCTAGTGTCATACGTCTAGTCTTTTGTTTGGCGCAGACTGAATTCAACAAGTCAAGTTTGCGATGTGTACACCATTCTAAGTGGCTCGCCATCACGGTACACTTAAATTTTTGTTATTAGATTGTTGCAGGACATTAGTTCCTCCTAGATTGCAGATACGCCCTACTGAAGAGTGCTAACAAGCACGAAAGCTAGGTCTAAGGCCTACTAACGATTTCTTCCAACTGTCTAGTATCCACACGCTTCAACTTAGAAACATTAATTAGGTGAGATTTCCATCCACCTATCAGTATCATTCATAGTTCAACCAGAACTAAAGATTATTTCAGAAATGGTTGATAGTTATCTCAAGTATTCCTTATGTTGAAGAAGAAATTCAGACTGGCTGTTAGTAATTAAGGAATATTTACAGAAATGTTTCCCTGTTTCTTTGCATTCTGAGTGGAAAATAAGGCCCTAAACTTCGAAGTTTCAGTAGCAGTAACGCTTTTTTGAGGAGTAAGGTTGCTAGTCTGGCACTCAGCCTTTCCTCTTTTCCAGACCTCCTATGGGCTAGGAAGCTGAGCGAGGTTTAGGAGTCTGCTGCCGGGGGTTGAGCTAGGACTATGTGAGTGGCTGGTGACAGTTCTAATATTCAAACACTGACCCACCTATAGAACTATCATAGTACTAGCTAATTTGAACTAATTAGGTCTTTCAATTATTTAGAAATTATCCTTGAAACGATGTGCAGCTGATTTATTACAGAATAATTGATATATAGGTGGAGAATACAGCTCAAAGTAGTTTAATTAAAGAAACACCTACTTTTCAGTAGGTTACACATGAAAAGTTCACATCGACAATTGAGTGTGAAATCAGTAGCCCCATAGCCTTGCCTTGGTTCGCTGTAAAGTCACCGCTCTGAATTTAGGATTTTGAAGCGAAAATGCGACTTATTGAACTACATCTTAAATATTGGTCTGGTTCATATATATGTATATATACATAGTGGAATCTGCTTATTATGAAGCTGCTTTAGAATATCTCACATATCCTGATACGCGACTGTAGAAATATGCAATCAGTTAATGTATTTGAGAAGGATGTAATAAGATGGAATTAACTTGATAATTTGATGAGATACTATCCGCCTGAAGATTCAGAAAACAGTCAAATAGAAAAAAAACTGCTGGTACTCCTTGATATCAGTAATTGTTCATGAAACTTTTCTAAATATAATCAGAGTCTACATTTTACTATCGAGAATTTATTTTCTCTGGCTATTAGCAGGAAGTTTTAAAGTAGCCAGTAGCACAAAATTACAAATGGAGGTAAGTTCATCAGAAATATCAAAACAGGACAACCAAATGAAGTCTCCAAATGACAAAAATTACTGTTCACTTTCTCCTGGCTTTTAAGGATTTTCACGATGAAATTAATCTTAAAATCTATATGCCTGTTAACTTTCTTCAAGATTTTTCTTTTTAGTTTATTTCATTCCTGATACTTTTAATCGATTTGTAATTCGTACTATATCACATGAAGTTTTAAATGAGTTAAATCTATACCTTTAATTAATCGTAATTAAAAGTGACTTTAATACAATATCAGATATCAGTAATAGTGTTGCTATCTGATCTATACAAATGCACGTCGAGACTTGATAGTTAAAAGAAAATAATTTTGAAAACGACTTCATTTCATACAACCAGTTCCCTTGATCAATTTGAACAAAGAAAGAACGAATATATTCGTGGAATAATACAAGTTTGTTTTATTTCCTGGATTCTTTTAAACTGCATACCTACTGAACAGTATCGAAATATAAGTTACAAAATTACTGAACATACTCTTCTCACAATGACGTTGAATAATTAGATAGAAAGTATAATCTCGAAATGATTCAAGTAGACAAAGTGTTCAGCTATAAAAGATTAACTATTTATAGTATAATTAAACAATGGGGTTGGGGGTGGCGGGGGCGGCAGAGTTCTGATTTTGTCTAGAAAAAAGAACTGACTGGGTACAGAATACGCTGAATAGTTTGTCTATTTACACCATCACTGAATTATGTTACCCATACTTCCTATCTAGAATTTGACATCACTATGAGAAAAGTATGTTCAGAATTTCCGCGACTTATATTTCGATACTGCCTCGGGTGTACGCAGTTGAAAAGAATCCAAGATATGAAAAGAGCTTGTATTATCCTACGAATATGTTCGTTCTTTCTTTATAGCAAAAATATTCATTCAGACATCTATAAAAACACAAACTAATCGAGCAAAGAATATCCTTTTCGATAAATTCCTCTTCTGGCTCTACAATTATATATATGTTTATATACATAGAATATTCTAAATTAGGAGTCAATAACAATATTCCTGTTTTTTAAATAATATCGATTTGTAAAGTATGATCAATGCAATTAGAGCTCATTAAAGATGCTTAAATAATAATAATAATAGTAGTAAAGATATAGAAGCGAATAGAATATCAACTAAAATTAGGAAAATTCCACAACAAATTGAGGATCATTCGAACCTAGATGGCCAGCGGGGTAAGGATAGTGTCTGAACTAATTTCTTTTGGATGCATAAATTAGGCTTATTAATATGGATCCCCACATCCTCAGCAATATTTAGTAGCCGAACTCTTAAGGCAAAATTGAGATTCGTAGGTATGTGGTAAATGACCCTGAGAGCATGGTTAATGTCAATCTTGTGTTCTTTATCCACAAGACGAGACAGAATAGCGTTACGGATAGATTTTGCTTGTCCTTTGCTTAACCACACAGGATGATGTTCGGAAATTCTCATCTTGTGGATAAAGAACACAAGATTGACATTAACCATGCTCTCGGGGTCATTTACCACATACCTACGAATCTCAATTTTGCCTTAAGAGTTCGGCTACTAAATATTGCTGAGGATGTGGGGATCCATATTAATAAGCCTAATTTATGCATCCAAAAGAAATTAGTTCAGACACTATCCTTACCCCGCTGGCCATCTAGGTTCGAATGATCCTCAATTTGTTGTGGAATTTTCCTAATTTTAGTTGATATTCTATTCGCTTCTATATCTTTACTACTATTATTATTATTATTTAAGCATCTTTAATGAGCTCTAATTGCATTGATCATACTTTACAAATCGATATTATTTAAAAAACGCTAATATTGTTATTGACTACTAATTTAGAATATTCTATGTATATAAACATATATATAAATATTGTAGAGCCAGAAGAGGAATTTATCGAAAAGGATATTCTTTGCTCGATTAGTTTGCGTTCTTTCTTTGTTCAGATTTCATTTCACATACGGTAAGTACACTAATAAATAGTATGGACAGCTTTGGGTAGTCTCATAGATTTATTCAATATATAAGTAGCAAGACAAAAAGCTTATCTCCAGTATATGAGTAAAAACAGGTGTACCGTAGGAAAAAGTTTAAACAGGATAGATAAATATAAAAATTATTTAATTTGAAATCAGCACCACTCAGGTTTCTAAAAGTGCTAATAGAGTACTGAAACACAATTGAATGATATGTGTTAAGAGAAAACCGAACCAACTTTCACTAGATTAACGAAACACGTTTCAGTCAGTGCCATCAAATCTATGATTGGAAAAAAGATATTGTTGCCTATCTAAGATTAGCTCGATGGGAAATTAACATGAAAATAATTGTCAACAGTGGGTAAACCTGTTGCACCGAATATGTGGAACAAGATTTTGAAGTATTGGTTATTGTAGGGATTTTGCTTGATTGGTTAGAGGATTTCATCATGAGCTGATATGAGTTAAAGAACCACTGGAAAAGCAACTGGGAGTACTGGACAGCTGTTTCGTCCTAGTTTGGGACTCTTCAACAGCACGCACCCATCCCAACTGGGTTCGAACCCAGGACCTTCTGGTTACAAAGAGAACTCTAGTGGTTCTCTAATTGATGTTAGCTCATGATGAAATCCTGTAACAAATCAATCAAATCCCTACAAACCAACGCTATTTTAATTCTCAACAATAACTTTAAAAAATGTCAACCTTACAGTTTCTCTAGTCACTACGTTGAAATGCATCGCCTTGACAGTGAAATTATGGATTATACCCGATACACTTTAGACTGACAGGAGATGATACAGAGTTCCTATCTGTAACATCGTTCACTCTAGTATCAAACAATAGATACTCCATATGAACTGTCGTCAAGATTTGACAGAATAGTTCTAAAATACTCGGGAGCCGAATGAGGAGACGTTTGTAAAATCTCAGCGAGATCGAAATGAGTGATTCCAACGTTTCGTTCGGCAATCTGCTCCGAACTTCTTCAGGGAAATTAATCGGAATTAACATAACAGAGGTTTATATATACACACACCATTGTATACCGCATATACACAAATATTTTCATATTCAGTTATCTAGGACCATGAACTTTTAGTCGAACGTAATCACTAAAATTCTGATGCAAAATTACACTCTGCCTAAAGCGTTTAACAAAAGTAGACCAATATTTGTAATTATGAGGTCAAATTTTGATCACAACTCATACAATTTTGTTTATTATACATGTTGATACCTGTTTCATTACTCATATGATTGGGCAAAGTTTTTAAAAACAAGATATGTTCCTTTCAAATATAAACCTCTGTTATGTTAATTTCGATTAATTTCCCTGAAAAAGTTTGGACCACATTGGCAAATGAAACGTTGGAATCACTCATTTCAATCTCGCTGAGATTTTACAAATAGATACTCCAGTACAACGTAAAGCCCCGCCAGAATGTTATATGAAATTATTCTTTCTCTAGAATCCATGACATTGAATACTTTGGGTAAAAATAAAGACACATAATCAATAACTAATAAGTACGAGTGAAGACTTTAATAGCATTACATTACTATATACATTGCTGTATAATATTGAATCAGGCGTGCTAACATTATTACCATATGGTAACTTCACATTTTTATGTTCACTGAATCTGCTTATTCAAAATACAAACTTGGTACAATATAGGCACCAAGAAGATGCGTCATACAATAATATTAATATCGGAATCCAACCAGGGAGTCGTGATTTACCCACTGATGCTAACCTAACACGAGTATCCTTCATCCCACGACGCCACGTCATAGGCTGACCATCTTTCTGCTTTTTCCGTTTAGTCCCTGGAGTAGAGAACTAAGACCAGCACGGAAGCCTCTCCAATGACATTCGTAACACAAGTTCAAGCCATCGGATTCGGTGTTTCCAGATGACGATATCCAATGAGTGTTTATTTCTACTGTGTCCAGACACACGCTGCCGGACCTCAAAACTACTCACACACTGATGCCATCAAACGCAAGCGATGAGTGAATACGTAGAGTCGCCGAACATCCTCAGCTTGGAAAGGCCAGATTTCACAGGCATAGAGCAAGACTGAGTGCACTGAAGCATTGTAAACCGGACCTTTGATAGTCAGACTGACATCGCGACGGCATCAGAGGTGGCTCAGATTGGCTTATGGTGCTCTAGCTCTCAAGGGTGTGTGCAGCTACTGGTTCCTACCAATCTTCTAACAGTAAACTGTCTCAAGGAACTTTAATAGTCATGACTAATAAATATCATGAGATGATTAGGATATAATAGGGCTTAAAATCTTTTACCAAGACAGGAAAGCTGTTTACTTCATTGACTCATGCAGTGTTTAACACTTAGTTTAAAACTTAATCTCTTTTTAAACAATCCGCCCAAGGCTAGAAGCATTTTTATTACCCCATTAAAACAAAAGAATAAATTAAGATTTATCACATTTATTTATTATTACTAGTTTCATCTTATGTATGCTGGTTTTCTTCACTGTCTTCTATGCACTTCATACATACACAGAAGAAGGAAATAAAAAGTAAATTAACAAGTTTACAACAAACAGTTATAAGACTAAGACTAAACACTCTACATTTATAATACAACATAGATATAATATACTATTAGTAGTAGTAGTAGTAATACTTGACTTGCTACCTTGACTTTTAAAATTGCCGCTATCACAAATAATAACAACAAAAAACACGTCAAGTTGGTATTTAAACAAATGATAAAGTGTTCAGTGTTCAATGTTCAATACCGTTAGATTTCTTATCCTCTTTTACTAAAAATAATAAAGTAAGTCAATAAATTCAATTAAAAAGTGATGGAATACCAATTTAAATAAAGATAGATAGATAGGTAGAAAGTAATTTATACAAATAATTATTATAATTGTTGAAATTAGTATTGGTTGCATGAATGAAGTAGTATCACAAAATAAATACATCAAATAAATTAATATGACTAACTAAATACAAACGCACACACACACACACCATATGCTGCATAGATTAATGTGACAACAAACCTTAAGTGTACAATGAAATATGAACTGCCTTACATGTACATATCTTGAATATACGTTTAAGCAAACATGGATCAATTCAGAAAAGAAGAAGAGGGACAGAAATATTTGAATATGGCGCCAAATAAACTACTTTACAATTTAATTTAAATCTTTCACTAATGAAATAATAAAAATAATATGAGCTAAAAATAAATAAGAATATTTAAATAAATAAATAAATAAAAGAAACCAACAGGAGACTAATCAGTCTCTTACACAAGTCACTACATACAGTATACACAGTAAGATGAAAGGACAAATTACGCAGATAAACAGGAATATACAAAAACAAGTGACAGGGTGAAATGCTTCGTTAATATACATGTATGTATGTATGTATGTATGTATGGATATATGAATACGAGTTATAGATAGATAGACTAAACTAACGGCTAACAACAACAACAACACCAACAACAAAATGAAAGTGGGATAATATTTTGCCAGGATGCGACGACATCACTTAATAGCAACTAATCAGGATGAAGTAGACGCTCTGAATAATAATAGGAATTGTGAAAATGAGAAGCATCTGTTGTAAGGCTAGTATTTGGCCAGTTGATATTTTTCGGGTTATTTGTTGAACACCAACTACAACAACCAATTGTACAATTTGGACAATTTTTTACATTGTGCGGATTAGAAACCTCGGAAATATTAGATGAATTCGGAATAATAGGCGGTGGAGGAGTAACGCTAGCAAATAAAAAAAGATGTTAAGGATGATAAGGTTATTTCGAGGCTAACTACATACATACAATACAGTAAAGAAAATAAATTACCCATCTGTTTATTTCATAACTTGTAAATTTTAATCAATAATACAGGGTAAATCAAATATAAACAAGAGTTAAATGTCATTCTTTAAGCAGACCCAACTAGTATTAAAGATATCATTATTGGTAAGATAGAAATCTCCCTTAACCCCAAATAAATACCATAAGTACACTAGACGTGTTAGTAACAAGTGCCTGAAATGATGAAGAAACAGACCACCTGAACACTGATATGATAACGACGATAATTTATTACAGCAGAGAAGGATCATTTACACTAAAAACATTACTCACTCAACTTTTCCTTTTCACGGTGACCACCGTCTAGCTCAGTGATTACCAGAATACGTTGGGATGTTTTACGCGTCCTATCCATTGCAGTGTACAACTGTATACAGCAGTGGTGATCTTGTTTTTTCTTAAATGACCACTTACTTCACATAACACCTTAATTAGTATTATCAACTATTATAGGCACTGATTATTTGTCAAGAGAAACAGAAAAAACAGTAAATTTCATACATTTATTCCCCTTGATGAATTTGAATAAAGCAAAAACAACAGTTTTTGCAGAATAAAATGTTACCATCATTTATTTCGTTGGCTTCTCATCAACTGCCTATAGCCTAAAGACATTATTAAGTATATCTACAGAAACAATTTTAATATACTTCCACGAAGTTCATTTTTAAACGAAAAATCAATCAATCATGCATACAATGTCAATATTAATAATAATCACTTTACCCCGAACAATAATGACCATACACAATGGAAACTTTCGACATTATGTAATCAGATGAAAGAGAGGGTGAAAATATCCAGTTACCAGAGTAAGGAAAGACTGATAACCGCTTCTTTCTGATCGCATAAATCAGGTTTCAGGTGCTTGATGGAGATTACTTCGACAAACCTAAGGAGAATTGAACTCTTTTGCCTATAGATAGTTTTGAACGATCTCGCGACGCCAACGTCATGACCCGTGTCAAGGAGATGCCTGGCAATGATATTATTGTAAGCATTTGTTCCCTGTAGACATAGACTTTTTGGTACATGTTCAGAAAATCGAAAGTATGCCCTTCTTTCTGTTCTTCCAGTGAAACTGTTCCCGCAGATACACGTAAATTTGTATAAACAGTTGAAGTTAACATCAGAAGGATATCTGTGCACTTTTGATTATACAAAGAGCAAGTTGTTCGATAGACTGGGACTAGCTTAGCTGCAGGATAAGCTTTGCCTAGTAGTGTTCTCAATCTGTTGAGAATTGCTGTAATATTTTGACCTTTAAAATCAAGTTGAATGTAGAAGGGCTTTTTCCACTGTGATTTGCTTGATATTTGAGCTTTCAGATCTTCCGTATTTGCTACTCAACATCTGTTCGAGAAACATAAATTCTTCCTCCAATTTCTCTGTCGAGCATAATCTCTTAGCTCTAAAGTATAGAGCCTTGACTCCATTATGGATAAGATTTTATTTTGATAAGTCACACAGTGTTACACAGTAATATTAACCGATGACGTTTCGAGCACAAATTATTGCTCATAATCATATCAAGCTACTCACACAACTTTTTCCTTCATGTATATACAGTGCCCAAGTTTTATACTTATATCTATAGAGTCTTGACTAGTCCTTGTTTAAAGCTATTTGGACAAAAACTATTACACTGTAGGTATTGTCCTTTCCATGTAGGCTTTCGGTAAATTGACTTCTGGAGACTACCATCTTCTACCATCAAACGCCTGAAACCCGATTTATGCGTTCAGAAAGAAGCGGTTATCAGTCTTTCCTTACCCTGATAACTGGATATTTTCACCCTCTCTTTCATCTGATTACATAATGTCGAAAGTTTCCATTGTGTGTGAACATTATTGTCGGGGATAAAGTGATTATTATTATCATTATTATTATCATTGTATGAGTATTTTTTTCGTTTAGAAATGAACTCTGTGCAAGTGTGTTAAAATTGCTTCCGTAGATATACTTAATAGTGTCTTTAGGCTGTGAGCAGCTGATGAGAAGCCAACGCAGTAAATGATGGTACCATTTTATTTTGCAAAAACCATTGTTCCTGCTTTATTCAAACACAAAATTTCTTTGTTTGAGTCATCTGAACGCCCGAAGTGAATAACAGAGAGAAAGACGAGAAATTTCAGTAATCGAATTCAGATTTTCGCACTATGATATAACTCAGACTTCGTGTATTAGGGTTGAAAGAAAAATACTTTAATTAATTGGCAAAAACTCCAAATTTATGCCTACACTTTTAGAAAAAAAGTAGCTTTCAGTGAATCTGTTTGATTCTTTCAATTAGAACTTTGTTACCTGAAACATACTTTTAACTTAACAGTCTATGTCACATTTGTTGTACATGTACTTCCTCCATTTCTGTTGCTGGTTTAAAGACTTTCCCTATTCTTCAAAAGTTAGTCTCATGAAGTATGTGGATGACCTAACAGTCTTTGTTTCATATGAATGGTCATGAAAATGTTCTTAATATTAACAGCTTCCTACAGACCCCTGTATATATCAACCTGTTTATTTTAGTCTCACGGATGACTAGGATTAGTCTGGAGTGAGTCGGTCCCATGGATCTTGTAAAATCAATGGTCCTGTTACCTATCTTGGTACTAGTTTCTCTTTTAGTTCTCAATGGTCGTCTCATACCTTGTTGATTTTTCATCTGATCTACTTTATAAAGAAGCTCAAACTCTCTGGTATGAATCAGACACTTGTTTTGAAATGTATCTTTTTATTCTACCTTTATTTATGTATTTTACCGCTTTCTGCATTCCTAAACTTCTCAAAAGAGACTATGTTACACTAATTAGGACTTCCATTGCACTTAACTGCTTGCACAGCACAACTAAAAGCACTACTTTAACCCCATACTTTATTCAGTAAGCATCTTATGTGACGGGAGAAATATTAGAACAGAACCAATTTACTAACTTTCTAATCTATATATAAATAATCATGTTTTTACTTGCAATCACTTATTTATTCAAGTGCTGTTTTGCAAAGACTTGACTGGTTACAGAATTTCATCATGAGCTGACATCGGTTAGAGAAGTATTGGAACACCTGGACGTACTGGACAGCTGTTTCACCCACCCCAGTTTGGGACTCTTCATCAGTACACACACCGCCAGGGTTCAAAGCCAGGATCTTCCTGTTACAAGGTAGGCTCGTAGACCATTGAGCTACTGGGACCCGATCCAATGGCCCCTGAATTCCAACTTCTGTCAATGCACTTATTTATTAGTGTCCACATTGATATTGCTACTAACAGCAATTAATCCATGTTCTTTCTTTTGAAGATATTTTTATAAGGATTAAGCAAGTTTGTTGCAGTGTTAAAACCCTGAAGAAACCATACTGTTTCAAAAATACTGTTGAGAATAAGGCAGGTATTATTGTTGCCATTATTATCATTATGAGTACATCTGAGGTTAATCAGTTTGCACTTCATTTCATCAAAAAAATGAACCACATAAAAATTTTTGTTCACACTGTTATAACGATTTTATCTTAAACAGTATATAGTACAAACTATTTACACTTATAAAGAGTTATCTTCCAATGCATTTTAGTGGGTGATGGTAACATTCATTTGAAACTAGTCACAATATCCAAGTGAAACTAGAAGGAAATCGTTATTCCAACTCTTTTTTATTCCTTTCAGTAACAAAATGTGAGTCCATGCAATTGGAACCAGGTTATACTGAATGAACCGAGCTTCAAGACACCGCGTAATTTCACCAAATGAAGAATTAACAGGACATGTGGACTACTAGTAAATCGATGAGGTTGTGAAGCCACATCGACTGAGATGACTACGACACATGTTGTGTGTGTCTGTGTGCCGAGCCACAGCCTTCAATGACGGGAAATGTTAGCTGACATACGGTCAGATTGGAAAAGTGCTAGTGGTGGTCAAACTAAAACTTGGGATCAATCCATGAAATCTTTGACAGCTAGTTTAAGCCACACACAGAGGAATAGGATGTCTGTTTGGCGTCCTCTGGGTGCTAAGAACCAATGGCTGGAAACAATTGGTGATATGGCGCAAAATCGTTCTCAGTGGTACAGATCTCCCATATCCATTAAACCCTCATTTTTTCCCATGTTATCATCCGTTTCTCCGGACATTTCTGCTTATTACTCTCTTTTGTTTAGCTTAGTGTGCTACATGGGGTGTGGCAACCGGAAACTGCATTTCTGTGCACTTCTGTTGAAATTCATTCGGTCGCGAGTTGAAAGTCGACAATCCCGACCAACGAGCTATGTGCTAGTAGATGTTGAGCTATTCCACATAATAAACTGAACAACGCAAAATCCTAAAAAGAATAAATTTAAACACGATAAAGTTCTCTTTGACACTGTAATTTCAATTGCAATAAAACTACCGTACACTTTCAAATAAATAAAATATAATTATGATTTTACAAATACTTACAACTGAACTTCTGGTGCATTTGAGTGATATGAATTCACTGTTGTCGTTGTTGTTGTTGTATTATTCACATCACCATTATCCCCATGATATCGAGATATTCTCCACAAACCTGTTTTACTAATACGATTATTGGCACAAAGTTGTAAGGTTGGACAAGATTCAAATATTGCAAGGAGTACATTACGATTTAATCCAAACCACCAAGGATTCCCAGGACCAGATGATAATGAAGCATACAAGAACATACTGACTAATACAGGAATACATATTAATAACGCACTACCTTTTGAAGCAGAAAGATAGCCATCAAGTCTTAAGCCTAACAGTATCAGTGAAGTACACAGGAAAATAACTACTAACAAATGTGAAGCATAATAACATACAGATAATCTGCGTTGGGCTACAGGAATAAAAAAAGCTGTAAAATATGTAATCAGTGCAACCGTTAGTCCTGCTAGGCAGAATAAAAACCCCATCGCTAACAAGATGAACGAGGGAATAAAAGTAACAATCCAGTTAGAACGAATCCAACTATCAAGTCGAGCAATCAAGAATAGAAGTTGTAACAGATTAGCAGCAATGCACAATTCCAATGTAAAAGAGCATACATGACGTGAACGTGGCATAACAACGAAAGGATCTGGACTATTGCTGTTATTGTTATTGGTTAAAGACCTTGTTTGATGTTGTCTTCGACGTCGTGAGTTTGCTGAGAACGTCGCTCTTGAGTCGATCATAACAAAAAGAAATCCAAACACTCCCAAAGTGCCTACAACTAGCAATGGTGACAAAATAGTTAAGTAGGTAAGATTAGATGATGCAACTGAGAGATGAATACATAACAACACTTCAGAACACATTATAAGAAAATGGAAAAATGCTGATACAGACATTGCCTGAATATAAGGTAAAGCAGGATCTTCATTAACAACAAAAGAACTACGGTCTAAATCTTCGACATGAATTCTCCAATGCTTACACCAAACTATTAAACCAACTAACCAACCAACAAAAACAATAGTTTTCCATAACCAAAGTGGTAGAAATATTGCCCAATAAGGGATCATTAAGATATTGTCCATTCTAGCAGCGATCAACAGCAACCAAAGGCTGACACAGACACAAATGCACACAGTACCTTCATTGAGATTTTCAAGCGACTTTTGAAAAGAAGCCATTTGAATTGATAGTCAGTTTAATAAATGCTTGGACATATACATAGAGAATTGATATGTTGTAAAAGTTATTCAAGGGATAGGGATAGAACTGATAACAAACTTTTCACAGCTTTAAGAAATGTATTCCGATCATGTTTGAGTTAGCCATACTGGAACCTACAATAAGATACATGAAAGAATAACAATTTAGTATTCATTTTAAAAAAAAAGTAAACTACCTTAAAATTGAAGGTGTACTATATTGGTTTATCATGTAAATTAGAGACGAGATCAAAATATTGGTGTAAAAGGGCGTGAGTGAGGGTGAAATAAAAGTCTGGGTAGTAGTAAGATCGAAATCGGTGTTCTCCAAATCCCTGTTCCAGCACTTTACGAGTTCCAGCTGCTAACCCGTTCACCATTGACTATAACCATCACATATATCAGACAGCTGCCATGTGAATGGCTGATATGTAGCTATCTGTTCAGCAGCTGAGCATTTCAAGTCGTGATTGAGAATACACGCTGACCTGGTTAGCAGTTGGGACTCAGAGCTCAGATGGTGGAGTACGAGAGTGATAACTTAGAGGCCACTGATTCGAATACTGCTACGATCCAGAGTAATTTCATCCCCAATCATCGTCCATTAAATTATTAGCAGTCAGCTATCTTAAATAGTTTCACTGTTGATAAACTCAGAATTCTTGTAGAGCGGGAACTTGTTTTTAAAAAACCGACTTAAGTGATTTTATGAAATCGCACGTGTGCATACAAAGTAATGTGTGCAGTGTATACATTTCGAGCGATTTTGTCCAATAAAAGGATTACCGATACTGACAAGTGTTTTATCATGCGTTTTGTTGATCTGGTCCATTTTTCTTTATAAACAAAACTGCAACAAAATGTGGAGGGTTCGGAACATTAGTGGGCCAACTTAAAAATGACACAAGAGAACCCAGCATGACAATAGGGGATAAAAGAAAAGTTAGAGTTCACAGGCAACTTTATGCGTTTAAATAAATATAAATAAAATTTATGAATGATACATTGATAGACATTTAATTCGAGTCGGTAGTTTTGTCTGGATAAAGCTTCCTATATCGTACTTGTGATCCAATACACCAAGTTGACCTAAAATATACAACTTTCTAATATTCAAGATAATTTAAGCCCACAATATGTAGGTGTTTCAGTGAAGAGTTCTACCTACCATTGCATTGAGTGGTAGATGGAATCTGGCTCAATTTGGGGTTAGAAAATAAACGGTGTTAGCTATGCTAAACCGTAAAATAAAGCAAAAACAGGATCGTGGGTTAGATACTATTGTCCATAAAAAATTCACATTCTAATAAGTACTTAAACATTGATTCATCTCACCTAAAATTGATTGGGGTGTTTTATCAGATTTTAATGTAATCGAGCCAACAGCCTGACTAGTAAATCAAGATTTAAATAATCAAGTCAAACAAATAAGGAAGACATTACCAATGAATATCTACCAGATTTTATTTAGAAAAGTATTAAGACCCATAAGACAGAAGTGGTAATATAAATGGTTAAAAAAATATTAAAAAGGAACCGAAAGCACCGATAGTACTAATACATAAAGAAGGAGAATCAGATTGCCTAAATAGTATTTTTAATAAGGTTAGAATTAGGGTTGCAATATCTGCTGTTTAATCTTAAAAATCCAGTAAACCCAATCCGGCAAATTCACATAACTTACCAAATATTAAGTGGTCA
The DNA here is from genome assembly GCA_944472155.2 of Trichobilharzia szidati. NCBI lineage: Eukaryota > Metazoa > Platyhelminthes > Trematoda > Strigeidida > Schistosomatidae > Trichobilharzia > Trichobilharzia szidati. The sequence goes on from OX235272.1 coordinate 81,282,713, forward strand.
CTGTGAGGTCAATTACATAAACAAACTAGTAGATCGGAGTCAGTTAGATAACTGAAAGATACGGAAGTAGCTAGATATCCAGAATGACTGACCCCACTAAGTTAAGAAACTAAAGTAAAAAGTCTGGCCATTGCAATGCATTCAGATGCATGTAATCGCAATAGCGTGAGATGCAGTAAGTGTATTAAAAAGCAATGTAGTTAAGTGAAGCGGTTAACCACCAAATAAACTCCAAACAAGTGCAACTGAAATAATACAACTCTGGATTTACGGAAAATTGCAATAAAAACAAGAAGTAAGGCCATAAAAAACAAGTCATGTGAATATACTGGTGAGATTATGAGCGAAAATTAGGCTTGAAACGTTATTTAGTTTTTAATACCATGTCGCTGTTATATCAAATAAACTTATCTAATGTGGAGTGAACAGACGCTAGACCGTACACAGAACAGTACTAAAGCTAATTCTCTCACTGTTATCACAGGGTCTTTTGTAAGCACATTGTTAATTATATATATTCCACGATCATTCAAAAAAAGCTGTTGTGAAAAGTTAATCCCAAAAATCCAGAATATGTAACCGGTATTATCAGAGTCGCCAAGTGAAAAAGGGTAAACTGTAATAAAAAAATTGGAGGCAGTTTTGGGAAATATTATGGCAAATTAATGAAGAAATTAAGAGGAAGTGGAGCACTTCCACTCTCCCACAAAAGTAGGCTTCTCTTGAATTACCTCCAGATTTCCATAAAAAGCCCTACTGAATTTCCCAAAACCCATAGGTTCGCCCTGAAATTTCCTCTCGATAACCCAGCAAAACAAATTGCCCTAAACTTATTCCAGGAGAATAACATGTGTCAGTATGCGCATACGTTTCGCACACTCCTAAAAGACATACGGTCCAAAACTGACTTTCAGAAATATCGGGAAGCAGACTAACATTTACGGTCGATAATTTTACTCATTCCAATAACACCAGAAAAATTTGTCCAAAAAGATAATCATCTCAAGGAATGAAAGAAGGAATGTTTGCGGTCTGTCTATTACGTTTTATATTGCTTTTGATATCCTTGAAGTAACATGAAAGTGATGAAGAGTTTCGCACCAACAATTAATTGAAAACTTGTTGCGACACCTTCGTTATTCGAGCGAGATAGGTTCAATAGACAATGCGTGATGGATTCATAATAATTCATAGGTTCACACCAAAATCAGAAAGGAAACAAAGTGCTGAACAAAAAAATCTACTCCTCTCAAATATTTTTCATCAACTAACTGAATAGAGAGGAACGTATCTCCATACCTGCTCATCTCACAGATCCGGCACAGCAAGTTGGAGTAATGGAACTTTTATCGTAGTTTGTCCCGCTTCAATCAACATACTCCATGCTCTTCATGCGTCGGTGGCACAGCAGTTAGGACGCTCGCCGACCCTGCATATGGTCAGGTGTTCGATCCCCGGCCGACGCACTAACCTCGCCTAGACTACTAGCTCACTAGTATTCTAGCCCGAATAAAGAGGGAGGGTTGGGGCGTGGTGCTAGCAACTCCACCCCCAAACTTAACCAAATCGCTACAGAAACTTCAAAGGACAAATATATTCAAAATTCTACAAATACAAACAATGACCTTAATTCTCGTTGGAATCGGGGAAGTGAAATGACGCAGGCTGGTGAAAGCCTTCGGGAAGCCAGTCAGCCGATGTGCCTTCTTTCGATCAAAGCGAAAATAAGGATCGGGAGGTGGAATATTCGTACAATGTACGAAACTAGAAAGGCTGCCCAGGTAGCTGCGGAAATGAGGAGATATAAAATAGAAGTATTGGGAATCTGCGAGAGCAGATGGAGCGGGTGTGGAAGGAGCCAACTACCAACTGGAGAGACAATAATCTACTCCGGTCACCCAGAGGACGATCACGAGCACATCGAGGGAGTAGCCATCATGATGTCACCAACAGCGGCTAAAGCTCTCATGCAGTGGGAATCAATCTCCTCCAGGATAATGACAGCCAGGTTCAACTCAAAAGGAAGGAAGGTTACAATCATTCAGTGCTACGCGCCTACAAACGCCTCAGAACATGAGAAGAAGGAGGATTTCTACAGTCAACTACAAACAGTAATGGACAACGTCCCAAAGAGCGATATCAAAATCCTGATGGGCGACATGAATGCGAAACTGGGAGGAGACAATACAGGAAGAGAACTCACCATGGGTCGTGAGGCCCTCGGTGAAATGAACGAAAATGGCGAACTCTTCTCAGACTTCTGCGCCTTCAATGATTTGGCGATTGGTGACAGTGTGTTCAAACACAAGGGTTTACACAAGGCGAAATGGATTTCACCAGATGGACACATCAAAACCAGTTAGACTTCATTTGAATCTCAAGGAAGTGCAGATGGAGCCTACTGGACACAAGATCGAGGAGATGAGCAGATGTGGGCTCAGACCACTATCTAGTACAAGGGACTTTCAAGATGAAGTTAAAAGCCTCGAGGATAGTTGGGGATAGACCACAATGCAAGTTCAACACTCAATAACTGAAGGACACAACCACGAAGGACATTTCCACTGCAGCTGTCAGAGCAAAGCAGGAAACACTACGTTACATCACGGAAGAATCATCCGTGGAAAACCATTGGAACTCTCTGAAGGTGATTTTCAACGAAAAGTGTTCAACGGTTTCAGGAAGAAGGAAGAGACAAGACAAGGAATGGCTTTCAACGGACACTTGGAAGCTAATAGAGGAGCGGAGAATGGTGAAATAGAAAATGATTCAATGCAAAGACGGACAAGAGAAAGAGACACTGAGCTCAACTTACACAGCACTGGACAAAGAGGTGAAAGAGAGTGCCAGGAAGGACAAAAGACAATTCTACGACAATCTGACCATTGAAGCTGAGAAGGCAGCAGGTAAAAGGGACCTGAGGACACTATATCAGATAACCAAGTCTCTATCCGGGAAGAGATCACCACAAGTGAAACCTATAAAAGACAGCCAAGGGAGCCCAATTACCAAGGAAGAAAACAGATTAAACAATGGGCGGACCACTTCAAAGGATTCTTGAACCGACCACCACCTGCAACCCGTCCAGAAATACCAACAGCACGTACACAACTGCAAGTTGACACCAATCTTCCAACGAAAGCTGAAGTCTTGAATGCAATCAAGCTTCTGAAAGCTGGAAGAGCAGCTGGACCAGATGGAATACCCCCGGAAGCACTGAAAGCGGACCCAGAAACGACAGCAGATATACTGACTCCATTATTGCAAAAGATCTGAAAAGAGGGAAAGGTGCCTACTGACTGGAGGAAAGGTTAATTTGTGAAACTACCAAAGAAGGGCGACCTAGGACTCTGCAAGAACTGGCGAGGAATCATGCTCCTGTCGACGCCAAGGTAAATCCTGAATCGCATCATCCTGGAGAGAATCAAGGACGCACTGGATACAGAACTCCGACCAGAACAAGCTGGATTCAGGAAAGGCAAATCATGTTCTGACCAAATTGCAACTCTATGCATCATCATCATAGAACAAAGCATGGAATGGCAATCAAACCTCTACCTCAACTTTATAGACTTTGAGAAGGCCTTCGACAGCGTTGACCGCGAAGTAATTTGGAAACTACTCGAGTACTACGGCGTACCCCAAATATTCATCAACCTTATTCAACAGCTGTACGACAACGGCACATGTCAAGTGATCCACAACGGAAAACTCAGTGAGGCGTTTGGAGTAAACACAGGAGTCAGACAAGGGTGCTTATTAATCTCCAATGATATTCCTAATTGTGGTGGACTGGATTATGCGTCAGACAGTGGGAAACGAGAAGACAGGGATATCCCGGACCGACGTGAGGAACCTAGAAGACCTGGATTTCGCGCGTGGATGATTTATGTTTGATGTCACACAAAATCGAAGACTTACAAGCGAAAACCGACAAACTGGTCGAAGAAGCAGAAAAGACAGGACTCCAGGTGAACATAGACAAGACGGAGGTTATGAAAATAACCAACAACAACAACAACAGCAGCAGCAACATCCAGCGCCAATCACCATCAACGGGAGGGATTTGAAAGTGGTTACTTCTTTCACTTATCTAGGGAGCATTATCTCAACTACAGGAGGAACGGACGAGGATGTCAAATCGAGAATCGGGAAGGCGAGAAACACATCCATCAACCTGAAACCAATCTGGAAATCTTTGTCAATCAGCATCAACAACAAAATTCGGATTTTCAATACAAACGTCAAGTCAGTCAGTTGTTCTATACGGATCAGAAACTTGGCGGGTCACAAAGAATATTTCCAACAGCCTGTCGCAGACCTTTATCAATAACTGTCTTTGCTCTATACTCAAGATCAGATGGCCGGAAAGAACAAGAAACAACAAGAAACTATAGGAACAAACAAAACAGGGGCCAGTCGCTCAACAAATATGCAGGAGAAAGTGGAGGTGGATTGTACACGAGCTGAGGAGGCCGGTGGGTGACATCGCGCGTCAAGCCAGTGCTCGAGTGGAAACCGAAAGGGAAGCGGCGAGTGGGACGTCCAAGGGTGACATGGAGGAGATCGTGTGAGGAGGAGGTGAAACAGTATGGACTAACATGGATGCAGGTGAAAAACATAGCAGAAGACAGAAGCAAGTGGAGACGTGCAGTTGAAGCCTTATGTTCCACAGGAACCCAAGGGAACAATAATAATAATCAATCCAACTTCTATATAATGGAGGAGATTGGAATTCATTCACGGAACCTAAATCTGTGTGTTGGAAAGGGCTTCGTGCAAACCTTTTCTAGTAATTACCACACTGACCACATTACCACGGGAGTGTTAAAGAGTGTTTAGTGCATGTGTAGGGCCATACTGCTTGATATACCTTGCAAAGCCAACACTATGACACCGAAAACAGAATTTTCCAGTTACATCGCTTATCAGACCCTGATGGACTTGCAAAAGATTACACAAAGCACCACTTAACACATCCTATCTATTACTGCTCTGATTCAGTGGCATCGTCAGTGCAAGTTGCTTTGCCAGTAGCTGGTAACTATCAAGAGTGTGTACTAACCACGACATGACACCAACCCAAAGTCGTGTAAAACAAAGTGCCACTGAAGATGAATACTAAATAAATACTGTGAGTTTAATAAACACCAACTCACAATCCACCTCTTATCTCAAGACAAACCCTCCACTTAGTCACTTATAGATAGAACTACACATGGCTACTAAACCTAGATCTAGTATTTATCTATTCACCAGATGCTCCTCTGAGAAAAATTTACCAGCTGGTAAGGATAATCATATAAAACGTTTTACGTCCCACTAAAAGCACCGACAATTCTTGTACAGCTATTCCACTTGAATCAAAGAAATCGTATAAAATTATGAGGAGCCTAATTTTCATTCAGAGGCTGGAATTTCGAATAACCACTTTTAAATCTCTTCTCAACATCCCACACTGCTTAGGCTATTGATTCTGCTAAGAAAATTTACGTTGTGTCAAACATAACTGCTACATCAACAAACTCTGAATGGGTTGAAATAAGTGCTTGGTTTTTGTTAGTGTGTATAGACAACCCAACCACATCTGGCACAAACAAAATGAATCTTGAAAGCCTGTACTCACCATGACGGTTTCATAAATGAATATCATATTATATCAAGTGAAAATATCAACAATCGTGTAGCAATGAAAATGTGGCCGTTTACGTAGAGTTATGCAGTATGTGGGTAATTTCCTGCCTCACATATTTCTGATTAGATAAAATGTGTGCTAAATAAGGTACCGTAGAAATATTATACTTAATCGTCCGAATACACAGTCTTCTATAGTTTCTTCTAGTTCTCCAAACTGATGAGGTGTATAGAGAGGATTATCAGAGTCTGACAAGATATTTCCTAATTTCTCTCAATATATGTGTCCGTCTAAAATATTATCAACGACGTCGTTTAGCAACACTCGCACATTTGACAGCCTTCAGTGCAAATCACAGTGTAATAAAGTCTGTCTTAAGTAAACCAGGAAAGACTGAGGGGGAGAAATAAAGAAGAATAGGTAGGATAGGGAATTAACAAAGTCTAGCACTAGAGACTGGTTGTTGCCAGATTGTCTTAACTACCATACGTAGAACGCAAAAGAAATATCCTCCTGGAAACTGACTTGATGTTGGAAGACCAGGAAAGATCAGAGGACATGTACAGTCCAAAGTATTTAACATTTTACATAGTTTCGAATTCACTGTCATGTGTGACATTACAATCATGCGAAGGAACCATTTCAAGTACGTTGCGCTTGCATCTGGAAGTGAAATTAACCACCTAACATTCAAAGGGATTAAGGTTATGACCATTTGACGAGGAACACTGACTAGTTTCTGATAAAAATGTTATTCATTTCGGAACAGTCTGAGAAGTAGCCTACACATTCCAGTGTTATGACCTAGGGTACTTCAGGAATGTTGTACAGAATGAATTAGTTAAAGTGACTGCCTGGTCGTCTTTATCTAATCTGCAATTCAATCTGAACAAATGTGGCTGGATCTGCTTCGACGCACCCTCAATCGGCATGAAATTAATGCTTCTATCTGCTAACCTAACCAGACTCCAAAGTGTCGTTGAGGTACTCTTGTGGACCAACGTTCTCTGAGCAAGTGGCATCACAGACTCAAAAGTCGAGGATACTCTTAGGGTTCATACTCAGGAACCTTCACGACAACGAAGCCAAGCTCATTCTATACAAAACATGTGTAAAGTCACTACTATAATCCTGTCCATTTATTATTAGCAGCACTCGCATATGTGACAAGCCGAGACTGGATAGTATCCAGTGATATTTCATGTCCAAACTACTTGGCTTCGAGCGTAAGAAAGACTACCCCTCACGGTGCATGACTCTAAATCTTGACCCACTTTGGCCGAGACGACTTATCATTCACGTAGTATTCTTCTTTAAGGTCCTTCACAAAATCTCATTCTCAGACAGTAAGGACATACCATTCGCACAGGAAGGCTCCTGCCATTTGGGTAACCAAACTTGTACAGTGACAATAAAAGCCTTTAAACCAACACTCCGCAAAAACTTCTTCGTATTCATGTGTTCTCATGTACAAAATGAGAATATACTATTATTTATTTATTTAATATGGAACAGTTTGCCCCCAGAAGTCAGAACTTGCACCTCGGTTATAAATTTCAAACTCTCTCTGTACAGACTATTTCACTCTACTGATTACATTAATTATCTATTTATTCTTAGAACGAATCAATTATTAGTTTACTAAAGTACCTGAAAAACGCGTATGTATTTCCTAATTACTCTATAAATAGACTAGTCGCATAGATGCATAAAAAGACAAAGTAGAAATATATATGTCTACTAAATGGCAATGTACAACGAACATGATCATATATGTACAAAAATTAAGGCCCTATTCGTGCCCACATACTTTTTCTTTCCTCTCTGGCGCTTTGCTGCTCGCCTCTTCTCTTCTACTCGCCTTGTGGTGGAAGTTGCACAGATCTACAGTTAGACTGAATTTGAGCGAGAATTGAAGTCACTTACTTATATATCATTCAAGGTTTTCGCTAGTAATGACTCAGTATCCTTGAAATATCCACTGCCACTATAACAGGACCTGGGCTCCGTAAAACAAATCTGCCTGACAATAACCAATATTGGTCTGCATTCAGTACAACTCACTTCTGGTGTTACTTACAATGAAAATGCTGACGAAATTATACAAATAAATCACTTATTTTAAACTGATACCCAATTTGGATGTAAATCAAGAACAAGGTACGATGCCGCACACAACAAAGTTATGCGGAGGAGTTGAATTCAAGCTTTATTTTTTCCCAGAAATTTGTAACCCATCCAAAACATACTGAAGTTTTTTTGTGAATGTGAAGACAATATTTATACATTTCTCCATGTTCTCCATTGAGTGACTAGTTAGCAAATTGTACCCACAAACTGAAGTCAAAATGGACAGCAACTATTTAATTTAACCATAAATCAAATTTATGTAATTCAAATAATACATATTCATGGCTGTAAAACTGGTGTGTCCGACATAGATAGAATTAAATATACTTGTTCGGTGGTCAGTGCGTACTCGAAAGGAGTCTCCTGGGAGGTGACTTCAAAAATGATCAAGGAAATGAGTGAGAGCAAGTATCTCGCTCTGTGTAGTCGAATACCGTCTTCTCCGCTTGTCTAGCTCCCGACTGAAATATGTAATAACACGCTCTCACCCATCAGTTGCTACCTGGAAGAAAACAGTCCCTGTAGCATTGGCACCTGCATCTGTGTCAAAACAAAAGGACCAACCAATAGGGACGTGCCTGGAAATTCGAAGATAGGAGATAATCTCGAGTTCTTCTCAAGCTTGTCGAACGCATGTTGACACTCATTGATCCATACAAATTTACGGCCTTTTTCTGTCAATCGGTGCAGAGGCGAGGCGAAGGTGGTGAAATCAGGGACGAAAAGTCAATAGTATGATACCAACCCTAGGAAATCACGAACTTCCTTAGAGTGCTGGGGTATAGGCAACTCTGCAACAAGACGTGTTTTCTCCGGGTCTGTTTAAATACCACTTGATGAGATACGGTGGCCCAAAACTGTGACCTCACTAGAGAAAGGAGCATTTGCAAGGCTTCAACTTAAGACCATTTGTTCTTAAGCGCATAAGGACAATCCGTAGGTAATCAGTATGATCCTCTGGGGATTTCTCATATACAGTAATATCGCCAAGATAGATTAGACACTTAACTTGAATCGACCTGTCAGGAACCACCTGCATTAAGTGTTGAAATGTGGTGGGAGCATTAGATGGCTCGAAGGGCATTGACCGGGAGCATAAAGGCAGTTTAAGAAAGTCATTCGGATGCACCTCTACTTGCCGGTACCCGAGTGCCATATCTAGAGTAGAGATCTATTGAGCCAGCAAGTGCATCGAGAGTTGCAACAATGCGCGAAATTAGGAAGGAGTCACGTCTTGTCAAAGCATTCAGTTTGTGATACTCAACACACATTCGGAGGGAGCCATCCTTCTTTTCGACCAAAACGATGGATGACGCCTATAGAGAAGGTGGGGTACGATGATATTCTTGTCCAACACATCTTGTATTAGAGTATCTAGCTGGGGCTGGCAGTTAACGGGCTTCCGTCTGGGTGGTTGACGCACAAGTGAGAGACTGCCCATGTCAATACGGTTTTGGGCTACGTCAGTGCGTCCCGAATTATCCCTTTCATCAAACACGTCGTGACATTCCCCAGTGATCTCTAGCATTTGTCTCCGAATAAGAGCATAGGCTGATTTGTTGACCGAAATTTGATTAGGGGTAGAGGACATGGCTAAGTTTAACTCAGTGTAGGTCGGTTGTTGAGAGCGATATAGGGGTACAGAGACTGAGCCAACTATAGTCTGGGAATGGGCGACGTCTATAGGGGCGGAGTGCGGATGGGGAACTGATGCTGGACATTTAGATCTTCAAGGTTTATCTATAAGCATGCGGAAGGTCAGGCCTCCATTTTAGAACAGTTAGTTGCTATCAAGACATAGTGAGTAGCTACTGACAGTGAGTAGTGGAGCAAGATTCGGAGGAATGAAGACTTCACGAGTCACGCCGACGCACCAGTATCGAAGAGTATCCTAGAGGGCACTCCGTTAATGCGTCCCCATAACATTAGTGGTCCCCCATTACATAAATATGTGGATACAATACCAAATGAGGACTCACTTTGTTGAACCTGGGGGTTGTGATCACATCTGCGTGCATTTTACTGAACCGTCTACAACAATACCAATCGAGAACACTGCTATCTTCAGGTTTATGCCGTTACTCACAAGAGTATTGTGGCGAGGTTGGCCAACGGAGGCTGCTATAGGTTCCGTGGGGAAGGACGGTAGGTACTTATCTGCATGCAGTACAATTCGCTTCTGATAGTACCCTACGGTGACAATGCTGAAAAAATTACACAAGTATATCAATCCTTTACAATTAATACACCATGTAATTATAAATCAAGAAAGGGACCCGATGACGTCAAGTAAAGTTTTATGGGAGAAATGGCTTCAAGCTTTATTCTTTCTTAGGTATTTTTGATCAATGCAGCTTAGACATGGGTTTTTCACTACTATATTTTCAATGAACTACAGTGACTGACTAGTCAACAGATTGTTCTTACATAATTGGTTCAGAAAGAACAGCAACGAGATAATGTCAGAACAGTCAATTCCTAACATCAAGAAAATCATGGTTTAGAGTTATATATATATATATGGAGAGCAATCACGCTAGACCTTCAAAGGAAAACTATGATAGAGAGCCTCAGGGTATTACTGGCTTTGCTTAAGCTGGAGAGATAGAATCGAGAAGGCATTACTGGCTTGTAATAGACGAATGCTCCATTGATAGCAAAATCAGATTCTTGCTGAAAATTGCTGTGTAATACGGGATACGCAGAATATAGCGCGACTGATAACAGTCTTCTATAAAATAGTAACAATGACAGTATTACCATACTTCGGAAAATCTTAAGTAAACCTTTCCATGCAGATATGTCACGCATATTCTGCATCTTCGTGTCGTAGAGACCCAAAGTAAAGTCTCTTTAGCTGACGACACAGTCCTATTCAAGCTCAGACCTAAAATCGCCAATAAAAAACAAATACACTTGGTGGAAAACCTATATACAGCCTTAAAAGAACAAGTATCCCTATGGAAGTCGCTTCTACGAGTAGGCTGATAGAACGTCTCCACAACGCAAGAAACTACGGTTTCTCAGAACTAGTCTGTGATTAAGAGATTCTGGTGGACATGAACCTGAAGGGGTCTAAGTTGTCATTATCTCATTAGTATAGGAATAGCTAAAACATTCAGTTTCACCTTTGACGGACAACTAAACAACACTCTGAGCATAACCATTAAGCGAAATAGTCGCTTTGCTAAATCAGCAGGCAAAAAATTAATGGGTATATCCCAAAGTGATGTCACAGTAGCTCTATTAGTACTGATGAAACCCAGTTCAGGCAAGCCCACAGGTTGTGGTGGTGTTCAGAAACCCTATGCACGCCCTTGTGTGATCTGTTTCGGCGCTTCGCAAATGAAGGGAAACTGCCAAGGGAAGAGAGACTAGCTTGATGAAATTAATAATAGCTCTTTACCACTCCTTGGACTTAAATAATAATAATAACATAGATATTGTTAAGCCTGACTGACGACCACATCAGCAAACACCTTGACAGTGATTATATTCTACATAAAGCGCAGAATAATTTCGAGGAAGCTTAGGACAGACCAATAAATCCGGCAATATCGGGGAGTGACTGCAAATATTGCTAGGATGTGTGTTCCAGTTTATCTGGCTTCCCATGATTCAATAAGGAACGGCATGCCAAAGTGCATCGTATCCAATATTTTCTACTAGGCTCGTCCTCGTGAGTCTCAGATGGTTCCATTCCAAGTCTCTTAATGTTTCTGTTATTCATTTGTAGCCTGCCATGCCACCTGAGCTGCGTGACTACTATTAACAGTGTTGTCACAAAGGTTTGGAGAACAACAAAATGTTGGGAAGGTACAGTTAATATAGAAAGCCGAAAAATTCGGAAGAATGAGCACAGAGCAGGGAAACAGTATTCAACTGGTCCAACTAACTTGTTCCCTATGTGACAATGATCTCTTCTGCACAGTGCGAGCCCGATATAAAATCTTGTCTTAGTTGGAAAACTGGAAACAGGTATGTACTACTCCGCTGGAATAGTGAGAGTATATGCATTGATGCACTTCATACATAGAAAATTAGATGCACTAACTCCCTACCTTTCTTTAACTAGTGTGAAACATATGTGCGACTACATTTTGTGGTGTTTGACATGAACATTTAGTCGATAATCACCAGGGATTCCAGTCCGTGGGAAAGGGTTCAAAGTAGGTCACTAGCATAAGCTATTGGCCAGCTGAATAAAAGCCGTATGAGGACATTAATTGTTTTCACCCTTAGCCACCATTGGCTTAGGGATTATATAATGATCACCTATAAGGTTTAAAGTAACCGGGATGACTCCAAAAAAGGCACTCTACAGCTGATTCACTATTGTTTCCCTAGAGGAAACCCACAAATGCTAGCACACTAGAGCACAAGTCTCCACAAGTTTGCCGCCCTTGGGGATGTTTGCCACTAACTGTGGCAACTGAATATCCACCGAAAGCCTCGAATAGGGTTTGAATGATAATGCCGTCAATTAGACCAGTCTGTGACATTCTCCTCACACACTCCATCGTATCAGTGGTTCTCAAACGAAAACGTTCTTAAATTCCTTACAGTCTTCCTTGTATTATTCTTCTTCTTGCTCTTTCCACTGATTCACTTTTCAATAATCTGTTTCTTTATTTGACAGCTTCCACTTTTGAGTTCATATTTTGCCCTTTGTCATATTATTATCGAGCTTTTCACCATAGCATACGACTAACGGGTGGAAGAACCAAATGAGATCACAAAAGTGTTTTTTCGCTAACTGTATTTATCAGATATACAACAACGAAGACCCAAGATCGTTCCTCACCCTGAAGAATGGAATTAATAAGCGTATATTCTTTTATCTAGAATTTATTGAGCACTACTCCTTTTGGAGTCAACCAAAGCTACGACAGTTAAGTAGCGGGACAAGCTACGCAGGAGTCTACCAAAGATCAGGAATCTATACCTCACAATCAAGAGACGAGCACAAAGAAATCAAATTAGTTTATACTAGCTCGTAAAAGCGATATTGGATATTGGAGTGTTGCTGATTGACCTTCCGCGTCATACAAACTAATGTGGAAAGCATTGCTTCGTAAAGCATTGTCGTCTATCAAACGACCGTTTATAAATTTTGATGTGGAAAATAGAGCCTTAAGACACTTGGAAAAAACCAAGGATGTGGCGAAGGCTGCCCCAAAGCATCCTGGTACGGCTGTTGTAGTAGATGAACGATATGAAAAATTGTCTTCACACAATCCTAAGTTGGATGCGGATATTAATTCCTTTGAAATTAAGTCAGAAACAATTACTGAAGGCATACTTCCTAGTGGAGTAAACTATGTCAAAAACTCAACCCGCAAGCTTCCACAGGTTTGACGATTTTTAATTTCTTATTGTGGAGATATCTTAGAAAGTCACTTCTTTTGATCCCTATCCTACACCTCATGAAGAATTTGGTTTTATCGTCCCAGAAACAGTTCCCAAAGGAAAATTAACAATGCGTCAGGCTGTTGAACTCATGAAGTCATATCAGAAAGGCACTGAAAGCGCTGATAATTTGAGCAAAACGTACAACATTGATAAAGATAAGGTAATCCCAGTCAAAATAGTATAATTCCAAGTAGATGGAACACATTTTGCAACACTTTTCCCTGTTTGGTGTCGCTGATGAACGTATTTGGATGCCCACTCACCTTTTGTCTCTTCCCGAACAAAAGCTGTTATCGGAACCTGTCGCAGATACACCTAATGATAACGAGCGCATTGGAGGAAGTGCTTACAATCAAAGGAAAAATGCTTTAGAGGGTTTCAAAACTAAATGAATAGGGAATGATATACCTTAAATAAATAGTACATAAATACTTTTGTGCTGACTTCCCTTCTAATGCAAAGCCGTAAATGCTTATCGCTCTCACTTTTGTTTCTTCGTAGGCATGCATTCGCTGAAATTTTGTCTTCGTACATATCGCTGTTGGAATATCTTTCGTTGTCAGACGGTTATTTCTCGGTGTTATACGTCAAAATTATCATGGTTGCCCGATGACTTAGTTGAACAGTTTCAGACATTTAAGAAGCACACTATATCGAAGTATGATAATATCAGTAAACTCATGTCATCAGAATCAAGTAACAGTGATATGTAAGTTACATACAATGACACTCCAAGTTTAATCTTAAGTTTCACTATCGCAAGAATATGATTGCACAGCTTCGTGTTATTAGTGTGAGCCTGTTAGTTCCGTTCCATATTTACTTAGGGATTCCATGGATATATGAAAGTCACTTTTTTATTGCAAACCGTGTAAAGTGTACATTGTTATAGATATCAATATCGCTTCTATGAAGTGGAAAAATGTTTTGAGAGAAACAAATGGTAGTGAATTATAGGAGGGAAATTTTCGCGTAGGATAGTACTATACAGTACTGCAGGACTGTTATCCGTATTCCAAGTTTAACCATTTTAATTTTCAGTACAAGTCCTGTTTTTGAGTGTAATGATAGTATCCAGTCATTCAAACGTCGTTTGGAATAGTACATTTTGAGCTTGGAAGACGAGCGTATGAATCTGTGAAATTCAGGTAGAAAGTATTTAGCAATGCATTTCGTGTAGAGTATATTTAAGATATTTCATTGTACAACTTCCTACAAGACTTTATTATGGGTATCATATTTAAGAATTTTTTGATTGTAGTATTCAAAGTAAACGGTCAATGAAAACCGGTCACATACTTGCGTATGTTTTGCTTCCACTCATTTTTATGGGAACTTAATTAACATCATGTCTTCAGTTGTCCCAGATAATTTGTTTTCCTTATGTATGCTCCGAACAAGGTGATTATACTGCACTTGGATGTACATTTTAGCCTTTCAATCATGATCTGAACATTGGGATTATGTTTACCAAGTTCATAGGGTGTACTCAAAAGTATTATCTTTAAAAACATAGTGAATAAGCATTTCATATGTGACTTTGTAGACATATACGTCCGCTTGGTATTTGACGCATGTAAAACTGAAATAATTACTTACTTGGTAATACTGCTGATTTTAAGAGTTTTCCTTAAAAGTGGCCATACGGACTGTAATTGACTGTTGTGTTCTGAGACATGTAGCTTAAATTATCAAAGAATTTTGCGACGGTATATCTGTTTAAATTAAGACAAATTGAAAAATTTGTTTTAGCCTCATAAGATAAAACTCAATGAAAATTTGACCAAGAATAGTAGTCCAGAATACAACTATTACGTAATTATAGACTGGGCATAGATAACTATCACGGTGTTGCTGAGTGACAAGTTGAGTAGCCTGATTTTTATCACATTCAGTAAGACTGTAACTGTCGAACAATGGATAATCTTGTACTTCCAGCGAAAGCCTCAGCATATCAATAGGTATTGTCGGAACTGATGGATTCATGAAAACTTTGAAATTAAGCTTAGGTCTATTGATATATATATGGTTATTTTGTAGTTGGTTTTTATGTAAGATATTGCTTGCACAGAACTCGCAAATGTGAACATTTAGATGATGGTAATATGAGCTAACTTTGAAGTACTAGTACACTTTTAATTTTTTACAGATGAATAACTAACCAAATTGAAGAGGTAATTAGGACAGGTAACTACAATAACTTCCTACCAATCACATGCCACCTTCCTGTTAACTGCATCTAAATTAGACTGTAGTGTGACTTGCCAGTTACACTTGTGTGAATAAATACATTTTTTAGCGTATTTTTCTATGTATGCGTAGACGTGACTCAGATTCACCATTTCATTTCATACGTCAGTAATGTTTGGCACTTTCCTGTCGCTTCTTGAATGGTAGTCGTCCCGTATCTCTCACTGTTGTAATATTTTTGCATTTCCGAAACAAAGTTTTAAGGCAAATCACCTAGCTGTGTTTTAACGGTAGTTTAGCGTAGACCTTAAATTGAGCATCAACTGTGACAATTCGGAATACTGCAGGCAAAATTAACCCAATATGCAATGTGTAGTCCACTTTTAGACTGTCACGTGGATTTAGCACAATAAATGGGATACTTCACAGCACTGCCTTTCTTTTTTCCAGAAGAAAATCCTCAGTAGAAAACATTAAATATCTACTGAGAAAGTGATAGTTCACATGTTGTCTCTTACCTAACTACTGTAATATTATTTGTTTTTGGGTAAGTTTTCATGGATCATCACGTGTGCTTTCCGTTGTGTTAGGTTTCTTACAAGCTTTGTGCAGCTATTAGAAGTGAAATTGCTAGTAGATAACTGTGAAAAACCCTCGAAATTGCTTTTATTACCAAATGGTTTATGTAAATCAATCTCTGGGAATTATACACTACAGTGTAACTGTCTATCCTCTGAAATCCCGTTGCATTCTACACAAACTTCTGTAAGTGAAGCTTAAATCGTGTCTGTTCAGTCTGTTACTTTCCATAAGAAATCCTTAAGCCCGAACAACTGTTGCTTTTCGTCACTAGGATGTTCAGCTTGGATTCTCAGAGGCTAAAAATATGAGAGAAATCATTATGTTTCTCATTTTTCGTGGGATATGTCTTTCAATCTGTTCTGTTGCTTTTCTGTTTTGAACATTTTTGAATATTGATGTAGTCAGTTTTTTTAAATAAAACTATACAGGGTATCGTTATCGGAGCATTGGAAAGAATTAAGACCAATAGTGGATATAATAGAAGAGTTAGATGTTCTTCTTGAAGCTGACAATGAAATCGAAAAACTTGTTGCAGGTAATGTACTTTTTAAGTTCATTAATACTCTTTATGAACAGTTGAGTTCATAAATATTTCAAATTTGATTTATTTCCACTTCTGTCGACTTCGGATAACTATCTGAATGGTGTCACCACATGTAGGTGAAGTAATATGAAGTCATGATTTTCGTCTAAATTAATTTTTCTACTCAGGATGGTACAAACAGTAACCTAGGAGTGATACATAATAACACAATTGTCGCGCTTCAGGTTTACAGACTGATATTTATGTAATGAATAACAATTAAATGTTAAGTGCAAACTGTATGCTAATCTGGAAACCACTGGCCAGTATCCTATTATAATTCAATTCTTGATTCTATCTTCAATCATCACGCATTATGTAGTCGCTACTCTGCTGAATTACAGCTATCTCTCATAGTCCCTCTTGCAAATAATCACCTGATTTTCCTTGTTCCATTTACTCTATTCAGGAATAGTAGGAGGGAGACTAAGTGCAGTTCAGGACTCATATATGCATAAAACTTGGGCACTGTGGCAGTATATAATTTCATATTAATTTGTTTACTGGGTGTATCACACAGTCAAACAGTGTTATTTAATGGATGACGTTTTGAACACTATTTATTCATAATCATATCAGTTACAACTACATAACTTTGAGATTTGAGTTTCATTGTTCTGTGTATTCCTTCTCATTCGTCTTAGAAGTAGTTGAATTTTCCAGATGTCTGAGATAGGCGTTGAATCATTCCCATTGCACTGTTTTCGGTTGGTTAGACAAATAAACCCTTTTCTTTTTACGAGTTGATCACAGATTGATATCAGTTAGAGAACCACTGAAAACCAGGGAGTACTGGACAGCTGTTTCATCCTAGTTTGGGAATCATCGGCAGTACGCATCCACCGGGGTTCGAACCCAGGACCTTCCAGTTACAAGGAAAGCTCGTATAACATTCAGGCACTGGCACCCAATTCAATGGTTCATGAATTCTAACTTCTACCAATTAGTGTCCCACCGACGACATTGATTGGGGTCGCGCTAAATCACGAATTGGTATATTAGATTCTAAGATTATCATCTTATCCCATCCTATTGTATGATTGTTTAACTGCAAGTAGCGCTATAATGGAGCTATTTTCCAGATTTAAAAAAATCTTATTAGGATCAACTAATCTAGAATTTGCTAGATTTTCGTCTAATTGACCCCGTTCTACTACTACTATGACCTTTACATTTGATCTGACAGTTATTTTAGGCTATTAGATAAGCTAAATTGTTTTGTTTATTGGGCTCCACAGGATCCCTTAACTCCTAACACAGTTTGTTTCTGTGTGGGTCTGTAGGCTGGAATGGCACTTTTATTCCTACTTTGTTAAGAATTGAGGTTTATTCAAACCTATATCTCTAATGATCATGTAAAACTAATTTATTGTGTTATTGATCATTAAAATACTGTTTAGTTTTACACATTAATACTAGATGTCAGGGATTACTACTCACAGGTATGTAAAAGCTTAGATAGAATACACTGCTTAAAAAGAATTTACTTATTTATTCAGTTTATACAGTTTTTGTGTATTTTGAACTCCTGTGATACTAGTCTGCCGTCTAAATTTGCTTATTTCTTTTTCAAATTATGAATTTACAAAAGTTGTTATTCAGTCCATCTTGATGTCTTTTCCATACATCATAAATGATATCTGTAGGAATAGTGTAAAACGTAACCTAATAATGCATTTTCTGAATTCATACTTCTCAATGAAAAAAAGGTTGAAAGTCAACTGAAAAAGGCGAAACACTGAATAAATCGTAATATAACCAATATCTGTGATTTTTTTTACTGAAATGTGTCAACAAAATGGCTGAATAATTGTTCATTCCTGTGACATAGTACATGTAGCTGATTTTTGAATTTCTTATCCATCTTCATTGGTGGATGGTAACTAACAGTGGAATCCAGGATGCGCATTTCGTCCTATTTAGGACTCGTCATCTCTGGATTCCACTGCTAGTCATCATCCACTAATTAACTTCTAATTACATGCCCAGACATCGTCGAAGCCGACATGTCAACCTGAGACCGAGCACTTCGGTCCAATCACAGTTGACGGGAAAATCTAAAATTTAATTAAATTCTTATCCATCTGTTAACGTTCACTTATTGTGATGATAGTGTCATTTCATTTGTTTCAATTGCTGTTTTTTATCCCAATACTGAATGGTTAGACATTGTCGATTCTGATAGTCAAGAGGATTTAACTGATCTGAAGGCTATTGCTGACTTGGAACGAGAACAACGTAATTGCCAGCGTCTGGCGTTAGAAAAAAAGGTACTATACTATTTTGTGTATCTCTTTTTCTTTTGATTTTGGGATTAGAGTTTTACTTGTTGCACAGCCTCTCTCTCTCCATGTATATATATATATATATCTTTAGATTTCTAGTATCTGCATTACCTAAAGTTTCCAAAGGACATATGTCAACTCAGCTATTATACGACCGTGTGTGCTATCCTAGCTACGGATTTTCAGCGTACACGTTGAACATTAAAACTATTGCATCGGAACCAAATCCTCCATCGTTTATTTTATTGGTTTGAAATAATCAATATCTTTTGGCGAATTGTCTTGTACATCTGATACCTCGGTGGTGACTTTGATTTTGACTTCATACTACTTGCATTGGTTAGGACCGCATACTAGTGAAAGTGCTGCCAGTAAAAATCGAACCTTATGGGAAATCCGTAGATTTCAGTAAAGTATTTCCCAATGAATGAAAAACAAAACGATATTGTTTTTACTGACGTTTCGCTATTTAATGCTAATAGCTCTATCGAAGTATTATTAAACCAGAATTTACAAAATCTCAGCTTATATATAAAAGCTTAATCATCGTTCCTCAGTATGGGGTCATTTTTGTGTTGTCAAATTGACCAATTGGTAAAGATAACAAAATCAGGTGTAGATTGTTGAAAAACGTATTCTGAAAACATGGACCTCAACAGTTGTCATTCCACATATAGCAGAGACGTTAGACGATATCAAAAGTGTACTCAATAAGCTCGACATTAGAGTTTTCTTCAAAACATCAGACACACTGTGAAGCAACTTTGTCCATATAAAAGACCAAATCCCTAAAGATTCTCTATCAAATTGTGTCTATAAAATAAAATGCTTGGAATGTGATGCGATATACATCGGACAAACATCACCGGAGAGAAATCAAAATCACCTGCGGCGGATGAGTACTGCTGAAGAGTCCCAAACTAGGATGAAACAGCTGTTCAGTACTCCCACGTTTTCCAGTGGTTCTCTAACTGATGTCAGCTCATGATGAAATCCTCCATGAAATACAAAAACCTTTATTATAATAAATATCATATACCCAATGCCCAAATTTTTTCAAACTGTTAAAAGTGAACTTGTTTTGAGCATATATAACCTGACCCATCAGCCCAACTCTTTGATTTTCGAAAAACCAGATACCGGATTTGAGTCACAGTTGGATCGCCACAGTTCACAAAAATTTAGGTACATCTGGCCGGTGAGGTTCCAAAAGAACGAAATACATGTCCTGGATTCGACTGCTACCCATCACCCATTGAATAAAGTGATGAAACTTATTTTTCAACACTTTAAACTCTTATATGTATTTTCAAAAGAATGGATACTGAACAAAGAGTACTCTTTTCGATAACCCCTTCATCATCAGGCTCTACAGTTATATATACATTATAGTGAATGAATGAATTAGTGTTACGAACAACATTATTATTATTGTTCCCTTGGGTTCCTAGTGGAACATAGGGCTTCAACTACACGTCTCCACTTGCTTCTGTCTTCGGCTGTACTTTTCACTTGCATCCATGTTAATCTATACTGTTTCAGTTCTTCTTCACACGATCTCCTCCATGTCACCATTGGATGTCCCACTCGCCGCTTCCATTTCGGGTTCCACTCGAGGGCCTGACGCGCGATGTCACCCAGCGGCCTCCTTAGCGAGTGAACAACATTAATGTTTAAATAACATTGAATCAATAATATTGATAGATTACAGCTGAATAGCATCAACATAAAATAAGCTGAATGTCAGAAGAATTATGAAAGATAATATTATAAATTCATGAGTTTATAGTTTCTACTGAAGGCCGGTCAAGGCAGTAGTAGGGACTGGACTTGCTTCTTTTAAACACAGATCACTGGTTGTTTGAGGCGAATTGCAATAGCCTCTGCCGTTTGGAGCATGCGGTGCTTTGATGATTTTGGCAATTTATTAGGCACCCGGTAAATTATAGAGAAGGATTCTTCAATGCTGGCTGGCTTTGTGGCCGGTTTGCACCAGATGGTCCATTATCGAACTGTTAATGGTTTTAACTACACGCTTACTTAGCCATAGTGGGAGGTGTTCTCGAGCACGAAAAGTCAAGTTCCTATATATATGCTGCTGCTGCTACCTTGACGTGGTGGTCGGGCTTGAACACCGCAATGACCCAACAAGCTATACTGGCTGGAACTTACGTTCCTGTAGGTCCTACCATGCCAGAAAGGTTGTTTGGATATCGGTTAGACTAAAAGCAGTTACCCAATCCAATCCTCTGACTTCAAATAAATCACAAAATATCATGCCGGATCGGTCGGGGCCCGGATTAACAACGACCGCGCTTTCTGCTGCCGTGTCGCAGGGCAGAAGTGATAAATACGCTACTGAGACACACCAAATGAAAAACAACAAACAAAAGCAGGCCGTGTGTGACCGGCCTGAAGCAGTTGTCCCCTGGGCTCTGCGGTCACGCAACCTATATATATATATAATATGAGTCCAGTTCTGCGAAAACATTTTCTGATTAGTTTGAGGTGTTCTATGTAGATATTCCACAGAAAGCCAGGTTCAATTAGTGTATTTAACGGACAGGTTCGTTCTCTAAGTGATTACTCCTGAGAATTATTTCTGTTTCGAAAACTATGAGAAAAAGTGCACACAACCAACTGCTTTTAGTATTTTTATTTTGTTTTGAAGATGCATATACCTGCATATCTTTGTGATCACCAAGATTCTGTGTATAATTCTGAATGGAACTTAAATATTTCAGGTGCGACTATAATCTTGTAAAACTAAAAGTAGAAAAATGTTCTCAGAGATGTTTTGATAGTAGAACATTGGACACTTTATCTTCAGTTTTCTGCTAACAAAAATCAGACTAACATGTCAATCTGGAACACGTTCAAATGGTATTTCTCTGGCTGAAGATCGCTGGGGAAGATGTGTGGTATGCTGTAGACTATTCTTTGTTTTTTTAATAGTTGTTTGAAAAAAAGAATTCATCTGAACTACCTTGATAAAATAAGCATCAAGTATTATGCTTTGTAAGCAAATCCTAAGAAGTTGAATCTAATTCGTGATTTGCAGGTTAAACAGTTCAAGGAGGTGAAATTTCACGACAGTTTCCTTTGGAGACCGAAATTGTTCAGATTAAAATGTGTGATATGCTTAATAACATAAACCAAAATCAAGAAAACAAGCATATGTGCGTGATGGTATATACTACTGATTGATCGACATCAGTAGTTGGACATCACTCACATCAACCAGTAGTGCTTGCTAGTTATATCGAATCGATCTCAACACTGGAAAGGCCGTTATTCTCGCTTGGGGCCAACTTCATCAGTGGTATACTCGGTCTGACACAGCTCAGAGGGCTAAATCAGTTCGAATTCTGGCTGGCATGACGCCGAAAGAGTGGAATGGCCCTCCAAGGTTTAGATTACTTTGACCACTACTGTTTAATGTGGGTGGTGTCCAACTACTCATTTCAGTCAATCAGTAGTATACAGCACCAAGTACTAAAAAGTATTTGCTGTCATAATTTCGTATTACTTTTACATAGTAAGTGCTTCCAACTAGCTGACATACAAATCTCCTGCTGCTGCTGCTGCTGCTAGTGTCTTGGTTAATTTCTAAAAAAATGTCTTTAACCAGCTCAGTGTGCTTCTCAGAAAATTAGTGAATATGTGGTGAAATCTGTCTGCTAGCCAAAATTAGTAGACAGTAATTTACGTTAATGTTTACACCCATATCTTGGTCATGAGAAAAAAAAACAAGAACACAGACTAACGCAACAACCAATCACAGCAGCGGATGCGATTAGCAGATATATCAATGGACTGTCTAAGAAACGGACACAAAGAGATGAGAGAATAACCTTCAGTAGGAAAACAACCAATCAGAAGACATCGTTTCTCTGCTAAAAATAAAGAATAATAATGTACATCAAAATTTATAAATATTTGTTGATTTTCTCAATAGACAATCTGTTGCCTGGCCTTTGTCTGCTGTCGCTACAAATACATTTCTGGAAATTTCTGAAATTCAGGAAGGACTTCCAGTTTTTACTCCCTGTTACATCTTACTTTAGAAAGATTCTTTAGCAAGCATGATACAATTGTATAGTGTCTAGTTGAATTCGAATATCTGTATTCTCTTGATTAATCACCTCACAAATATTTATTTTGTTAAATATCTGTAGAAGAATTAATTAATTTATGATCTAAATTTGTTTAGGACATACTTCTCATATGAGACTACATTTAGTTATATGTCTGTTATTTTTTATTGAGGAATTCCTCTAGTGATTTTGAGAAGCCCTGCAACAGAAGTGACAATCAGATTGACATCAATTAGAGAACCGCTGAAAACCAAAGAGTACTGGACAGCTGTTCTGGCCTAGTTTGGAACTTATCGGCAGCATGCAACCACCGGGTTACAAGGCGAGCTCGCAGACCATTCAGCCATTGGGACATGACTCAATGGTCCATGAATTCTAACTTCTACCAATTCGTGGTTTTAGTTTGATCACCAGCCAATGTCATTGGCGGGTATTTGTCCTCACTCACTCTCGACCTAGTGTACCCCACTGACCACTACTTCTCATGAGAACTACAGGCAACTTCGTCATGTAGCCAGGGTCATTGACTAGAACGATACAACTATCCATTACTCCCTGGTTTTCAATCTTTCTCTAACTGTTATCAATCTATGGTCAAACTTGGAAAAAACCAAATCCCTATAAACTAATTCTTAAAAAGTGACATATTTTGCATTAGCAGTAATTTAACGCAACACACCAAATGAGTAAAACAGAAGAATGTCGTTGTTCGGGACTGTTATACGATTTTTTGATGCCCAAGCTATTCCATAAGTAAATAATAATTATTGACTGATGTATGAATTCACTTAGTATACTGTTTTCCTTAAACTTTACAGCTTCTCAATCTACTAGTCCCCGTGAATGAACGTGACTTAGAGTCAACTGTTATTATGGAATTATTCGCTGGAGCTGGTGGTAGAGAAGCTGGATTATTCGCCAATGACTTATCAAATATGTATCAATCTCTTGCCATACAACGAAATTGGTCATTTTCAGTACTTCAAGAGACTGTAATGTCAACTGAAGAGTGTAGTCCATCTCATAGTGAAAAATCACTCGCCTATATTCGTATTGAAATTGAAGGTAATCCAACCTCAGATTCTGGTATACTCTCACTTGGTGCTTATGGACAATTGAAATGGGAGGCTGGTGTTCATCGGGTTCAACGTGTACCGGTAACTAGTAGTCAGAATAAAATTCATACTAGTACTGTAGCTGTATCTATCCAACCGAAATATGACGATGTAAGTGTTATGGTGAATTGAAACTTTATCGACTTATTGATTATGCCAATTATTTATCCCATAAATTGAAAGCTAATATTCATTAGCATACATCGTAAAACAGTCTCAGTTGAACATTATCTCAAAACTCTGCATTAACTCGTTCTGACAACAGGTGACCAATTAGTTATACTTATAAAAGAAATTAATGTTAGTAAATCATTGACTAAGAAGACGTCTCGATGAGATGTTTTCTTTTTTATACGATTTGGCCCTTAGCTAACTTAAAATCTAAGTATTTATGTATTATCTATTTGACATTACTGGAAAGTATTTTGGCGAAGTTAAAGTATCTCAATTTTGACCACGGATTGAAAACCACGCAGTACTGAACAGCTGGTTCACCCTAGTTTGGGACTCATTGGCAGTACGCACCCGCTGGGTCTTGAACCCAGAACCTTCTGGTTGCAAGACAAGCTCGTAGACTATTGAGTTACTGGGACCCAACTCAATGTCCCATGCATTCTAACTTCTATCAAAGCATCATAGTGAAAGATCAGGTATGTCAGAAGTCTATCTTCAAGAAACGACAGATTTAGGGAACTGTACAACAGGCCATCCCAAATCAGATCATGCTATAAGAGATACTCCGTTCGTGACGGTAGGTACAGAGCATTCTACTTATTTCCTAGGTTACTTTTTTCTGTTAAAGTTTAGGGTTACGGTTAAGGTTAGAGTTGAGTAAAGGAACGTAGTCAGGAGTATTAACGGATTCCGAGAATCTACAAGTTGTCTGGATTAATACATCTGTCGCGTATGGTATGTTTTCTCTACGTGTTATCCCCGGAGTAACTGGGACACATTCTTACAGGACATGGGAGACATTGCAACATCATGTTTTGCAACGTTTTTCAATACAGTTTTAAACGATTATGCAACTTTTTTGCATTTAAATTCTGCTTGGTTGCTCAAGGCCATTGTGATTTTCACTATGATAATTCAATTTTGCCAGTATTTTCATTGGGTAAAAAAAGCCTAAAAACAAACACGATTCTACCACCATCATCTTTCTTTTATACCTTCCCTGGTCTTCATCTACCGATTACTGTCATGTTATTGGATTCCAGTAGGATGTCTATTCTGTTCTATATGACATTTCGAGCTAGTTGTAGTTTTAGTGAATAAGGCCAAACAAATGCTGATTTCCAGTGCCTTTAGTAGGTTATAAATTACGTTTCGAATTATTGGTATATTGGCAAAAAATTATATCATTCATGCCATTATATATTGTTCTCGTATCTGAAGTTCATTACTGTGAATAGGGTTTTCATTGAGATTCCAGTTAACATCTTTAGTGGAGCATAAAAATTGGTGACGAGAATTTACCTATACAGTTTTTACTTGGCCACTTAGTTACTTATTGATCTGATGTTATGTTTTTCTTCGTAGTTAGTTACTGAATATTATTATAAAAACAAAACACGTAGTTTACCGAATAGTCTCTTTTCGCCAGCTAACTCATTCGCTTACCTGTACAATCGCAATCATGTATAATTACTTTTGTATGTGTGTGTACATTCGGTTTGTCCGATAAGAATAAAAGTAATTTAAGGTTATTGTTGTGATTAGTCAAATTGTAACTAGGGGGGTGGGGTGAAGGTTGATAACAGGGTAGTGGTGATGTGTTGCCAGACCACAGAGTTATTAATGTTAATAACTATTTAAACAGAGAGATAAGGAGACGTAGTTTGTCTAAATCGTGCAGCGTATTTGCGCAACACATTTCAAACAACCTGGTCACATACGGACTTGTCATAAGAATATATACGAAATTAATAGGATTAAGAGGCGGGAAAATAGATTTATGTCAATTTAAAAGGACATATTGAGTGTCAAAATAACGATGACGTTCACTAAACCAAATAACAGAGGTAATAGTACATTTGCACTGGCTGGTATCAAAACAAAGTTTACCAAGGAAGGTTTAGTGTGATGACGAATTCTTGCTTTGAACGCATAAACATGGTTTCAACATCCTAATTGCCAGTTAGGGCTTCCACAAACCTTAGGATACGCCCCAAACACATTTTATAGATAGATTTAAAAGATACACAAACATGAATTTTATATCCTGTTTCTATAATATGTTTCGCAACAGAGGAGCTAGATCCCATGTTCTGACCATTAGTGGGATCTGAGAATTCTATTTGCTTCTGAAGGCATTTAGGAATATGCTCTGATAATAACTCTGTTTTCTGACAACGCACCACCACTACCCTATTATCAGCCTTCACCCCACTCCCCTAGTTACAATTTGACTACTCATCACATTTTTGAAATGTCTTAACAACAATAACCCTAACTTACATTTTATAAATTATTTAAATTTATTAATCATGATTGATGAAATCCGAATAATTCTCCTTAAGAAGCTGTGGCTTACACCGCGAAATGTTCAGAAAAATCTTGTTTTGACTTTTTCTTAAACACGCTGGGATACAAAGGTAAATCCTCCTCTGCTGTGCTCACTGAAGCTGGTGTGCCCCAAAGTGCTGTACTCTCCCCACTTCTCTTTTCTTTCTTTCTACATGACTTACCATCTTCAAATGACATTAATTTTGTCAAATATGCTGACGACTGACTGTATCTTTGCCTGTCAAATGTCTAAGTGACTGCTCTAAACTAAATGGCTTTCTATTAGAAATCAGCCAGTGGTCCAAGGAAAACGGTCTTACCTTAAACCCCTCCAAATGCCAAACAGTCAATTTCACCTTTAGGCATAAATCTGACCTAAACAAACTGGTTAGCTCTCACGAGGTGTGCAACATAGATGGCATTGAAATAGAGACCAAGTCGGAAATGAAATATTTTGGCGTCATTCTATCTGCTGATCTTTCCTGATCGTCTTATATCTTGACGATTTCTAAGAAAATATTCCGTCTTACCTTCTACATCAAGAAGTTAAGACATTCTGGTATAACCCAACCCTTACTCCTACAATTCGTTAACTCTCGCATTCTGCCTATTATTCTCTATTGTTCCCCCTTAGTTTTTCCAGGGCTGCTGAAGAAAGACTATAACATATTACGCAGGATGTTAAAGGTTGTCAGCAGGGTAAGCAACGTGCCACTTAACCAGTTTGTTAATATTCTGGTTGACAGGCACATAGACTCACGTGAAAAATGGGCCAAATCCATTTTATCTAACTCACACAACTCTCCCCTTGCATCTCATCAGGCAAAACCAGAAGCCTATATAGAAAACTATATGCTCGCACCAGCAAGTACAAAAACTCAACCATACCCTACTTAGCTCGTGTTCTGTGCGATAAAGAAAGCATTAGGCGTGATACCTATAACTTATTAAATAGTCAGTAGAAACACTGGATCTTGTCTTTCCAACCCGTATCATTTATAGGTACAACGTTTTCTTTCTTTTCCTTTTCTCTCTCTCTCTTTTCTGTTATGTGCTGCTTTGTTTCTTTCTTTCGCTTACGCCAGTAAATATGATAGCACCTACTTTTCTAACACTTTCAAATACTGTTCAACTTTGGCTTTGCTACCGACATGGCAATATGTTGTTGTCATAATGAACTGAGATTTCCTTAATCTATGTAGAATTCTATTTATTGATAATGTACTAACTGGATGGAATACTGTAGTAAAAATGCTGAGAATTCCATTCTGTATCACAAGTACTGTTTTGGAATAAAGCAAATTATTATTATTAATTTAAATAATTTATAATGAATCAATCTAACTCGGCGCTCAAATTATTCCAGGAAGTTCGTAACATCTACGGTTCGTAAACTTATAACTAACTTATTTTTATTCTTATCAGACAAACCTAATGTACACACACACAAAGGGAAATAATTCTATATAATTGCGATTGTACAGCTAAGTGAATGAATTCGCCGAAAACAGACTCTTCGGTGAATTATGTCTTTTTTCATTAATGTCTGTGTTAAATGTGGAATTGATGAACTCTGAATGGTATACTTGTTTTGTTAAATCACTTGCAGTGATGTGTTTTCTCATAGATTGAGTCTACCCATTTACTTCCATTTTTTATAGTTTATACAAAAAATTCCCATTTAGACATTTAGAAAACAGAAAGATTGAGCGAAGAAATATTTACAGATACGCCTTGCTGACGAGTGCCAACGAGCACGAAACCTAGGTCCAAGGTTTCCTGCCGATTGGCTCCAACCATCTAATATCTTCACTAGATCCCTATCTCTGGCTCTACTCTAATACATATATAGCATTTTTATTACAATACACAACAGTTTACCAATCAAGTGGCAGTGTTATGTTTGTTAACAATAATTAGTCAGTGTCAACATGTCAATGGGTTGATAATTAACGAAGGAAATCAATACACATTTAAAAGGTAGAAATGGTTAGAATAAATTAATTTTACAAGGATAACACGTAATTAAAAATGAAGTGGTCAGAAAAAATAAAACAATTTGGACAGTTGTAATTTTTAAAGGTTTTTGGGTAGGGGGCGAAGTAGTCTGGTTAATACTGTCATGTAACGATGGCCAAGGCAAGGAAAGTGGCTGCACAAATTTCCTCTGAACACGCAGGTTTGGCTTCTTCAAGTGGATTCCTATTGCTTCAGCTGTCTGTAGAAGACGAACTCGTAGAGCAAAATTCAGATTAGTAGGAATTTTATTTTAAATGCTGTATTAACATCAACCTTATGCTCACTATCTACAAGGTGTGCTACAATAGGGCTACGAATAGATCTTGTTTGTCCCTTGCTTTACCAAGTTGGATGATGTTGGGAAATACGATGATGAACCTGCCTAATTGTACGTCCAATGTAGCTGGCTCCGCAGCTGCAGTCAAACTGGTAGATACACATAGAGGAGGCAAATGTAGATAGTTTATCCTTATGGCTGTGAAGAGACTACGTACCTCTGCTGCATAATAAGCTCTTTTAACTGCATTCTTCAGGCGCTGTGTTATTATTTCGCTGTTGTTGTCACCGGTTGTTTGTGATGAATTTGATGTGAAGATTTATTCCCCTGGATATCACAAATCTATTTTCCAGAGGGGATTTATCATGTATGTGTCCAGATTCAGTAACTTTCAGTTATATAGTCACCTCTCGTAATTCTGGATCTTTTCGTTTATTGTCAAGCCATTCATTGTATCGCTTTATCATCTTGCCAAACTTAACATTGTTTATTTTTCCTATTGGTTATGTTATTCTTCTTTCTTTCTTTCTCTCTTCCGTTTGATGAAAGGTTGAGATCAATATCTCTGATTCAGATGTGAAATGGGAATTTCATCGACCAACAGGTCCTGGTGGTCAGAATTTAAACAAATCGCTTAGTGCTGTTCGTTTAACACATTTACCAACTGGGATTGTTGTTTCTTGTCAGCGTGAACGACATCAACATACAAATAAAATGCTTGCTTTAGAAATGCTTAAAGAAAGGTTAGTTGAGTAAAATTTTGTTATGCTGGAGTCTAACTAATGCATTCAAATATTTTAATAAATTTAAAAAAGCCACTTTTATTGCATATGGATTCCAATATAAGTTTATATATAGCAATATATGAGTCACACCTTATGCTTAAGGGCTTATGTTACCGCTTGGTTTTGGAGACCGAAACAGGTGAAGTAACAGGAATGCTGATTGTGCCAAGCAATCAGTGATGGAGTATTTTCATATGCCCTCTAACGGATTTATTTGACACTTTTATGTAATCAGTTAAGTTGCTTGTTCAAATTCTCCTTTACCGCATCTGTCATTCATGCACATGTGTGTTCTTTCAATTAACTTGAAGCTTTGCGTACTCTATTAATTGTTTAGCTATTGTTTTCAAAACTTAAACGTTATATAGTTTGTTTAAACACCTATGCTAAATGTCCCAAAATTACTCAAAGTCTACTTCTTAATTTATAAATTATAAGTGTTATTGCATGCTGCTAAATTTTACCGTAAAATTATCCCGATTCGGTCACGAACCGACATCTGTTTGCAGTCGGAATGTCTTGGGTTCGAACCCTGATGAAGAGTCTTGAATTGGGACAAAACAGCTGTTCAGTACTCCCTGGTTTTCCAATGATTCTCTGAATATGACATAAACTCGTGATCAGACCTGGAACCATCAATCAGATCCCTGCAAACCAACACTTGAAAATTATTCAGGTTCGACTTTTCATCAATATTCACCAAGACATTTTATAGTATGCGAAGTATACAGTGTCGATTTCGCGCCCATTATTTTCTGTTTCTTTTTTTTTTCTTTCACGAATAAGCATAGATATCCTAACAGTTTTTATGTCCTGTTGATTCTTTCTTCAACCGTTTGGTGTGTATGACTGACGTAAAATTTATTTAATTGTGAAAGATGTGTAGGAGGATGCCAATGTCTTTAGGAAGAATAACACAGTGGGTTTTCTTATTTTTACTTCATAGGAGTGGTATATTAAGAAAAGTTAGAAGTTCAAAGTGATTTTAGTCATACAATAGGCGTAATTTACATATTCCATATTCATAAATAAGCAATTCCTCTAGCAGTAGAACCTCAGTTGGTGCATTTGGAGAGGACAAGAACAGGGAATAGCAAATAATAAAAATGAATATAGAAAGCTGTGAAACTTTAGATTGACTTCTCTCCAGTCCTTTACTTTTCCAGTAAAGTGGATTCACAAAATTATCGGTTTTTACTTTGGTTCATTTACTGTGATTTGTATTGTCGAGTTTACGAAAGATATTGCGTCAACAGGTGTCTATAGATCTTATACTCCACGTAGTCCTCTCCGTCCTCTTCAATGGCTGTGGGACCTGGCCATTGAAAATAGAAGACATGAAAAGACTAGTTGTCTCTGATCATAGGTGTCTGCATTCTATCTCCCGTCTTAAGTGGTATAATCTGGTGAGCAATATTAACGTTAGGCGTCGAGTGCTAGGTTAGGAAGGAAAACTAATCGATGACGTGAATTTATATCAATTGAGATGGTTAGGACATGTGTCACGCATACCTAGCCGTCGCCTTCCTCGATGGGCAATGTTAGCTGACATAGGATCAGGTTGAAAAAGAACCAGTGGTGGTCAAATCAAAACATGGCCTTATCAGTCAATGAAATCCACAACATTTAGTTTAAGCCACGTAGGAAGGTGTAGGCTTCCTGGTTGGGATCCTCAGGATGGTAAAAACCAGCGGCGCAGATGCATCCACTCCTTGTGACTTATAATATCCATTGAAACTATATTGCTCTTCCATATTGCAATTGGTTTTGCAATAATAATAACAATAAGTAATAATAAACAATAATAATGATATTTTTGCGTCATATCTTTGTTTATTATCTCTGTTTTGAATCTCTTTTTATTCTCTCCTCGCTTTGTATGCTACGTGAGGTGTGGCGACTCGAACTGCTGCACATAGGTGCAAAGTTCTACGTTGAAACCAGTCAGTCATACCGTACGTAGGGGTGCTCCAGGATTCTAAGAACCAATGACTTGAGAATGTTTTTTGATATGACTCGATACTGTTCTCTGGGATGGAAATGCTTTTACTCTGTAATCTCGCAGATCGATTAAATCCTATTTTACTATTCTGCCCCTTATACGCATTTCTGCTCTTTTGAATTTCTTCTTTCTTTCGTCTACCATTCTATGCTATATGGAGTGTAGATATTTGAACTTCTGCAGCTTTGTGCGAAGTTCTGTGCTAGAATTCAGTTAGTCATTCCTCTTTCAGAGTCATGGAAGGAGCTTCTAGGGATGCTCACAGGTTGGAACGTTGAATCTCATAGGTACAGACCTTTTGCTGCTTTTTTTTGTCACCTTCATTTATTATTAGGTAACAAACTATCCAGTTATGCCACTTATTATGCTTTAATCTTTGGGTTTTGATGCGTTTAATGTGTTGAAGAAACTGCACTTATCCACTTTGTGTATTGTAATTTCTGTAGTTTCCTTTTTTCTAAAGTTCTATACGTCGTGAAGTCATTGTATTATGGTGACAAAACCACATTCAGTTTATAATGTACAACAATAATTATTTATATCGCTTGCTTTTCGAACTGGCTGAAATATTTTAGTCTTGCAGGTTGGTGTGGTGTGGAGTTATGGAGCTCATGGTTAAAGGTTTTGCGAAAACCCCAGTCATTGTAGGTTTTTGACAACTGGCTTTTCAAGTGTCTGAATTCTGGCGTTAGTCAGGTCTTCATCTTAACTCAATGCAGCATTTCACCATTCTGTTTGAATAATTTCTTTGTGAAAAACTGTTGTAGTGAAAATATTCACCTTAAATAAAACATAGAACAGTGAAAGTAAGTAATGTAATCGCTAACTTCTTTTGAAGTTAGCCATAATTGCTGTCACCACAGTTCCATGTCCACCTAGAAAATGGTGACTTGCCTTACTTGTTTTAGCATTTGATTTTCAGGCTGGAATCTTGTATTTGTGCTCACTCTCGACCTCTAGAACTCCAGGCACCTTCAATTACAATTAGCTGTAGACAGGCGCTTTGTCCCAAATTGTTAATTTAACATTATTAAACGATTTCAGTCCCATGGAAAGTCTACTATTTACCTTACATTTTTAACCGCCCAGGTCCGAACCCCGGTGGTACCGATGAAGAGTTCCAAACCCGGACGAAATAGCTTCACAGTACCTCGTGGTTTTCCAATGGTTCTCTAACCTATGTCAGCCGATGATGAGATCCTGTAATTAATCAAATCCCTCCAAACCAACAACTGAAAATAATATTTGCCCTCTGATAAGCGCAAAGATTGTGTATAGGCTTTTAAACACAAAGACAAATTTCTACCTTACGAGAACTACTACTGTGTCGGTTACAGTCTCTGTAGAACTCCACGTACATAATATGGAAAAGAATGGATAAATCGTCTTAAGATGAAATCTGCAATCAGACTAAGAGGCTGTGTATGTTAAAGATGGCTTTCAAAATTTCTCAATTCTCAATTGATGTACGCCATTTCATAAAAACAAATAAGATACACAAAATTCGATGAATTTGTTTAGACGAAAATCTTCTGCAAAAAGGAAATAATAGACTGATTACCCTGTATATTCGCATTAAGGATTTTGAAAGGTTATTCGAGGAATAATTTGTGCTCATTGGGGAACACTCCTCTTTATGCTTACAGTGACTGCTTCTTTTTTTGCTTAATCACTTCTCTTATTACTGATATATTTTTCTTAGTGAAACCCCTAGCATATGCTCGTATTCAGGTGTTGGTTTGCAGAGTTTTGATTGGTTTCAGGATTTCATCATGAAGTGACATCGGTTAGAGAACCATTGGAAAACCAGGGAGTACTGGACGTCTATTTCGTCCTAGTTTGGGACTCTTCGTCAGTAATCACCCACCGGAGTTCGAACTGGAGACCTTTCGGTTAGAACGGGAGTTCGTAGACCATTCATCAGTCCCTGGGACCCGACCCAACGGTGCTAAATTACAACTTCTGCCAATTAACGATATAGCGCGACCACTAGTCAATGTCTTCGGCGAGTATTTTTCCTCATACCCGACCTGCTGTTCTCCAATAGTCACGGCTTCTCACTAGAACCCAGATAACTATCTGCCTGAATAGGACGAAACAGCTGTCCAGTACTCCCAAGTTTTTCAATAGTTCTCTAACCTATGTCAGCTCATAATGAAATCCTGAATATACTCGTATTGTTTATTAAACATAATGTGTATGATTATGATAACAGTATTATTGTGTAAATTTCTGTTATGATGGTGATGTGATGTAAACACATTTTGTTAGCTATAATATGGGGATTAATAATTTCTACTTGCTATTAAAATCCTCTTTGAATAATTGCTAGATCTGAAATGGATTGTGAACCTTATTTTATATATATGTAAAACTTGGGCACTGTGGTAGTATGTAATTACGTAATATATATATATATATATATATATATATACCACAAAGTGGAACAGTATTGTTCACTGGATGACGTTTCAAACACAATTTATGGTTCATAACCATATCAATTATAAGTACTCAAATTCGAAACTTCTTTTTATGTTTTTTTGATTCCTTCCCATTCGTCGTAGAAGTAGTTTGATTTTCTAGATGTCTGGGACAGTTGTTGAATCATTCCTGTTTGCACTATTTTCGGTTGATTCGATAAATAAGGCTTTAGTTCCCAGTTTCTCTCTCCACCCTATTGTAGTGCTGTAGCTGGGCTATTTTTTAAGATTCCTTATCTTATTACTATCAACCAATATAGATTTTGTTAGGTTTCAGTCCCCGCTAATCTAACTGACCCCGTCCTTCTACGCTGACCCATGTATTTGACCTGAAAGCCACTTTAGGGTATCAGAAAAACTAAATTATTTTGTTTAATGTTCTCCACAGTATCCTTTAAGTGACAATTTGTTTCTCTATGTGACTTTGTGGGTTTAAATGCCACTTTTATCCCTGACGTGTTAAGAATTCTATGTAGAGTTACAGAGGTTCCCTCTTTTTATGAAAGCACTACTGATGTTTCAAACTGGTGCTGTCATCTTTCTGTGTATGTTTGTCATAGCATTGGATTGGGTAACTGCTTTTTGTCTAACCGATATCCAAATAACCTTTCTGGCATGGTAGGACCTCAAGCGACATAAGTCTCAGCCAGTAATGCTTGTTGGGTCATTGCGGTATTCAAGCCCGACCACCACGTCAAGGTAGCAGCTTTCGGTCGGGATGTTTGTCATACGTGTGTCGTCGGTTAAATAAAAAGGAAGAGAGTGAACTACAAAACTCAAGTTTTAAAGTTGTGTAGTTACAATTATTAGTAGTACAATAATGAAAATATAAATTGTGTTCCGAAATTTATTCAGTAAATAAACAAAAATAATGTAAAGATCATAAACCATTCTATTTTTATTTGATGTTTTTGTTATTTCATCGTCTGGTGTGCTTTTTTTTAAAATTTCACTTGATAGACTTCGTAATAATGAGTTAAAATTACAATCTCATATGATTGAATCTATTCGTCGATCTCATATGGGGAATTTAGACAGATCCGAAAAGATACGTACCTACAACTTTCCACAAGATCGTATCACAGATCATCGTCTTGGACAATCTTGGAATAATATGCATAGATTTATGAAACAGTCTATTGGTTTAAGTGAACTTATGGAAGAATTATATAGACAAGATCAGCAAAGAAGACTACGAGAAAGATTATGTACAGTAAATGAGAAAACTTGATTTACCTTTTAATGATGAACATTGTATTTAATGACTTACACTTGTCTCTAGTGATATTTGTATTCTCTATAATATGACTTGTACAATAAATTTACTTATATATTTAATAATAGAGTTCTTATTTTGATAAACCTACTTTTAAATTAATCATCGTTATGATTGGTACTCATTTTGTTTTATACTCTTAATATATATTTATTAGATGCATTGTTTTTATTATTATTTCCTTGAATTCTGAGTGGAACATAAGGTTCAAACAGCACATCTCTATCGCGTCCTTTTCTCTACAGTCATTTATGATTGGCTCCACGACTGCGCGTAAGCTCTTGTCTCCTCCTCACACAATCTCCACCATATCACCCTCGGACGCCGAACTCGTCGATTCCCCCCCCCCCGGTTTCTACGACCAGGTGCGTGATGTCATTCAATGGTGTCCGATCCATCTCCATTTTCTTTGGCATATTTGTTGAGCAATAGGTCCTTAGTTGGTTCATTGCCAGAAGATCTTGTTGGTAATTCTTTCTGGCTATCTGATCTTGAGTATGAGGTGAAGGCGGTATCTGTTGACAAAAGTAGCCTGTTGTAAATACTTTCTGTGACGTGCGCGCTTAGCTTGTGAACCATATAGAAGAACTGGCTTAACATTAATCTTGAAAATCTGAGTCTTTTTCCTCACGCTAGTGCAGTAGGTTTCCATACTGATTTCAGAATAATAAAGGTCTGTCTCTCTTTTTCAATCCCAGTTTTTACTTCCTCATTGTTGGCGCGCTGTAGCTGAAGAAATGCTGCCTAGATAGGTGAAAGAGGCAACCTCCTTCAAATTTTCTGTTCTTAGTGATTGGTACTTGTTGTAGTTGGTTGTCGGATATCTTCATCGCCTCTGTCTTCGCTACGTTCACTTAAAGTCCTGTCTATGCCTGTAGATCTCCGACTTTGTGTGACATCAGACATAAATCATCCACGAAGTTCTAAGGTTCTTGAATCTTCTCGTCGACCGAACGTATTCCTGTCTTCTCGCTCCTGTCTATCACATGATCCAACCCACCACAATCAGGAATAGTAGACAGTCTTTTGTTTCTCCTACCGCTCAGTCTTCTCCTGTAACTCGGGAGATAAACTAATTCATCTGAACACATCTGTGTATATCCACGAATCCATGGGCTCCTGTACAGCGACATATATAGTGTTAATTCCTTTCCCATCTGTCATTTTTATTCTTTCTTTTGTGTTAAGGACTTATAGTACTTACCATTGGTAAGTAGTATGGATTATATTTGTTAATTCTTAGTCATGACTTTGCTTGCTATTGAAGTTTAACTCACATTATGCATTACTAATATATGTTATGTTTAGCATTTATTTCCTTATGGTTGAACACTATCTTCTGTATATGCCTTCACTATGTACCCGTTACTGTTGAACATTGTTCATTCGTATCTTTTTTTCCATCTGACATTTGCGTGTTTTTGAACCTACACAGTGACAGCCTTTGACACAGTTTTACTGTTCGTCATATTGACTCACATTGATTGTGCTTTTGATGGCGTTCAGCTACAGACACCTTACAATTGAGGTTTGTATTAAATGTTTTGTATTCAATATAGTACGGTACTTTCAACAAATCCTGTGGTTTTGGATTTTACCGTTCACTCTACGTTTGGTTTGAATAATCGTTTGGATTATCGTCCTGAATTATCAGTGGAAGAAATTCTCATGTAGGTCGTCCAGTTATTTTTCCTCTGAAAGACTCAAGGAGAATTATATTATTACTGGAGAAATATATCCGGCGTGATAAGTGTTCTCACAAGTGCTGTTATTTAACAAATCGAATCAGGGCGAGGTAAAACTTTGGACCCACATGAGGTGCGAATGCACCCACTACCTTGATACGCTCATCTAAAGCAATGCAGTGAAAACATGTAGGTCATAGTATATTCATGAAAATCAATTGAATAAAGTGTAATGATATTAAAAATGATAACTGGTTGGGTTTAGGCTAGAGAGAGATTACGGTTAGGTTAACCTAACTGGGGAGATACTAGATTTGGTTAGGGGTAGAGAGTTCGGTTACGCATAGATTAATGTTAGGTTAAAGATGGATCAAAGTCACAGTTTAGCTAGGGGACCAAATTTACCTTTCAGCGCTATGAAACTTACCGACGTCGTCGGTACGTTCGCGTCTCTTGAATGTCTAGACTTTAACTTTGACCAAACCACTCCACGAAACTCTTTGTGAAAAGTTAACAATCTGAATGGTTGTTGCCGCTGAACTCTAAGTTTGGTATCTATCCCTTACAGTCGCTCATAAAATAGTATATAACAGCGATTGTGCAGTTAAGTGAATGCTTTCTCCAACAAAAGTCTGATTAATTGAACTACTTGTCCTTAAAATACGAAGAGACAGAAAATTTTAGAGATAACAACCGATACTTGTTTTTGTGGCTAATTTGTCCACCAACGAGAAATAAATCAAGTCATTACAAACGAAGAAGTCATTTTCAGCTGGAGATTTAATACTGAATATCAAGCTCCGAGAACACAGTAGCACCACACATTGGATTTTCTAATTACTGTTCTTCACTGGAATGAGGGTTGGGTCAGCCGTAGTTTCCTTAACCAGTGACAGCCTACTTTAGCAGTTCCCGTGATATACCACTTAGTTATGCCTCTTATCGGCCGTCGTTGGAGGGCATCTATCAGTAGATCGTCGTAAGTAATTAAGTCAGTACTAGTGAAAGGCAGTGTGACGTTAGCAAGACGAGAAGTCCACTTAGTAGGTTCGCGCATATCCAGGTTCAGATAGGTCCATCTTCCCCTGAAGTTGGCACTGGGTTTTCCAGTTGCAGCATGTAATTTAAAAGGTTGTTCTTTACGGTAATCTACCTCTGCCAGGGAGGACAACAAGAGTACCAACTAAGTGCTACATTTTACCAGCGGCGCCTGCACCAATTATAGTTGTCGGTAAGTCTCGCAGGTGGGGAAGCTCCAAACGGTTCTTGCATCCATACTATTACTGCAGGCTTTGCGATAACCATTAATTTCCTTATCATAAGTGCTGAGACAACCACGCTAGTACAGGTTCTTAGGATAACATCATTTATATTCCAAGTGACCCAGTGAGGCGCTTCACTGAGAAAAGTTGCGTCGACAGTTGAGAGGGAGTGCAGGACCTACGCAACTCCAGAAGTCATATGATAGAGTTGCATAACTATAACACTAGTTGAAGATCCTACACCTGTTGATCAAACTTCGGTGACTGGCAGCCTCAATATTTCCAGAAATTATGTCAGCCGAAGTTGCTAATTAATCGATGACAACTCTGTGAAGTGCTACAAGTACAGTCTCAAATGACTGTGGCAATTTTGGTATAACAGCAATCTAAAGAATACTTCAGCAGATTTCCGCTAGCCCATGACTTGACACATTCGTGGAAGGGTATGTATAGACGAAGTGTCCTCCAAATCCACATATCTGGAGAATTTATATAGACCCTGGTGATCCGAGAGACCTTTTTCCATAGAATGGCTGCTTTAGGCGTCGCAAAAGGACTACTTGCTTCTAGGTTGAGCACGTTTGCGGTAATACACTTGTTCAGTTTCCACCACAGAGCGTGTACAACTGCTAGGAACTGCGAACTTGGATCATTTACCTCATGTGCTGAAATAAGTTTAAGCTTGGGTATCGGGTCATACATTCTAAAAGTAATTTAAGATAACAAATGCACAAATACAAAATGTAGCGAACTTGCTAAAAGTGTGAAGTTAGTTTTCGTGTTTACCAGTTAAACAGATGGAGTTTGCATACGGACCCGTTGGTTCAGGACTAAAGGAGATGATGACGCATAAGCAACATGCACTATATACCAACACCAATGATTGTTCTATAATTCCAAACAAACTGATCGTCCGAATGCGAGATATATTACGGGATCAGAAGCTTTTAAAGGCTAAGGGTATTGCTGTTCACGGAGAGTACGAAATATACTAACGCAAGCTCTAATACCGACAACTTCTATAGTATTCGTTCCGCGTAGACCAAAGGCAAAGCAAAACACGAGAATTGACCGTCCAAATTACGAGTTTTATATCGGGACCAATTCGGAGTACGAGATGATTGCTTAGCTAGCTAGGGATCGTGCACGAACATGGAACGACGGAGTACCAAATGGCGTGGATGCTTGACGGGAAGCCTTCAGCTAAACAAGTTGACTTAAACAGTGAGGGTCAGCATCCAATTTTCAGTGATGAGTGCTGTGGCCAATAATTTCAGGGAATTATTTACCGTTACAAACTGAAAGAGGTCATGATTGCTTTGTAGGCAAGAGATCGTGCGTGTATAGGGCTTCTACAACACAGTATGCTGTGGCTACTCAGTTATAGTAAGCCATTAAGGAACTCAGAAGGATTTGACGAGTAATCACACAGGAAGTATATCTTCCTTATAGTTTGTAAGGCTTTCTCTATCCGTTGGATTATGAATACGTTTTCCGTGTGTTTGACTAGGTTTCCCGCCTCACTGGTCCCCTGCCGTGCTTTTGAAAATAAAAACTTGAAAACATCATTAATCTTCTACAATATCACCAGCTGTCGGTAAGTAATTTGAATAATTATTCTAATGAAAAATTTGGCTTCTAAAACCGAATGACAGAAATTAATTTTGTGGTGAAAGCTGTCGGTTAGCCAAAACTGTAAGCAACAATTTACGTCAGCGTTTACGTCCAGAATCGGGGTCACGAGAAAAAACAGCAAACCTCAATGTTGAGGAACTCATCAGCCAATCACAGCAAACTTAACGTGTGCAAATACGATTCGCAGATATATGGCCTGATTATCTAGGAAACGACCACAAAGAGATGACAAAATGACATTCAGCAAGAAAACAGTTATTCAGAAGACGCTGTTTCTCCGCTAACATTAACGAATAATAATGTACATAAAGATCTATAAGTATCTCTTGGTTCTCTCAATAACTGATCTGTTGCCTTGCCCTTGTCTTCTGTTGCTACAGCTCCCTAAATTGCGTGGATGCCTGGCATCGCACTTCCAGTCTAAGAAGTCGAACTTCATAATGAAGGTCTGCGACCAATGTAGTACTCTGTGGACTAACGTTTTTTGGTAATTATTACAAGCTCCACCTCGGTCAATGTTTATGAAGCTTGCAGACATACGAGAGAATAGTTATGCTGTCTGGAAACATTTGGAAAAACTAAACACATGTTCGTCAAACGTACGTGAATTCTACGTTCGTAACAATGATAAAGCGTTATCTCGAATAGTTGTTAACGGCATCATCAGTAATGCATTTCTCCAGTAAAAATCAACTACCGAAGAAACCAGTTTCATATTGGTCATGCGGCAGATAGCCTCTACATCGGTGTCGTGAAATGAAACGCTGTCAAGAATCATTTCT
Source organism: Trichobilharzia szidati (assembly GCA_944472155.2). NCBI lineage: Eukaryota > Metazoa > Platyhelminthes > Trematoda > Strigeidida > Schistosomatidae > Trichobilharzia > Trichobilharzia szidati. Next base: position 81,323,453 of record OX235272.1, read on the forward strand.
GCTGGTGAAAAGTGGTCCTCGTCTGCACCGATCGCATTTTCAAAGTATTCTGAGTAGAAAGTAGTGCAATTTTTATTCACTGGTTCCATGATGACGATCGTAATATCTGATGCTGTACCAACTGATTGTTGCACTGGACGGCTATCTAAGATCTGGAACAGTTTACCCCTAGAAATAAGGACCTGTCACTCTACTATAACCTTCAAACGCTTGCTATATAAACTGCTTCATCCCAATGACTATGCCAATCACACCGCACCACTTATTTCCAAAACGCATGAGCTATTAGCACACTATAACGCCTAGACTCATTACTAAATATTACGACACTAAATAAACTCTAAGACTTCGCAAAATTACATAAAAAACAACAAGATTATGGGTAGTGTTTACTATACAATGATATACATTTATAAACATTTATATGTACATAAAATAATAAAGTTCTTTTCATATTTACATACTTTATCTCCCTGCTGAGCGTAAACTTCTATATACCTCCTGGTTGAGGTCGAACAACCCAACATCCAAACTGAAATGACCATTTATGTAAATTCAAAATCAAATTCCATGAACGATCCGATGCAACCACTTGAAAACGCTGGCTAACATTCTGTACAAGGAGTATTCTTGATCTGAAATAAAGAAGCAACTGGTTTTCAAACAGTTATCAATGTATTACTCAACTTACATGTACAGTCTGCCATGCTGACGCAAATGGCACAAATGGATAGTTCTAGAATTGACCCCTTTTGATGCAGTAAAACAATCTAACATTACCTTATCTAATTTTCGTATCAAATTTCTTTCCTATTATAAAACTACGATAAAACTGCTGACAAAAATGGAATAAATACATTATTGACTCAAAATAATACATCAATAAACTTTATCTCACGGATGCTGTTCACAACAAAGTTTTATAGGAGAATTGACTTCAAGCTTTATTTTTCCCAGATATTTGTATCACATTCATCTGAAGTCTGGGTTTTTTGTTAATGCGAAGACAATATTTCTATATCTCTTTATGTGTTACACAGACAGACTATTTTGCAGACTGTTCTGACTGACTCTAATGTTAGATTGAACAAACAAACTGTAATTTATATAATAACTTATCCATGCCTGTACAATTGGTATGTTCCTGCATAAACAGGAATAAATATATATATCATATGCAATGAGCGGCTGAGGAATTCAGAAGGATTAGCTGAATAACCATAGCATTTTACTTTTTTGAATGATATCGAATTATGTACGCCTGCGCATTTGTCTGAGCAGGCTTCATCGTTTCACTTGCCCCTCGGGAGACTTTCGAAATAAACGCTAACAATTCACAGCTTTTCCCCTGGAAATACATGCGATTCGGGTGGAGGGATTGGCCACCAAATGACTGAGCCTGATTCGTTCACACCACGCCATATGTTTTGCTAAGGTTGTAAGGCTTACTGATTACACAAAGTTATTAGTCTGCAGTGTTCTACATTGGTTGCTGGCCTTCATTATTAGACTCAACTTGCATTTGAACCATCAGTTGACTGTTCTTATTTGTATCTCATATTAGTGGAACAAGGAATTTAGGGGTCAAGGATAAACACCTGAATTTGAATGTAGAGTGTCTCAAGTAAGCGTTATTACTCTTCACTGGATGAAACGATGTGCGGAAACAGTCCGCAACCTTATAAACAACCGACAGCATTTCACATACTTCTGTGTTTTTGGTGATTTTTCCGATATATTTATCCATATGATATATCAAGTCTGAACTTTGTCCCATCCGCAAATCATGAAATATGATTTCATAATCTCTACTTCTTTGGAGGTGTATACATAACTAAACACCAGATTTAATTAGCCTGAATTTGATCGACGTGATGTGGAACTATGGTTTGCCCAAATACAGCATTACCCCTACCGGTATATGAATAAGCCTGCCACACCAAGTGAAGGGAGGTGTGTTTTCGTCAAACTTAACCAAACAGCAAAGTGGTAAGGAAACCTACATGTCACCTTTCTTCCTAACGTTCATATACAGCGTTGGTGCGCGATGTGATAAAATGACTTCTCATGTCTCGAAACCATTGATATAAATAAAAAACTTCGGCTTTTTGATAGAGTATAACTCCATTATGGTTAAGATTTTATTTTGATAAATCACACAGTGTTGTACAGTAATATTGAATGGTGATGTTTTGAGCCCAGATTACCGCTCATAATCATATGAAGTCACTCGCACAACCTTTTTCTAGAAGTCATTGTAGACGATGGTCACTTCAGTGCAAGACATGGGAGATTTATCCCCAGTACGGCTCTGGCACCACTTACGAAAGCTTGTAGAAGACAGCACGAAACTTCACTAGAGCAACGCTGCATGACAGCTTCTCTGCAGTATGTGCATTATGCACTGGATTTCTAAGATCCTGACTGCAAACGTGGGCAGTAAGTACAAACTGCAGGTCGAATAGTGAAGAGCAGACGTTTCACGGAAGAGTGGTTGAATCTTTCGAAAATGGGCAGCTACCCACTTTTCTCAGAACTTTTGACCAGTACTAGATCACTAATTTATATTTCGTATAGACTAGCAAAACTAATGGCACGATTATGGATGACATAAGACAACTGAGGCCGGTCGTCCAATAGGTGGCGTCCTAGGCATATCGGATTGGCAGGAACATTCAGTTTGTACCATAGGCAGGCTGGCATGCAATCAGAGAAGCGCACCCAACCGTGCGCCTTGCTTAAACTACTTCATAGGCAACAGGGAGACGGAGAATTCCTGCTCAGGTGGTGACTACTAAGAACAAGTCTCTCGGTATTCACTTATTCTTTGTCAGGAATAAAACCGCTGGCTTAGATCCCCTGGTTGATACAGGATCATCACTCAGCGAAAAACAAAAACAATGGCCGAGTCAGGGAAATGAATATCTCCTGTCACGCTACAGCTCTCCAACAGTACCGAGGTTATGATTTTCGCACAGAAAATATTGACGCTTGAATTATAGTTCGGGCAACAGCTTCCATGGATTTTCACTGTCTCCAACAAACACCTAATGATCCCCGGCACTGACTGATTGGAAGAGTGTAACTTATCATTTCATACCTCAAAGAGGCAAATAATATTAGAAGAGATATCCAAGTGTGCGAATGGTGAGGTCAGCGACCACCATTCATCAAACCCATTTCAATCCCTGATAGCATCAACTGGAAAGTTACGGGAGGCGTTAGCGGGTTTTTCAATTCTAACGGCATCCAACCTTCTAATAACACGGTTTCTCCAAAAACTAGCTGAAAGCATGCGCTGAGCCACAGGATCCTCCGTAGAAACGATTTCTATTGCTGTGCCTTCAGTCAATGAATTATGGTCGCTAATTACGGGGGAAAGAGCATCTCCTCGGCCGAGCTCATGAGGACGTCATTATCCTACTTCAAAATAATCACCCAGTATCGTTGAGAACCAACTTTGTAAACGGTCAACCAAGTGAGCCTAAATGCCGAAGAATGATTGAAACACAGAAAACAGGTATCAGATATGTTGAAAAAAGTGAATTTGCCAGAAATGAATGCGTGGAAAATGCATGCTGCAAAGCCAAAGTATAATTGTTAAGAGAAATTGAATTGATATCCAGCGACCTTGTGTATTACTAGTCTCATTTTTGATGGATGTGACAACATTTGTCGTGGCTACAAAGCTCGGTAGTTAACAGAAAACAGCTGCGATTCAAAAGCAAATATTCGTGTTAATTATACAAGCCGTTTTTTCAGAACGTTTTAGTTCATTTGCAGTAACCGATTGTGAACTCGGTGACGAAACATATGTCTCAAACCGGGAAATCAGTTAGTTACTTTGCTTGAAGGATTCCAAGCTCACTTCCGGTTTGCTTCAACCAGAAATAATGCTCATATTCGCAGTGTGGCCACCCATCCCGCTAGATCTGAGCTGTGACCACACTACTGACCGAGTCTCCAGCATGGCCCACCTGACCTGGTGTCCAGGCAGTTCCTGAGACCACTATGACTAGCGGAGGAAGAATGTAACACTTACAGCCGCTCAATGATGTATATATTAACGGTGGTGCGAAGAGTGCAGAGATACACAATCACACCACAACGCAGCCGCCACATTCTTTTTACCTGAAAATCCAAATGTTCGCCATGTGTTTCATTCCGCAAGCTAAATAAGCTGATAGTTGACGAAGAAACTGCCTCCGTTCAACTGATTTAATGAACATCTCCGAGCCCCTACATTACTTCCCGAGAGAGTCATTCAGATGTGATGAGACTGAGCGGATAAATTTTTTTGTACATAACAGTATCTTGTGGTTTCGTAACATTCGGTTTTTAGAATCTGAAAGCAAAAGAACAGCATCAACAGGCTGAGGGAAATAACTTTTGATAGTATATAATTAACAGCGCTAATAGTTAGACAGACTTGACAGTCAGCTGAGCGTTGGGTACAATTAGCGAGCAAGTGGTCTTATATGGTTTCCTGACCTTTGAATATATAGTAAATCTTGAGATTTCAAGGTGACTAAATGTACATGTGCATACCTTGAATCAATAAAATGTACTAGTGCTTAGACAGCATGCGAACGTGATTGTTTCCGACAGTAGTTTGATTCCCAACACAAATTCTAAAGAGGAAAAGAACTTTTGCATTTGATGCAGGTACTGCTGCTTAGAGGGATTAGATGTAAGGTAAAATGAACATCAGTGTAACCAAGAGTGGAATTCAGAACTAAATATTATGTTACAAAATACAATTTATTTACATCAATTGACAATTTGGTGGTGATGGGAACTAAACTTTGATAGATCTACTGCAAGATTGGGCATTAGCAGTGGTTATTCGAAGTAGTTATTAGGTGAGTTATGTCTATCCTTAATACAAGGAAGTGGTTGTCTGTTGATAAACTGGAGTGAATAGCACGAGTCATCCCCTAAGGTTGTAATTGAATATGAAATAAAAGTGTTGTACAAAGTACGGCATGGAGCAAATAGCCTGTTGTTCGACTGTGCTTGAGTGGATGACTAGTTATGTTGACGCTGAATGGGATCACTGCACTGAAAGATAATGTTTTGTAAGTTGGAGAATCAGTGTCACATTTGCTAGAACATGGATTGAAACCGTGGAGAGGATAAACCAGAACTCATGTCTTTGATCCATCCTTGTTATGATTGTCAGCTAGGGATTAGATGCGACATTCTGACCAGAGTGCAATGGGTTTTCTCGAAAGGAATTGATGGATAGTCATAACACAGTTAAACGGACCAGATGATGTAAGAAGTGGTCTTAGTGCAACTCATTCAAAATCCTCGGCCACTCCTGAGGTAACTGAATTGGTCTTGCAAGTTTCCAGCATAAGATAAACAAGGTCAATAATAAGGCTTCCAAAAATACCATCAGCATATATGCTTGGCCATTTTGTGTGAAGTATTCATCAGAAATCGTGATTGTTTACATATGACAACATGATGGTGTATATCAATGGCGTGGTCACCGGAGGTGATTTGTCCGATGAGACAGATAGTAACTACAGAAACCATGAGAAATTTGTGTGCATGAAGGACCGGAAGCGTGTAACTTTTACTGTCGCTGTGCAAGTTTGGTTACGCAGATGGTTTAGAGACTGCAGGTATCGACGTTCGCGAGTTGTACGGATTATACTAACGCAAGATCTTATACCAACAACTTCTATAGTGCTCGTTCTTCGAGTACCAAATGGTAAAGCAAAAGACCAGATTTTGTCGTCCAAAGTATGTATTATATTTCGGGACAAAATCGCGGGTAGAGGTGAATGCTTAGCTAGCTAGTAATCGTGCACGCACGTGACACGACGGAGCACCAAATGGCCGGGATGCTTGACCGTAAGCCTTCAGCTAAACAAGTCGACTTAAACAGTGGTGGTCAGCATCCAATGTTGAGTGATGATTGCTGTGGTTAATAATTTTTGGGAATTATTTACCGCTACAGCTCACTCTCCCCCTAGTGGGTTTGTGAGGACCCTAAGACATGACCAGCCGGAGGTAAAAAAATCTCGATGGTTCCCTGATGGGTGAAAAAAATCTTCCGAGCGGCTTGATGGAGAGCCTGCTGGTCTGTCTGCCTATGCTAATAGGGTGTCTGTACATAGCTTCCTCAATGTTGTTCGTTGGATCCCGTGCTTCGTTTGTTCCCTGTCCAGTGCCCGTTGCACCTGGAAAAGAAAACAAGAATGCTGAGAATCTTGTCAAGAAAAATGTACCAAATAAGCGTTTTTTTACCAAAAAAAAATGACATGCATCTACTATACAGTAAAATAATGTAAAGTTCAAAATATCGGGGAAAAAAATATACATCTAATTTAATTTTATGTACGGTTATAGGAAAAATATCATTTACTTGTGTTTAATGATGCAACATAAAAAAAATTGACGTGTCACTCAGTTATGTGAAATAGGTGTGAAGGTATTCTGGGAATCTAACGTGACGTCCAGAACGCGTTTTCTTAGAGTGATAGACCGAAGTAGCCGGTGGGCGAATGCCCTGACAGTCAATAGTGTGACCCAGAAAATCGAGTGAGTCAACGCCTATTTGACACTTCTGGATATTGATGGTAACACCGTGTTGGCGTAACCTTTCAAATGCCAAGTCCAAGTGTCTAAGGTGAGTTTCCTTATCTGGACTGGCAATGCGGCAGTCGTCTAAGTATGCGTATACAAAGTCGAGACCGCGAAATACTTCGTTGATGAAGCGTTGGAATGTTTGGGCCGCATTCCGGAGGCCGAATGGCATACGTAGGAATTCAAAGAGTCCGAAAGGCGTGATGATAGCCGTTTTCGGAATATCTTCCGTTGCCATGGGGATTTGGTTATATGCTTTAACCAAGTCGATTTTGGAGAATATGGATGCTCCAGATAACGTTGCCGTCAAGTCGTGTATGTGAGGCAAAGGGTAGCAATCAGGGGTTGTTTTGGCGTTCACTCGCCGGTAATCATCAGTGGGTCGCCAATCGTTACTATCCTTTTTCGGTACCATATGCAATGGGGATGCCCATGGACTATTCGATGGTCGAATGATGCCAAGGGTGAGCATATGATCGAATTCGTTTCTGGCAATTCTCAGTTTATCAGGGGCCAGTCGTCGTGCTTTAGATGTCACGGGCTGTCCTGAGGTTATGATGTGGTGCATAACATTGCTGGTTATGCACGGGAGATCGTTAGATGGGCAATTGAGTTCCGGGTATTTGTCAACAATCGGTTGAAAAGTTGGATCGAGGATTGCTTTCATCTTAACGATTGACAAACTGGGGCCACTGTAAGTTATGCCTTTGATAGACAAACTAGTAGTGTTGTCAATTAGTCGTTTACGGCGGACGTCTACGAGCAAATCATGATGATTAAGTAGGTCCGTGCCAATGATGGGCATTGTGACGTCAGCGATTAGGAAAATCCACTGAATAGGTTTGCGTAAACCTACGTTCAGATAGACGTATTTCCGACCATAGGTTGCAATTGGTTTTCCATTTGCAGCCTGTAGGTTGAAGTTAGGATCCTTCTGTCGATCTGCTGCTGTAGCAGGAAGGACGCTGACTTCGGCGCCTGTGTCGACTAGATATCTAGTCTGGCTCATTACATCATGGATGTAAAGTAAGCGGCTAGTGCCACCGGCGACGGTTGCCGCTGACGCGTGCCGGCGGGATAGTTTCCCACAGACTTGGAGGCTTTGCCGAAATCACAAGGTTTTCGACAACATTTCGCTTCCTTGCCATAGGTGTTGTGGTACCAACACCAGTCAGGATTTTTGAGAGAACGTGTGTTGGACTTAGATCGTCCACGTGCGTTTAGTCGTTGAGGGGATTTAGAACGACGGTAGGAGGAGTTGCTAGGCTTGTTTGACCTAAGCATCTGCTGGACGGAGTTGATTAACTCTATCATTGCAGAATCCTTCTTCGAAGTCTGTTCGGTAACAGAGTATGCTTCTGTAACTGGCCGTTTCGTTGTCTCCAGAATTCTATCTGCAGAGACAGCTAAGTCATCCATGAGAACACCCTGAAGTGTCACAAGTACAGTCTGAACTGACTGTGGCAGTTTGGATAAAAATAGTTCTCTAAACAGTCCTTCATCGAAATGACTTTGGCCAATGATCTCTTTCATCCTTGCCAGCATGCTCACGGCTGACTGATCCCCTAACTCGATGTTACGAAATAGCTCATCCAGACGTTGTCGATCTGTGAGAACGTTTCTCTTGAGGATGGATGCTTTGAGCAACTCGTACGAGTTACTTACCGACATCTGCAGAGTTACGCACCTGCTGAATTCCCGCGGTAGGGCGTGAATAACTGCAAGGAACTGTGAACGTTGATCGGTTATGCCATGTTCACAAAAATCGGACTCAGCAATCTGAAACCACGTTTCAGCATTATCTGGCCAATATGGTAATAGCTGGATTGTTTTGGCGGTTGAGCGAACCCGAATAACCTTGGGGCTAGGGTCAGTCATGACGAAAAGTATGCCGATAACAATATAGTACAAGAATAAACACAAAAAGGAACGAACTCACTGGGTTTATTTGCGTGTGAATTGAAGATGTAGTTCGTGGTTGGGCTCACCAGTTTGGTGGTTGACGGGCTCACCAGTTTAGAGATTGACGGTATCGACGTTCGCGAGTTGTACGGATTATACTAACGCAAGATCTTATACCAACAACTTCTATAGTGTTCGTTCTTCGAGTACCAAATGGTAAAGCAAAAGACCAGATTTTGTCGTCCAAAGTACGTATTATATTTCGGGACAAAATCGCGGGTAGAGGTGAATGCTTAGCTAGCTAGTAATCGTGCACGCACGTGACACGACGGAGCACCAAATGGCCGGGATGCTTGACCGTAAGCCTTCAGCTAAACAAGTCGACTTAAACAGTGGTGGTCAGCATCCAATGTTGAGTGATGATTGCTGTGGTTAATAATTTTTGGGAATTATTTACCGCTACAGCTCACTCTCCCCCTAGTGGGTTTGTGAGGACCCTAAGACATGACCAGCCGGAGGTAAAAAAATCTCGATGGTTCCCTGATGGGTGAAAAAAATCTTCCGAGCGGCTTGATGGAGAGCCTGCTGGTCTGTCTGCCTATGCTAATAGGGTGTCTGTACATAGCTTCCTCAATGTTGTTCGTTGGATCCCGTGCTTCGTTTGTTCCCTGTCCAGTGCCCGTTGCACCTGGAAAAGAAAACAAGAATGCTGAGAATCTTGTCAAGAAAAATGTACCAAATAAGCGTTTTTTTACCAAAAAAAAATGACATGCATCTACTATACAGTAAAATAATGTAAAGTTCAAAATATCGGGGAAAAAAATATACATCTAATTTAATTTTATGTACGGTTATAGGAAAAATATCATTTACTTGTGTTTAATGATGCAACATAAAAAAAATTGACGTGTCACTCAGTTATGTGAAATAGGTGTGAAGGTATTCTGGGAATCTAACGTGACGTCCAGAACGCGTTTTCTTAGAGTGATAGACCGAAGTAGCCGGTGGGCGAATGCCCTGACAGTCAATAGTGTGACCCAGAAAATCGAGTGAGTCAACGCCTATTTGACACTTCTGGATATTGATGGTAACACCGTGTTGGCGTAACCTTTCAAATGCCAAGTCCAAGTGTCTAAGGTGAGTTTCCTTATCTGGACTGGCAATGCGGCAGTCGTCTAAGTATGCGTATACAAAGTCGAGACCGCGAAATACTTCGTTGATGAAGCGTTGGAATGTTTGGGCCGCATTCCGGAGGCCGAATGGCATACGTAGGAATTCAAAGAGTCCGAAAGGCGTGATGATAGCCGTTTTCGGAATATCTTCCGTTGCCATGGGGATTTGGTTATATGCTTTAACCAAGTCGATTTTGGAGAATATGGATGCTCCAGATAACGTTGCCGTCAAGTCGTGTATGTGAGGCAAAGGGTAGCAATCAGGGGTTGTTTTGGCGTTCACTCGCCGGTAATCATCAGTGGGTCGCCAATCGTTACTATCCTTTTTCGGTACCATATGCAATGGGGATGCCCATGGACTATTCGATGGTCGAATGATGCCAAGGGTGAGCATATGATCGAATTCGTTTCTGGCAATTCTCAGTTTATCAGGGGCCAGTCGTCGTGCTTTAGATGTCACGGGCTGTCCTGAGGTTATGATGTGGTGCATAACATTGCTGGTTATGCACGGGAGATCGTTAGATGGGCAATTGAGTTCCGGGTATTTGTCAACAATCGGTTGAAAAGTTGGATCGAGGATTGCTTTCATCTTAACGATTGACAAACTGGGGCCACTGTAAGTTATGCCTTTGATAGACAAACTAGTAGTGTTGTCAATTAGTCGTTTACGGCGGACGTCTACGAGCAAATCATGATGATTAAGTAGGTCCGTGCCAATGATGGGCATTGTGACGTCAGCGATTAGGAAAATCCACTGAATAGGTTTGCGTAAACCTACGTTCAGATAGACGTATTTCCGACCATAGGTTGCAATTGGTTTTCCATTTGCAGCCTGTAGGTTGAAGTTAGGATCCTTCTGTCGATCTGCTGCTGTAGCAGGAAGGACGCTGACTTCGGCGCCTGTGTCGACTAGATATCTAGTCTGGCTCATTACATCATGGATGTAAAGTAAGCGGCTAGTGCCACCGGCGACGGTTGCCGCTGACGCGTGCCGGCGGGATAGTTTCCCACAGACTTGGAGGCTTTGCCGAAATCACAAGGTTTTCGACAACATTTCGCTTCCTTGCCATAGGTGTTGTGATACCAACACCAGTCAGGATTTTTGAGAGAACGTGTGTTGGACTTAGATCGTCCACGTGCGTTTAGTCGTTGAGGGGATTTAGAACGACGGTAGGAGGAATTGCTAGGCTTGTTTGACCTAAGCATCTGCTGGACGGAGTTGATTAACTCTATCATTGCAGAATCCTTCTTCGAAGTCTGTTCGGTAACAGAGTATGCTTCTGTAACTGGCCGTTTCGTTATCTCTAGAATTCTATCTGCAGAGACAGCTAAGTCATCCATGAGAACACCCTGAAGTGTCACAAGTACAGTCTGAACTGACTGTGGCAGTTTGGATAAAAATAGTTCTCTAAACAGTCCTTCATCGAAATGACTTTGGCCAATGATCTCTTTCATCCTTGCCAGCATGCTCACGGCTGACTGATCCCCTAACTCGATGTTACGAAATAGCTCATCCAGACGTTGTCGATCTGTGAGAACGTTTCTCTTGAGGATGGATGCTTTGAGCAACTCGTACGAGTTACTTACCGACATCTGCAGAGTTACGCACCTGCTGAATTCCCGCGGTAGGGCGTGAATAACTGCAAGGAACTGTGAACGTTGATCGGTTATGCCATGTTCACAAAAATCGGACTCAGCAATCTGAAACCACGTTTCAGCATTATCTGGCCAATATGGTAATAGCTGGATTGTTTTGGCGGTTGAGCGAATCCGAATAACCTTGGGGCTAGGGTCAGTCATGACGAAAAGTATGCCGATAACAATATAGTACAAGAATAAACACAAAAAGGAACGAACTCACCGGGTTTATCTGCGTGTGAATTGAAGATGTAGTTCGTGGTTGGGCTCACCAGTTTGGTGGTTGACGGGCTCACCAGTTTAGAGATTGACGGTATCGACGTTCGCGAGTTGTACGGATTATACTAACGCAAGATCTTATACCAACAACTTCTATAGTGCTCGTTCTTCGAGTACCAAATGGTAAAGCAAAAGACCAGATTTTGTCGTCCAAAGTATGTATTATATTTCGGGACAAAATCGCGGGTAGAGGTGAATGCTTAGCTAGCTAGTAATCGTGCACGCACGTGACACGACGGAGCACCAAATGGCCGGGATGCTTGACCGTAAGCCTTCAGCTAAACAAGTCGACTTAAACAGTGGTGGTCAGCATCCAATGTTGAGTGATGATTGCTGTGGTTAATAATTTTTGGGAATTATTTACCGCTACAATGGTAAGGGCCGTTGGTTGAAAATAGTATGCCCTTACTGTCTGAGAACAATACTTTGTGAAGGACCTTGAAGAAGAATACTAGGTTTATAATAAGTCGTCTTGTCTAAAGTGGGTCGAGATTCAGAATCATGCACCTTGAGATGTAGTCTTTATTACAGTCGTGGCCAAGTGGTTTGGACATGAAATATCGTTGGATACTATGCAGTCTCGGCTTGTCACATATGTGAGTGCTGCTAATAATGAATGCACAGTATTCTAGTAGTGGCCTTACACATGTTTTGTATAGAATGAGTTTGGCTTCGTTGTCGTGAGGGTTCCTGAGTATGCACCCTAAGAGCATCCTCGACTTTTGAGTCTGTGATGCCACTTGCTCAGAGAAAATAAGGCACCAGAGTGCCTCAGACCGAAGTTAACGACACCGGAGTCTGCTAAGGTTATCAGACTGCAGCGTTAATTTCAAGTCGATTGGGGGTGCGCCGAAGCAGATCCAACCACATTTGTTCAGGTTAAATTGTAGATTCCATAAAGACGATCAAGCAGTCATTTTATCTAATTCTTTCTGCACAACATTCTCAAGGTACCTTACGTCATCACACTGGAATGTGCAAGCTACTTTTAGGTCATCTGCAAAGATGAATGGTTTCCCATGTGAGAAGCAATCGCATATGTCGTTAATATATAGTGTAAATAGTAGGGGTCCAATGACACTACCTTGTACTACACCAGAAGTGATTGGGCTAGGTTTGAGAGTTACAGACCCGAGTTTAACTATTTGGGACCTTTTGTTAAGGAATGATTTAAGCCATCCTAATAGTGGGTCGCGTATTCCTAAGGAGTTCAGCTTATGTATTAGTAGTAAATGGTTGACACGGTCAAATGCCTTTGAGATGTCAAAGTAGATGACAAGTACTAGTTGTCGTTTGTCACGACTGTTGGTAACTAAATTAAAGAAGTCTAGGTGGTAGGTTAAACATAATCGAGATTTCGGGAGTCCATGATGGTTCGGACTTACAATACTGTAGCTAAGCATGTGCTTGAGTATGATATGTCTAACTAGTCTCTGGATAATTCTAGATGCTATAGGTGTGATACCAATTGGCCTGTAACTGCTGACTTCCGTTTTTGAGCCGCATTTGTGTTTAGTTGTAATAAATTTTGTTTTTCATATATCCCGGCAGGTTTGAGTTTCTAAAGAGATTGTGAAGATTTTAGGAAGTAGCAAAGGAATGTCAGGACCACCATATTTATAATGATACTATGATATACCGTCAGTACTAAAACCTGAAGAGCTTTTAAGAGTTCTAATGGCTTGGTTAATGTTAGCACAAGTGAACTCAATGCTATTAATTTGTTTTTGTGTGGGTAAAGATGGAAGTTGTGTTAAATTAGTAGGGTGTATGCCGAGTGATGGGAGTGTAGGCTTAGGGCATTTAGATGCAAATGTTTTGTTGAATGATTCACACATGTCTGCAGAGTCAGTGTATAGCCTACCTTTGTCTGTGAGGGGAGGAATGCTATAATATTTGCGATTTAAGCGCTTCTTTAGGATTTCTTTTTTATTTTGTTACAGCTTGATGCCACACCGTATTTTCAGTACAAGTATGGCATTTTCAGCATGGATATCGGTAGCCCAAATTCAGGCCGACCATAGATATCGGGTGTGCGCCGCAGGGGATCGAACCCGAATTTGAGAGTATACACCCTAGCAGGACTGACTATTGCGGTGCTTTCTTCGTTTCTCATACTCAAATCTCGAGCTTGTGAGATGGAACTAAGAGCGTTAAGTATTAAGCCTTGTGTGCTGAAGTCGTGGTGTCTGAAGCAACATGTCGAGGGTTTCTTCAGTTTTGAACGATCCTTTGGTTCTATAAGTGGCATTCTTTTTGAGAAAACTTTAGGAGTTTGGAGTTGAACGCCAGCATCTAAGCATGTGTTTGAGTTCTGGTGAGGGATACCTAGAGCTGTCGAGAAGTCATCAGTGATAAAATATTCGTCCCATTCAGAAATCTTAGCAGTGATTCTACGAAAGCCCAATTTGCTTTACTGTAGTTCCTATATGTTATTCGTTGTCAAGTGGAGGTATCAGCTGCATTGCCGCCCAGTGGAAGTGACAGTGCAAATAGAACTGTTCTGTGGTCACTAACTGAAAACTTAGAGCCCGCTAATATCGAAAGGGGACTTATACCGTGACAGAATATTAAGTCTAGTTCTGTGTCACCTTTGTAGGGATAGTGATGGTTTGTTTTCAACCGAAAATGTCCAGTGTACCTAGGAGCTTGTCATATTTATTTGGGCCCGTTAATAAATCCCAGTTGATTTCGGGTAGTTTGAAGTCTCCACGAATGATCTTATGCTCGTATGGAAGAATGGATACGTGCTCCAATGCATTAAAAAGTTGGGTCTCATAATCTTTATAGGTTCCAGGTGCCCTGTAAATGTATCCTGTTAGTACTGTAGCACTTTTGAAGTGTACGTTGACTCACGGAGCTTCGTGAATATTGTTGAGTTCCCTGTTTTCTAGCTGCAATACAGTAAGTTTGTTAAGGAAGTACATTAGACAGCTCTCTCCCTTACCACTGTTCCTGTCACAGCGGAAGTGTGTGCACCCGTCGACGCTTATCTCTTCGTCTGGTATATTGGAGTGACACAAAAATTCAGTAATAATAATCATGGGGGAATGATATACCAGTGTGTGTTCTCTGAGCATCGATAGTTTGCTAAGGATAGATCTGGCTTTAGTAAGGATCAAGTAAAGTTGAGCGTTGAAGTAGCGTTTGAAGTATCTGAGCCCGTCAGTCAGGCTCAAGTGTGGTTCAGCATCCACTGGTTTCGCATGTAATGACAATTCTGTATGACAGTTAGTGTCAATCCCGCGTTCACCTATGTTTATCGAGTTACTAGCTGCTCCTTTCAGTGGATAATGTGTTGTGTTAATGGATTTGGTATGGGACAAGGTAGTTGTAGGCTAAGGTAGGTCGGAGACATGGGTAGGAGTTTATAATTGGTTAATGTTCTCACAAGCATTGGTTGTGATTAATAATTGCGTGTCCACTAGACTGTGTCTGTTTTCTTCCGATAGCGAGTCGACACTAGTGGTACAGGTTCAGAGGAGTTTACATCCCCACCAGTTGTTCTATCAGCGCTGATGGGGATGTGTTGGATAAAAATTTGTTGGTACCTCGTAATGCCCATAACTTATTAATTAGCCTAATGTTTGGAGACTTTTGTGTGTCCTAACATGGGTTTCATTATATGCGTCACTGCATTGTGGTTTGATTCACAGCAGACTTGTGCCATATATTCTGTCATAGTTTGTTTGTGTGTCGTACTCTGAAGACACAGAGTGGTTGGGAGCTGAACTCTGAGTGCGGCCACTTGTACTATTTTGCATGATGGCATTGCTACGCCAGCTATTAGTGTGGGTCTTAATATGACTTGGCATATTATGCGAGAACGTTCCAGCGTTACCGTCCGTGGAGAGTATGGGCTTATTTCTGCCTTTAGTGTGGTCGTTATTTTGTGCCTCACTTCCCTTACAGCGTGGGTTTTTTAGAAGTTTGAAAATGTAGGGGATCTTTTGTTATGATTGGTGTATTCCGGCATGTTTTGTTACCGAATTTCATTTTGGCTCTCACTTTTTGGCTAATATAGGAGGTTATAAACTTACAAGTTGCACTGATTTCTACCTTAGTGCTATCCAGAGATATATCTAGATCCACGGTCGAGAGTGGAGGGCCTACATTTGTAGAGGGATTATAATATACTAGCTTTTATGCTGATGTCGTGTTCTGTGTACCTAGTTTTTTGTGGTTTGAGAGGGGGAGACTATAAGTTCTACTATTTAACCGTGGGTTTATCTGTTTCGGAAACTTTCAGTATCTTATCCTTCTTACCATCAGGTTTAGTGTGGTGAATGTAAGCGCGCCTTTCAACAACTGTCTTATCCGCTACAACTTTTATTTGTTTGTAGCTCGTATCCTGCAATACGATACGTTGTGAATTCATGGATTTCTTAGACCCTGTCTGTGTTTCAAGGCAATGGCGTATAGGGCGGCAGTGGTCGTGCTGACTTTTGTCAGTCCGCGGCACATTTTTTGAGAGTTGGGCATTTTCACCGCCCTAAGTAAGATGCCTTGAACCCTTTCCAACCCCTCATTACCTGGTATATTATAGACTATCACAACCATTTTTGTATATAGTCTTTTGGTAACCTCTGTTGTGATGAAGTTTATCAGGTTGTCTATCTTGGTTACCGATTCCGCGTCAAGTTCGCCAGAGCTTTTGGTTCTGGTCACGACGTTCAGAGGTGTACGCTCACAGACCTGCGGTTTTATGTCACTAATCTGTACTTATGTGCTTGCCAAATTTTCCGAATATTCTGTATTCATAAGCTAACTACACTTTATTTCCTGCATCTCAGTCATTAGCTCTTCTACAGACGGCTTTGGACGTTCTATTTCCGAATTAATCGCTGAAGATGGACTTGGTTTCTGAAATTCGGTCACACGTTCATAAGATGTATTGAAGAGGTCGATGTTAGGACAATGTTCTGAGTTTGCAGGGGTGATGCTACTACTAGTAGTCAGCATATTTAGGCTGTCAGTTCCAGCCACAATAGTTGGTAATGACACAGCAGCTCAACGCTTGCCTTTATCTGGCTGGTGTAAAACAATGAGACATAAGTAGTGCGAATAAACAAACCGAATTTTCAGCTCATTATGTTCGAAGAAAGAAGTCAGAAATCAAAACATCTAACTGATATAAACTCGAAATAATAGTCACTGATACTTAACTGTGGTAAGTTCAATGTAAATCCTGCTGCTTTACATTTAAGGAAAGTAAATTACACAAGACCTAATGCGCAGAATCTTTCAACAGATTTCCCTTGTTCCATTCATAATTGAACCCTTGAATCGTGTCCAACCTAAGGTCTGTGGAACAATTGAAATTTGTATGCTTTTAGTTGTTAGTGCTTAGTTTACAGATTTATTCAATTAAATTCCGGCTGTAAAATCCAATGTAATGGCAGAATCTCTTGGGGATGATGAACTCCGTCGAGAATTAAAAGCTTTAGGTGTGGACGCTGGCCCTATTACTGCAACGACGAGGTCTGTGTACGAAAAAAAACTTGAAAAGCTACAGAAAGAGAGAAAACTACCTGTTACAGCGCCTGCGAATAAGGAATTTGCACAAGCACCTAAACAAAATGCAAAGCTCCGCAAATCCACGAATATTGAAACTCAAAAAGATGTCGTTTCCAGTCCTGTGCTTCCCACAGTGGAGTCCTCAAATCTGCATAACCTTAGAAGTCCTTTTATCAGCAGTCGTAAACAAAACATAATTGAGGAGGATCGTGAACATGGTAAGTCAACTTACATAGAGTTCCCTTAGTGTTCTATATGTGTTTGTATTGTCATCAACGTTACAATACTGCTAAACATCAGGAACTACCCGTTAGTAGAGAGGTCTGACTCTCATTATGTGCTATAAAAAGTCCAAATATGCGTTGAAATGACGCGTAAAGTGATGTGAGATAGCAACAAACTCTTAACTAGTTTGGTTAGTGCTGAAAAGTTGCAATTGTTTCTGGTCATTGGATTAAGGAAACAATCATCTGGTTGTTTGTATGATCCTGCAAGTAAGTTTGCTATGCAATGCGCTGAGACGAAGGACAGTCTAGTAGGTGCGCAGAATCCATTTAGAATGCTCAGTACCACCATATTACGATACTGGAAGTGCATCTAGACATTCTTGTCTAGCTAGTGAGTACCATGACCCAGTCATGGATAATTCGGTGTCTCTGAGGTGCTGGTTTTAATAACTTCAGGTGGCCAAGTGGAACTGTGAGTAAGGTGTCATCAGTTTTAGAGTCTATTTAAAATCGTTGCGACTTAGGGAATAATTAACACCAGTGTGTTTTAGGTAAGCTTGGGTGGATGGTCATCAGGCACACATACGGACATTTATTCAGTTTTTTAGTTAAAAGTTATCGAAATTTTCCCTAGGCCTTCAACTTATTTTGCTGCGAAATTTAACAGTATGTTAGTAAGTTCCAGGTGTTTATGTTCAAATTCTGGATAAGGCAACCATGATACAAGATACCATATGCAGAGCTGCATGCACTTATCTTCAGTTGTAGTCAGCTGTCCTTATTCGAAGCTCAAGAGTGGTTAGAAGTTCCATCGTTAGTGTTAACTACTTCACTTTTGTTGCATCTCACTAGCGGAATTCAGTTGTCAAGGTTTGGTATTGTAACCAAGCCTTAAAACAATATGAACAACTAGGGTCAACACAAGCGAAAGGAAGTTCATATTTAAGGTTATGGGGAATGTAGACGTTGGGTAGGTTATAGTCATAATTGTTATATTAATGTTTATTATTTTCAAAGCAATGGAGAATGTCGTGTTTTAAAGAATAATGAAGATCGTATCTGTGACACCAACAGCCTTCACATTGAGAAGTATTAACTTTGTTTGGATATATATAGCTTGTTTTGACCGTAATGCTCTATAATGCTGTTACGGCGCTGTTCATTCTTCAAGGGTTTCTCTGCAGGAGCAGTTGCCACGAACATCTGTAATGAGCTCTAGCTATAGTTTCATGGTGGTGGCTGTTGACTCCTTAGTAATGTGATGTTATAGATGATTTTAGTGCGCATGTAAGCTGTCTTTGCTAATCAGAAAAACATGTCGAGGGAGTCTGTAGCGTCCTATGCCGATGAACTGGCAACAGTGGTTTTCTCTTGGCTATCAGGCGTAACATCCGGCTACTTATTAAAGAGCGTATATACCGTGTAGCATCTTTTCACAGCTAACAAAGTGGAACGAGTAATAAGTTGATGCCTCTTCAATTTGTGTTCAATAATGCTCAAATCAACAACGGAATTGCAGTTTTTCAGCACCTGAATAGGAGTGACATGCTTTTTGATAGTTCAATTGCCTTAGGAAATAAAGATGCCGTCCTGTCTAAACTTTTATATAAATGTGGTTATAACTTTTTATTCAATTTTCAGGAACTGAAGGAGATAGACACTTTGCTAATAAATTATTTTCAAGCACCAAACTACAATCCACCAGACATGAAATGGTGGATTTATCTGAACCATACACCGACATTCTTCCAAGTTCCAGCCAATTGGAATCATCTAAAGTTACAGGTACACTTCGCAATGATGCAGACGAGATTTCTTCACCAGCATCACGAAAACCGACTTCTGTGCGGACGTTTTCACGAAGTTTTACTCAAAGTACCACAAACTACATACCAACCAGAAAAACTTATGTCTACATTAAAGACGATTCCGCCGCTGAAGACGATACAGACGAAGAATCTACTAAACCAAGTCCAGTCTCATCGACGTTATCCAGAGTTGCTGGCTGGTTAAACCGAAGTGCTCATGAATTCGCTAAACCTAAATCTCCAGGAAATGAGTCTCATTATGTAAAATCTACGCCTCATCCGCGTCATTCTGTCCATAACGATCGCCTGCAAATATCAGATACGGATAACTCCGATATAGAAAACTCTACTCGTAGTCCGTTCTTCAAACAACTGTACTCCTCTCCCTTCAGGTTTGTAATGATTTGCATAATCATCGTTTTTTTTTCGTGCTAAGATAACTGCGTTTGTGTGAATTGCTCAATAACTAACACATGCACTAGTCTGAAAGCAGGACATTGCGATGGACTGTATTTTAGTTAAGCTTTTTAAATGTCAGAAAAATGTTGGAAAATTTACAATAAAATAAATATTTCATTTATTTATGTAGCTTGCTTGCGCTATTAATTAAGAAGCTGTGATTTCCAATGTTCAAATTTCCCCATAATTGTTTGATTTATGACAGCTTATTTTATACCAGTAACACTTCACATGGCCAAAATAGTATTCCCTTCTGATTAAGCCCATTGTATAGTTTTCATTATAGCTAGTTCAATAATAATAATAGTAATGACATTGTTACTTGCAAGTAAATTTGTAGTCAACTGGTCTGTTTTGCCCTGAATCTTATGTAGTTAATCTACCTACTTTCAGCTTGGTTCGTTCTGATACAAAAGTGTGACTTAGTGTATTTATTAGGTTTGGAAAGATTCAATCCACATACCTACGACATTGTTTATTCTAGTTTAATGAGAGCGTAATAGTTAAATGTCTTGAAAGGTAACTCTTTAAACCTGACGTGTGTATATCGATGTTGCTGTAGCTTATTGGTCTAGGCATTCAACTTCCAGTCATTGAGACAGACTCGAATCTCGCTCCATCTACGGAGGTTTGGACAGCCAGGTTTTTTTCACTAACCCCTTACAATAGTCTTGGCACACTGCCATGGAAATACAAGTGGCTGCTAAGTAACATTTCAACTATATGTTTGCATCAATGTGAAACTTATGTTTCTGTCTAGGTGTTTTCCATATCCTAGGAAATACCTTTAGGCTTGTACTTCGAAAGTTTGATGCATATATTCTCATCATACGAACTACATTTTGTCGCAGAAACACTCACTGTGATGTAGCTGTTCCAAACATGAAAGTTAATTATGAGAAGAGTTTTGAGGTTTGACGTTGTTGTCAATCAAGTCACTGTTTCCATGTTGGTTCGCCATCTAAAGGATCATCTAGCATGTTTTATTATGCTAACTATGGACGGAAAATTCCTAACAGTGGCGTGTCATATCAAAATGCTATCTTCTGGTCATGTGTCACGACTGTCACTAAAGTTCATTGACCTTCATATTGTAGGGGTGAGGGCAAATGTGATACAAAGGTTTAAAAGAAAAATATGTTCTTTTTCAGTAACTTCAATGTAAAGCTGTAGGGTTGTATTTATATCATCTGAACGTCAGTCATTTGTACTGAAATTGCTAATTTAATTTTCATGCAATAAAATACTCTCTTGCTGTAACTACTTTTCAGTTGGTACAGTTGTGGTACTTTGTATATTCATATGTCTTATTTTAACTTGTTTACTTATTTAGTCAGTAAAAGTAAGATCGATTTTGAGTAGCTAATACTTATCCCATTCCTTCTTGATTTCAGAAACATAAAATCTCGGGATACTGGGATAACAACGTCTCCTGGCCTCTTATTCACTCCTCCATCTTCTAGAAGGTTTGAAAGGTCAAAACTCCATGGTACTTCTATGCTTTCTGAAGATGCTGATATGGATGATCCTTCCAGTAGTGAAAAGCAATATGATCAGAAGAAGAATGTCCCCAGTAGTGTTTTATTTGGGAAGTATTTTTCAAGCAATGTTTCATACATTCCTAATTTAATACTTATTTCAAGTATTTCCCTATTTGTTATATTGGTGGCCAGTTACTTATTTTTGAGGGATCATCATGGAGAAGTTGGAAAAATGGCAGGTGAGTTGTTGAAATTATATAATTAACTCTGTAAAACAATACAGTCTGTTCGAAACCTTATGTCATTTTTCCCTCTGACATAGAAGCAACATGTTACAATTGCAAGTTTATATCTTAGAGTTCCACTTGTTTTATTCAGAGTGCATGGGATGTTAGGTTCAAGTATATTTTATTTTGACTTCACGTGTTCAGCTAAGTGGGAGATGGTATGTTTGATCCTCTGTGTTGTTACATAAATTCAGATGTAGTTAGGAAATTGATTCCATTTGAGAATTAGAAGTGTTGTTTTCGTGTACAAACACGTCATAATACGCTTCGATTTCAATAAGTCACACAGGAACAACTGTTGTTTGTGCACCTTTCTAACCTAAATGATGTAGATGCACTCCGGCTGGTAGTACAATAATAATGGTTGGTAAAATGCTACTATTATGCCAAGGTAACAATGAGTTTTATTGGAAAACGACCCCTTCTCGTTCTTTCTAATGATCTAAACCTTGGTGATCTGGTGATTTATGCCGCATATGTAAATACATATACGACAGTTAACGAACTTAGTGTTCTCATTACATCGTTGAACTGACTCGTTTCAACATAGAACTTTGCACCGATGTGCAGCAGTTCAAGTCGCCACACTCTATGTAGCACACAAAGCAAGAGAAGAAAGTAAAAAGGAATGCAAAATAGAGACAGTTAACAGAGATATGAGACAAAAAGAATAGTAATAACGAAGAACAATATAGTTTCATTGGGTATTATAAGTTACAAGGAGGGGATGCATCTGCGCCGTTGAGAATGAGGATTTTAAGCCATATCATCGATTGTCTCCAGCCACTGGTTTTTACCGTCCCGAGGACCCCAGCCAGGAAGTCGTTGGGATTTGTAGTGATTCGGAATCTGGTATGATACATAATATTCCTCTTTGTGTTTTATTACTTTCATTAGACATGAGTGTGGCTATTGAGTGATACAAAATGATTTGATATTATCACAGTATAGTGCAATATGTACCTTACCACTTTTGATGACAACACTTTTCCCCTTAAATAAGCAACAGATTCATCGGTTGTTAGCTAAGGCACAATTTAATTAATTACATATAGTAAGTAGTTGATTACTTGAATAAACTTAGAATTCATTGTCTGTATCTATAATTATGTACTATTTCGGTGGATAGAAGTTTGTTATCAAACTTTATGTGCATCAGCTCGAGTTGGTTCGCATAAGAAAGTTGAGATATGTCACAGATGATTACTCAGAATATTTATTGATTTTTTCATGGTACCTATCACCAGAATACTGTTCATCTCTGGATTAATTGTTAAATCTGTACAATGATGTACTCATCCAAACTGCCACACCTTTTATGCAGGACTTATAATGGCTAAAATTTTAAGGAGTGTCCTATTCTGTGCCAGTAAATCTTTCAAGTCATATTATGTTCTTTAGTCCAACCGATGTTTGCTATCGATCACATTGTAAGCAGTAGTTGTGTAGTTTCTCACTTATTGACCACCTGTCGTGTACCTCACATCTCAATGTGCATGGTTCGCAGTTCTTATTAATCAGCATGTTATCGAATATATTTAGATAATGCAGAAGTCTCTAATTCTTTCCTATGTATTGTTTTCCACACACATACATATTTAGATGTACAGAAGCTGCTTTGTCGATCTTCGGATGGTGAATATGCGAAGGGTTTGCATGTAAGTGCTTGCAAATAATTATAATTTCTTTCTAATTGTTTAGCGCTGCCTCCATGACGAAGATTTAACTGCAACCTTATCAGTTCTTGGCATTTTGTATGATATTCTCAGTCGATATGCTGGTAAGTCTGTTTTACCAGTGTACTTATTTTAAAATTTTTTTCAATAATTTCCTTAAAGGAAGGAATACTGTACTGTTTCTCAGTGCTCACTCCTAACAGGAGTCGACTCAGTGCATTTCATATCTTTTGTTAACCATATAACTGCTCCTATCACTAGTTCACATGCATTAATTATCATCCTTTTATTTCACTATTAAGGAAGTAACTACCTAGCCCCACTGATTTATTGTATATATTTAATGTGGTTTATTTTGTGTTCATTTCTCATGCCTGTTTAGCACTAATGACTTTGCGTACTTTTATCTCTCTACAATCACCCTCCTTTTTTTTTACTTCAGGAGAGTTTCACTGTAAAATTGGATCACTGAATAGCCCTCGTCTAGCTGTTTCCACCGCAGAACGTTTAGTTGAACATAATTTACAGATGAAAGGTTGGCCATTATTTCCAAAGACTGGTTTTCGTCGTGTATGGGAGAATACACTATACGTGTTATTGCATGTTGGAAAAAAGCATTTTCATTTGGTCGCCACTGATGCTACTAACTCTGAACTAGGACCATTCAGGTAATTTATCGGATTTTCTCCTTTTTAAAAAAAAGTTTGTTTGCTTGAAATTGCTATACTTTTTTTACTAACAACTGGAAATAATTACTATTTGAACACGTTTTGAACATCTAAGGACTGTATTTTGTGCCTCTGTTATAAATTAAGGTTATCAGGTGAATAACAATATACATGACAGTAACAAACCCACTGAGTTAGTTGATTGTATGTGAACGCGACTGCTCTACTAGGTGAAAATATATCAGTGACTGTGAAAATGATTTTTCGAGGTCAAAATGCATTATGAATATTTCATTTACATGAGTCCAAAAAAATCCAAATGAAAGACTAGTTATCTTTTGTTGCGTTTAGAAGGACAATGAAGGCTTCCCAATTAAATGATCCTGCTCAAAGGAAACAAAACAACACCGAGAGCGTCCATGTGAGGTTGGTGAGGGAAGTGTAAACCTCCATTATTTTAAGGATTAGTTAATTTATATTGATGGGTTTTGTCGGAAAGAGAGGCTGTCCAAAGAGATTATTTAGAATACACAGTAGAATAAGTCAAAATATTCAACTGGAGGTGAACTATCAGTAACTTAAAATGCCGGTTTTTGGTTTCCTGCATTAACGCTAGGATTTTGTTTTAGCAGATTGCATTATGATAAAAGGTTCAACTTTCAACATTAATCATTGTTATAGTTTTGAAAAGGGAAGCAAAAGTCTTTATTTAAAAAAAACTAAAACTGTTGCCTGAATCTGACTCAAATTCTTACTTTGTTTCCATTTAGTTCTGAGTTATATCGAAGTACATGAGATATGTTTACAGTTAGTTTTGCACTGGATCATACATTCATTCCCCGTGCATACAAATTAAACTTTGATCACTGTATTACAAAGAAATTGAACCTTAGCCAAAGAGTTATTAAGTATGGAAGCCATTGAAATTTCGTTAAATAACATTTAGAAGTTGTTGTAAGTTCCTTAAGATTTTAATACGCTTGCCAACTTAGTATCAAATCTTGAGCTCACACCTTGTAAGCAATTCTAAGACCCAGTGACGTGTGCTTGAACAAAACTCATACTATCCTTTGACATGTCTACTCTAATGTCTCACATCTACCAGTCTAAGAAGAGTTTAAAAACTGAACAAGGAAAGTAATACAAATTTATGGGACCAACTTGTTAAGTCACTAATTTCCTTTTCTAAATCAACTTTCCTATTTTTAGTCATGTAGGGCAAATTGTCGAGTTGGAAAGTCTCCAACCATATTTTCCTGGTGTTTGTCGCCTACGTCAGTGGTTTCAATGGTTCACTGGTGTGTGCACAACAGTGCTGTGGATCGCTGTAGTGTTCTTGGTTATTTCGTTTTTGGCGTATGGGGTGTATCTACTACGTTCCAGAAGATTGCGAGCGTTAGAACGCCAGGCTTGTCGAGTGAGAGAATTAGTAGCTGAAGTTGTGTGTAAGTCATCTGTTGCTAAGAGTACTTATTTGCTGTTATTTTATTTCTATACTTGCTAAAGCCTTTTGTTGTTGCGATTATATTAAGTCGGTTTAATTTAGCAAAGCGATTTAATGAAGTAATTAAAATATAACTATGCTAAAACTGAAGCGAAGGTATTCAGTAGTAGCACATTGATCAGTATCACTTTTAGGTTGTGATTCAGTAGTGTTTGTCCCGTGCCATTTCTTTCATCATATTGTTCACAAATGATGGTTTTACAGTATCGTCAGATGTGTACCAGTTGGTTGGAAACCAGTAAGTTACACTTCCTCTTGTCGAATGAAAAGTTCCATGCAGGATAATTAACATCTACAGTGTAACATTAGCTCAATAGTATAAATACTTGACCTGATAAATTCATGAGTTGGGATTGTATCAGATCTACAGAACTTAAGTAAAACACGAAGTATAATTAGCGTACATATTAACTGATGTAATCTCTATATAAACAACTCGGTATACCTGTGCTTAAAAAGAAAAGGTGTACGCAAATTTGATGTTTGTAAAGCTTTTAAGTAGTTTTCCCTATACAAACGTTAGTCATTATTTTCTTGAAATGGTGTGGTAAAATAACAAAAGATGCAGGTACTCGTACAAAGTTAAGAAGAGGAGATTCTGATTTTGTGGCTCACTATTTCCACTGGCTGACTGGTTGTCCACGCTGGTAATCCGCAACTTACGTTGACTGAATATTTGAGACAAGTATTCATCGTTACCATGAATACACCTGACTATGATCTACACAGGATTTTTAGTATATTTTGCCTGTATTTTCGTTGCAATCCTATTGTCCTTGTTATTTTGTAAGTAGAACTTCCATTTACTTATGATGTTGATATCAGCCGTAAATGAACAAAAGGTCTCCTCTGTCTGTGAACTACTTTATTAAAACACAAACTTTGTACCTTGTGGGCACCAAGAGGTGCGCCATACAAAATCTCATAATTTGTGTGAGGGCTACCCGGACACCCAAACCGAAGCAGTTGGTTGTCTTAGGGGACCCACCCCCGAACCTTTCACATGAAGTCTGATCCACAAGGCAGTGGAGCTGCGTTACCATGACTACCGGTGACCAAAACAGGTTCATACACCATTCGACCTGTTCAGATTCTGGAGCCTATGTACGCCACGAGTTTGGGATCATGGTTTTCCAGCTCCTCTAGGTAGACCAACATGTCCACCAGTCAGTCTGGTTGTGTAAGCACCAGACATTCGCATTCCTCGTCACACTTCTTGTAAGAAACACACTAGTCTCGTGAAGGTAGAGACTTTGGACGTGTGACCACATGAAAGCATTTCGAGAGGAAGACCGAAGTCTACGCGCAGTACCAGGTCATTTATGCAGGCGTATTGTCTTAATGCGCATGGCGGGACATCTTCATAATTAGTAATGCTATGCAGTACCATTGTTTGTGAACAATAAATATTTTATCCACTGCCTATCTATAGGCTTGGGATTTCTGAGAATCGTTTTTATTTTATAGTCGTGACTTTGAGCTGATTAGTATAGGTGATGATTTATGACTTTTAGTTTCCCAGATTTAGCTCAATTAAGGAGTGGTTTGCAAGTATAAGATTTTGATTTTTCTGGCTAGTTATGCAGCTCCAAATCTTGTCTAGCCACTGTTTTCTGTGTGGTTAATAGCATATTCAAGAAGAGGCAGTTCTACTTGTATTTATTTACTTACCAGTTGTGTTTTCTTGATTTCCCCTTTTAAAAGATCTGTTACAAAATCAACTACGAGAAAATGAAGCAAACCCTAATCAACCTCCGTATATTCCTGTCTACGTGATACGCGAACGTTTACGACAGAAACATCATGAGTAAGCATCGAGTTACATGTGAAACTCTGAGTTATTATTTGTGTTGCTTTCTGTAGTCATATGTGGGGAAAATTACTTACTATTTCTACATAAATTTGAATTATTCCTTTTAATTACTAACAAAACAGGGGAATGAAAATGTTTTGGAGTACAGTTTTTTCCACTTGTTAGATTACTTTACGAACTAATCTAGGTTAGAAAGGTTATTGCAAACTTTGGAGCACTGGACAGGCGTTTCGTCCCGTTATGAGATTCCTTCCAGCTAGAAGGCGAGTTCGAAGGCCATTCGGCCAGTGGGAGCCAATCCGATGGTCCATGAAATCCAACTTCTGCCAATTTGCGAGCTCGTCTTGTAACTGGAAGGCTCTGGGTTCGAACCCTAGTGTATGGGTGCTGTCGAAGAGTCCCAAACTAGGGTGAAACAGCTGTCGCGTACTGCCAAGTTTTTCCAATGGTCCTCTAACTGATGTCAGCTCGTGATCAAACCAGTAACTAATCAAATCCCTTCATGAAGCAACAGTGTAAAATTATTGTTATCAAGGAAATGGTCAATTGGTCTCACCCTCTGTCACTCAGAATCATAGGTGTCAGTGCCGAGCTAATAAAGCGACCGTCTACTTCCAATAGTCAGATACGCTATGCGTTATAAAGCTGCATATATGAAAGTACTTCATTTCAGCTCCACCACAATTGAAAACTGCACCAAAGTGCAAAAGCAAATAAGATAAGATCACAATGAATAAACACGAATAAGAGAGTGGCTAACTGCGAAACTGAGAACATTTGCCACATTGTCTACAAAAGTAAGCTTAGTCTTCAAAGAGTGTCCAATCGTCATTAGTTCTCAATCCTTTGAGAAATGCAGCTAACACTAATTTCAAGTTGAAGCTGTTATAAAATCGATTAGTTCATACCAAGTCACTTAGGTTTAAGACAAACTATATAACCATTTACAAATTCTAATTTCTCTAGTCTAAAATTTTCAAATAATGTCGTGACAAACTCATAGACGCAAACTATATTACCATTTCATTTGGCAAACAGAAAGGTGTGTACTCAGACAGACTGGCTGACTAATATGTCAAATGATAATCTCTAGAGTGATTTAATCTGTGGTATGTATAAGTGAAATATTTACTTAGACGAATATCTTTCTCCACTTATGCATTTATATGCTACAGATGTTGAGTAACATTGCACTATTCACCTAATATTTTGGAAACCATCATCCTAATCGTCCAGCTACTTTACCACCAACCTATGTTTCATCATCCGCCTATAGTAATAATTCATGGTACCACCTAAAATCTGAGTTACTGTTTGGCGTCCATTTCACTCCTCGTCTTCCTTTTCCTTTTTTTCCACATTTTCTACATTGGCTTTTGTTTCCTTGAAACTGTTAATAAGCTATTCGTAAGGCAGTGTCATAATACATATAAATATGTATTCCGTTAGTGTTTCTCCGCCAATCTCTGCTGCCCCGTAACAGTAAAACCTATCTTTCTGTAATCAAGTTTCCTTTTCATACTTGGAGGGTTTTCGAGTTACTACTTAGTAATTAACCATTTGTATCTATCAAAATCATGTTCAGAACGTGATAGTTATGTAGTTAAATATTCTTAAAAGTTCTAATTCTCCCTTAAAAACTGAACATCTTTTCCTCTTCTAGTGTTGAAAAGCTATGGTCAGAAATTGTGCGTTACGTTTATGAAGTTGAAACATGTATTGGCGTCCAAGAATGGCGAGGTATCGGTGAGACATGGCAATGGCAAAGTGGTACAGGTTGGCAAGGTTCAGGTAAGCTTCATTGCATGAATCCGTTTGTAAATATGCCATTACATAACAATGGAATACTTTTTACTACTGGTTTTAGCAGATTTTATAAGAATAGTTACTGACACTAGTCTTGAAGAAGAACACATCGACAAAGTTATTTTGTTTTAATTGTATTCTATATCTTTTTTTCTGAAAAGCTAACACCTTTTGTATTATCTATTCTCATATTTGAATTAAAACTGTGTAAAATAAAAGTCTTTCATGCATTCCTGCTTTCATTGGTCTCTGTGTATTGATTTTTTTCTTTTTAATTTTCTGTCTACAAATTCCTTTGTAAGATGAACTACTTACAACATAGTTTCTCCACGTCTATTGTTATTCATGTTAAAAACAAGCCCATGTTTTATTTCATACATGGAATAAACAATTTTTGTTATTATTATTTGAGTAATCATTTTTACGAGGATTTCGTCGCATGTAGTTAGTATTGAACGGTCAGGGGGTAAATTGGCACAAGTGTGTATAAATTGAAATTGAGATGTGTATTTCATTGGTATGGGTATTCAACTCTTGATTTGTGGATCGTTAACCTTAAACTTAGTCCCATCTATCGCATTTTGGACAACCAGAAGGTTGATATCATTGATTGTCAGTCCTCATTGCCAAGTTGCTGATAGAAGCCCCACTTCAATTCCAATTTATATTAAGGTATTTTATGAGGTTTACAGACGAATACATAAAATAAGGATTCTGTGTTATTATAGGTCGAAGTGAGGGTACTATATAACCTTATACGGAACGGTGAGTCAATAAAATAAACGAAAATCTGCCAATAAGACCGTTAGTAGTCTTTTGGAAGTGTAAACTAAAAGAAATGAATGGTAATCACTATCATCTCTGAATATCACTGTAGAGTCAATTGATCAAATTCTGTTTCTTTTTGGATTTGAAAAGAACTTTTAATCTCCTAGAATAGTTGTGACATATCAACGTGGTCAGCACATTGGTTTAATGGCTGTCTGTCCAGGTAGAGTAGATTGATCTGTTGCCATTACCTTCATTTGATTCATTCGTTTTAATTACACGCCATTTTCTCTGCAGTCGTTACAAAGACTTCAAAACAGCTAATGTTTAAAAAATATTTTTCTGCTAGCGATATTTTTAGAGGTTACGGGGATTAATCTCGTTTCATCAAACAGCTGGCATTAGGCTACAGAAATGCACAGGCATTTGTTTATTTTTATTTATTTATTTTTTTATTTTGATTTACAGCTTGATTCCACACCGTATTTTCAGTACAAGTGTGGAATTTTCAGCATGGATATCGGTAGCCCAAATTCAGGCCAACCATAGATATCGGGTGTGCGCCGGCAGGGGATCGAACCCCGGACCATATGCATGGTCGGCGAGAGTCCTAACGTTTGGCTGCAGACTGTGAGCTGTCTTCACTACTGTTTCTGTAGTAGTTTTGACATAGTGTCAGGTTTCCTTAGGTTGAGTGTTGTTGTCATACCCATACAAATGTTTAGTTATCTAAACAAAATGATAGGCGATCACCGTTCTCTCTCTCTCTGTCCATCATCATTTTAGCGTTTTGTTTTCGTAGCTAAGTGAACAGCCCATCCTTCATTTTTCCTCACTACATTCAGTAAGTGGCGGTTGCAGACAGTGTAGTCGTGAAGTTCGTAAAATTTCACTCGTATAAAAATCCATATCGCTGTTAACGGACTACTTTAGGTTGAGTTTGGACATACAGTTTTTGAGAATGACTTTCTGATCCTTTCTCCCCAAAGTTAGAAAGCAGTGTGTAGTTACCTACTGGTCGTATGAGGGAAACACCATAATACCTGCTACACTGCTGCATACCAGTTATTGTGATTGTCTCTTAGGTCTCCATCATAGTCTAAGCGACTTAAACTACTATGGTAATTGCTTTTAGTGTAATCATCATCGTCCAACGGATTTTTGTTGGTATCTGCAACATAGCTTGTTTGATAATTGTGATAGGCATGCTCGACGAACATGTCAAAGTTATAGCTATTGATCTGGGTAGTGAGTGAGAACCTTACACGAGTTTCAAGCTTCTGACTTATTTTTTAACATTCACTTTGAGATATATTTTAACTAAAGTCTATATTTCTTGAAAGATCAGCAATAAGAAAACTGGAGAACTGATGTTATGTTTTGATGGGGCTTTCGTTGCCCTTTTTCAACCGTACGTACCTTACTTTAACTGCATGATGCTGTAGAGCTAATTTATGTTTGTAGCGTTTCTTTGCTGTCGTTGAGCTAAAACTCTCAAAGCTGATATCAATTTGCATAAATTTCGTTGAATATAGCATTCCTGAAGGTTTGATTTTTAGTGTTGTTGAAATTATGGATAGTTTATCGACGCAATCTACTTTAAACTAAGCATGTCACGACATTGAATCGTTTTAAGCACACGGATATTTGATTGATTAAGTGGCATCAATAGATTTCATAAAATGTGTCTGGTTTATTGCTTAATGGATATATTTGCTTGTCATTGGAGCGCCATATATTAAAAAAAACTTTAAACTGATTTTTGAGCGAGTCTTACTGCCCTAGATAATCAGCCAGTACAGACTATCATTCATTATGTGTGATTCATAGGGTAGTATATAAACTTGCATCGTGATGTAATTGCGTTCTCTGTACTGGGTGCTGAAGTTGCATTTCTGTAAAACAAAACTTGGATTGGGTATTCGTTACGATTGTCTTTTTAAATATCATCCATTACGATAACTGTTTATTTTACCTTGAGTGACAACTTGAATCGCTTTATGCTAGTGTCACATAGTATGTTGATGGCTTAAGAATGTTAAAAATTATGTTTTCCTTGCGTTTGATAGATTTGCCGCTACTCTGAGTACATTTTTTCCTAATCTTCCTCAAATCACTTCAGAAAAACAGTTCAACAATCAAACATTGCATGGTGTGATTTTCGATTATCAGCTTTATCTACAGTAGTATTTACAAATAATATGTATTTGTATTTTGCTACTGTTGTGCTTCGGTGACACAGCGGTTAGGACGCTCGCCGACCATGCACATGGTCCGGGGTTCGATCCCCGGCCGACGCACTCCTTTACTTCGCTAAGCCAGTAATAAGACTGGTAAATGGGGAAGGTCGGGCATGAGTGTTTATCAACCCCATCCTGTAAAATTAAACACTGCTACAGAAACTTCAAGCCTCTAGCTCGAAACCCTATGTTCCACTGGGAACGTGAAGGTTTAAAAAAAAACTTAGCTACTGTATTATAGAAGCTTGTAATATTCGACTGCAGATGTTGTAATACGTGTGCACTTATGCAGTTTTGGATTTTCAAACTTTTTTCTCCGTTTTAATGGACTATAACAGCCTGTATGCGTGTGTCAGTGGTTCAGCGAAGTGGAACGCTTACGGGTCACACATGTGGTCCGGGGCCCGACTGACGCACTCATAAACCTCGCTAAGCCGGTAGTAAGGCGGTAAAAGAGGGAAGGTAGGACTTGAGGCTAGCAACCCCATCCCGTAGATTTAAAACTTCTACTGAAACATCAAAGCTCTAACTTGAAGCCTTCAAAGTATAATGAGGCCTTCCATCCATTGTCCTCTAGGCCTGTATGTCACAAATGATTTAATCTCTTTCCCTGTGTAATTCTTTCCTTTTTAAAATATACCCTAGTGAAGAAATACTTTACTTAAGGTATAATTCATTGTTTTTTTTTTCAATTTCTTCTTTTAGCCCTTATGGACAAGTCACAGAAGCCAAGCTTTGTTGTCCCTCCTACAGAGTGTTTAAAAATTAGAAATATGTTTTCTACTGAGTAAGTATCATTAATATATATATATATATATATATATATATATATATATGTATACGAAGTGTGAACTTCAGTTTTCCACGCCTTAGTTTGTACTTACCTTTTTTTAAATGTGTTAAACAAGCCTCTACATCAAACTAAATATGATTTCTATTAATACAACTAAAGTTTTGTGTATTTAACCTCATCCTCCTAATGATTTTTCTTTATTTTTCTAAATTTCAGGGGTATTGATGAACGTGGACGAAGACGCATTAAACGTGAACTTTTGAAGAAGTTAATCTCTTGTGGACCCATTTTACATATCGGTCTGGATAGTGTTGGAACAAATGTAAGTAATTTAATTTAAAATTAATTTTTATGGTAGTGACTAAAGCATAAAGAAATATTCAGTTTAGCAAAACCAACAAATTGAATGAAGAACGATATTCTCCCCATATACTAATGCATGGTTTTGAAATTATAATATTAAAATTTTTCCGACTAATATTGGCAATGTAACAATTAGTTAATATAAACAATATCAGTTTTATAGTCTATAGGAAAGGTGAAAGTAATATTATTGAAATCAAGACCACCAGGTAGGTGGTTGCTAGAATTTATCAACAGACTGTTGTTAGTCAATGATACAAGATATATGAATTTAACACTTCAAGTTATTTATCTCATTTTATTTAACTTCTCTCACGGTCGGTCTATGAGTTTGACTTTTACATACAGCACCAGATCCGTATATTCATTCAAGAGAAGTTTGTACAGCCTCTTTGTTTGCCTTAGTCCGTAGCCACATTATTATTGTTTCCTTTAATTCCTATAGGAACATAGGGCTTCAGCTCCACGTCTCCATTGCGTTCGGTTCTCTGCTAAAGTTTCCACCTGGCTCCAAGTCTGTCCACATGCTTTCATCTCCTGTGCACATGACCTACTCTCCCTAGTCACCCTTGCACGACCAACTCGCCTGTTGTCTTTCGGATTCCACTCGAGGGCTTGTCTAGTGATGTCACTTGATGGTTTCCTTAGAGTATGGCCAATCCATCTCCATTTCTTCCTGCTTATTTGTTTCACAATCGGTTTCTGGTTGGTTCGCTCCCAGAGATCTCTGGCTGGCCATCTGATCTTGAGTATTGAGCGAAGGCAGCTGTTGATGAAGGTTTGTAGTTTGTTTGAGATGCTCTTTATGACGCGCAGTGCAATTCTCTGATCCGTATAGTGAGTAGCACTGACTTCAAATTGGAGTTGAAAATCCGGATCTTATTTTTGATGCTGATTGCTGTTGACCTCCACACAGAATTGAGAGTAATGAAAGCGTGTCTTTCTTTCCCGATCCCTGCTTTGATATCCTCGTCAGTTCCGGCTGTAGTTGAAACGATGCTTCCCAGGTAGGTGAAGGAGGGTTGTTTCTTTCAGGTTCCTCCCATTTATGCTGATTGTTGCCTGTTGTTGCTGTTGGTGTTGCCCAGGAATGTTCATCGCCTCTGTTTTCTCTATGTTCACCTGAAGTCCTATCTTTTCTGGATGCTTCTTCTACCATCTTGTCGATTTTCACTTGCATATCTACCAGTTTGTGGGAAATCAGACATATATCATCGGCGAACTCCAGATCCTCCAAGTTTTTTGTGTGGGTCCATTTTATGCCTGTTTCCTCATTTCCCGCTGTCTGTCGCATTATCCAATCTACTGCAATCAGGAAAATTATTGGCGATAGTAGGCAGCCTTGTCTTACTACCGTCTTTACTTCGTAGGATTTCGTGAGTTTCTCGTTGTGGATTACTTGGCATGCAGCGTTGTTGTACAACTGTTCCGTAGCCGCATAGTATGCACAAAACCTTAGAATGAACTTTTCCTTTTTTCTTTGTGATATGGTTATTTTTATTTTGCTACTATTAGTATCTTAGCTGATTCAACTAACCTTACTCGTATCTTGATTTTTCGACGTAATTATGAACTAAGTGAATTCACCTATTCTTCTCAGTTATTTGCTTACAAATTATTGATTGCGTAATGACTTGTTAGTAGCTTCTACGAATCAAATGGTCTTTCACATGCAACCAGTTCCCTTGATTAGTTTGAACAAACAGAGAACGAATATACTTGCAGGATGAAAACAGCTCATGTTTTTTATTTCACGGCTTTTCATCAGTGTTGATAGCAGCCTAAGAATGTCATAAGTTATCATAAACGGATAAATATGTAACATACTTCACATAAGTATTTCAACTCAAAGGGCATAGTAATCAGGTTTTTCTCTGTATATTGGCTATTTTAAAGGCGCGACTGATCTTGACTAACTGCCCACCGTGTCAATCAAGTACGCAAATGCAGTAGATAAGCAAGCACCTGATTGATAATATATATATATATATATATATATATATATATATATATAGAGAGAGAGAGAGAGAAAATAAGCCCTAGCTACTCTATGCCCTTTGAGTTGAAATAATATTTGAAGTATGCTTTGTATATTTTCGCATTTATAATGACTTATCTCCATTTCTAGACTGTTAGTAGTAGCTGATGAAAAAGCTGTGAAATGAAAGATGAGGTCTCTGTTTATCCTTCAAATATGTCCATTGTCTCATTGTTCAAAATCAAGTGGCTATTATTCCTCGTAATTATTCTCACCTCTCAAATGCCTCGAAAGTAATACTTCTTATCGATTAGCACAGCATCGCTGTGTGATCGGTGTATAACCGTAGGGTTGATGATAAGTAACTAACTAACTAACCGGAAAAGAATATTTATATATATCTTCATATAGAGTTTGTTTTTCCTAAATGTCTAAATATGGAATTCTTAAGTTACAAAGAAATGTTTTAACCTGTGAAGTATTTCGATTACATATTCTATCCTTACAATATTTTGAGTGTCCTTTTGTAGTGGTTGTAGTACCGAGAGTAAGTATTTAGATAGGTTGTATGTCGGTGAGTTGGTGAAATCTATAACTGGTCTTAATGGAACTGTGGGTTTATGTATCTTTGATTGACCGTAGAATCTTGAAGGTACATAAGGTTGTTAAATAAAAGAAATAGATTGGTATTAAGAGGATTAAAAAGTGGATGTAAGGCGTCTGTCTGTCAAAAAACTGAAATGATAATGACGATAATGACAATCATAATAAAGAAGACTAAGTGAAGCGGAATGAGACATCATTCGAGCCAATGTACAGAAAGGAGTGTTAGCCAAACAGTTTGTGAATACTTAGTTTAGGTTTTTGTTCATATATGGGGCTAGAGCTTCAACTGTATGTGGGTAACAAGAATGTACATTCCTAGACTGGTTGAATTGGCTTTTGTAGGTAACTTTAGAAATCAATCTACTTGGGTCAAAATGACTCGTCTGAAAATGTTTACAAGCAGATTTACAAATGCGTCTTTATTAGAAACTGTATGTCCCCTATAATTTTATTGTGTTTAATAACATAGACATTGGAATATCAAGGAACTATCTAAAAGAGCTAATATTCAGGTGTTCATTTAGTGTACGATATGTGTGTGTGTGTAATGAAGAGACAGAAAAGAGACAGACATTAGTATTATTTTGTCTTCTCAATTGTAATACTTTTCATTTTCAACTTTCTTGTTCTCTACCCCCACCCGATTTAATTTCTACACCTGATTACCACTGTTACTGACTTGACCAACGTCCAATTTCTAGTCATTTATGTTACGTCATCCAACTTATTTGCTCAATTTAACTTATACTTAATCCCTACCTGTAATTACCTCTGTTGCTACCCCGATCTAAGTTGAAACATTTTAGTCAACTATACTGCGTCATCTAGCTTTTTAACTCAATCTTACTTTAGTTGCTGTCTGATTAACTTTGTCTCTATACTACATCATTCTTGTATTAACTAATCAATTATCTAAACTTGACAAACCTCATGTACACACACACACAAATATTTATATATAAATGCGATTGTACAGCTATGTGAATGAATTCGCCGAAAAGAGTCTCTTCGCTGAACGTCTTCTCTTTTTCATAAAATTATTTGTTTATTGAGTGTATGATGGCATTTATGTGCTGCCTCACTGATGTTTCTATAAGTGTCACATTCATATTTTCTGAATTTATTTTACTTTAGGGTTTAGTGTATGTCAAATGTGGAGATGCTGATACTGCAGGCCGCGTATTTCATTCAATACACGCCAATTATTTTGATGGTAAGTAGACTGTTTCTTTGATTGGGATAATTGTCATCATTTCACTCAATTATACACTAGATATTCTATGTTCTATGTGTGAATTTCCGTTGCTCTGTGTATAACTCAAAATAACATTACATTCTGTTTGGTTTGAAAAGTGTATGTTGATTTAAAGTTGCACTTTCTTTGTACAACAACAACTACTACTTATCATTCTCAGTATGACCCTTACAGATTTCAAGATGATGTAGAATAATGTAGATATTTTCGTGCCCGTGTCTTAGAATTAAATTGTAAGGTTGTTAGAAGCACTCCAGCCAACTCATGAAATCACTACTCACTTGATTGAGTCGTTAAGATATGTATGGAAATCGTTTTCAGTCGGGAAACAGGAGCTAATTTTTGAATAAAGTTCACTTCATTCAAGCTCATGTGCGTCGGTGGCACAGTGCTTAGGACTCTCGTCGACCATGCACATGGTCTGGGGTCTGATACTCTGCTGACGCACACCTGATATCAATTGTCGGCCTGCGGAATTTGGGCTGCAAATATCACATACTGAAAATTCCATGTTTGTAGCAAAATGTGGTGTGGAATCAAGCTATGATCAAAATATAATATAAAACATTTTTCATATTCATAGATTTTTCACCATATTTACTCAGTGGTTCTATTTTAGACCTATACTGCAAGACAATTTCTATGTATTATGATGTGATAAGCTAAAGCCATGTAAGAATTATAAACACGGGTCTTATCGTTATCATTCTGAACTCATAGAAACTAATCGAATGTTATGGTTCACTCACTATGATATATTCCGTCAATAAGACAGATATCGCTGCTTAAAGTTTGCAAATTTTCTCATGAAGTAGTCGTCATTTAGTATGCCGATAGAATCCTTAAGTCGTAGATCACTAGCATAATTATTGTTTCCCAGTCCTTTATTTTGTCTTGTTTTGTTTTTTGTAGGTCGTTTGTTAACTGTCAAATTCCTAAGAGATGCAAAGTATTGTTTACGTTTTCCTGAAGCTCACAATGTAAAACAACCCCTTCGACTAGGCGATTTTGAATAAACAATCTGCTGTTACTCTGTTGTTATAATACATCCTATTAAACAGATAGGAGAGGTATATTGTTCCTCCCAACTATATCGGTGTGTTTTGTTTCTCAATAAGCGGGGGGGGGGATTTATCAGTGTTTTGACTTATATAATGGCATTTATACATACGCCCCCCCTCCATGTTATTGTTATTATATATTGTTCAATTTGTTTTATAGCGCATTTTCTGTTTTTTATAATTATTACTAATGCTATTACTAAATTTGTAAAGTTTGTACATTTCGATTATTAACTCAGTGTATTTTTACTCTTTGTAATTCATACGTATTTTATTAAATAATAAATTATATATTGTAAGCTTTTTGATATTGTCATCTTTTTATTGTGTATACATGCCTGTGTGTGAATTAGGGTGGTAGTAGTATATGCATATATAACCCTTTATTAATTCGAGTTGTACACAAATGGATTTCGTTGTTCTATTACGACTTCTTCATCCTACGTGAATTTATCTTCTCCATCAGTTTTTCTTGTGTTTCTCTAAGTACACCGTTTGGATCCTCCAATTTTATCTGGAAACAAAAAATATATTTAATAGTTCTACATAATGTTTATTCTTCGTTCTTAGGAGATTCTCTGTGGTGTATATCCGTTGAAAAAAAACCCTGAATTTTGATCTTATTCTATATTTCTCCTGGTTCAGATTACTTTTATGAATTATATTCACGGATAAAATTTTCTTTGTTATAAATGTTCAAATTACTCTTCTATGCACTGTTAACGATTACTTTCTTAATCAATTCCTTCAGATTGGTTAGTGTTCCTACAAGATTGAATGAATCCATAGCCACAGTGTTATTTCCAGGTGATAACGCTTTATCAATAGAAGCAGGCTCTCTAATCCAGCCTAAAGTCTTTATATTTATTTCGAACTCCCGAGTTTCCGTCGGTATATATCTATTGTATATGTGTATCTGTCAGTTAGTTAGCTTTTGGTTTTACGTCTAGCTAGCGTTCATTTTTTTAAAAGACTCCTCAATAAGATGATAATGGACAAAGTTTTGAGTTGTTTATAAAGTCTATCTACCGCTTGGATACAGAAAATTCTACGGCATTTATCTTATCAGTAGTAGAGTTTCTGCTCTTTGTATTAAACACTTGACTTCTAGCCAATAGACATCGGGTTTGGGCTTCACTCCACATACTTCAACCTGTTGCGCAGTAATTTAGGGTTCATATCCTGATGCTTCTATTTCGAGTAACTGAATTCTATGAGCCTTCTTTTAGTTTTTTGTTTGTTTGTTATATTCTGATTCAGGTGTATTGTCGAGGATTTCACCCATCTAGATATTTCTTATCTAATGGCTTGTTTAAAAAGAATTAACTTCCTTAGTCTAGATGGATGGGCTTAAATATGTAGGTTACTCTTCTGAAAAGAAATCGTTGCAGGTAGGGGAAGAAAATTAATTTTTAACTGCAAACTATCGGGTATGGTTCTGCTCTGAGAGTATTCATGGTGTTGTGGTTGTCCACAATTTTAATATGATATACTGTATAAATAACATAGGGTCTATGTGCGTTCATTGAACTGCAGATCGTCGTATCATTACAGCATTTTTCTTCCTATCATCAATAAACGTATTCAGCTACATCTGGTTAATAAAATCATACTTTTTCGTGTAACGCCATTTTAGTAATAGTTGTGGAATGCACCAATCACCCACAATATCACTAACGGCATAGTGGCTTCTTACAATATCTCTTGTAAATAACCGTTTTCCCAGTGAGAGTACTGTTGACTTGACGTATAGCACTGATAATGCAGAATTGCGCTGCGCTCTAAACTTTCGGCGTATGTAATTTCAGACTGTATTTCTATGATAACATTATTCAGAATCAATCTGAAGTATTCACACTTCCGAACATTTAGGAAAATTATGATTATTTCCAGTATCGTTTTGTTTATATTAGATGTACGTCGATTGAGTTGTCGTTAGAAATGTGTCTTATTAGTAACAGTCATATCATTCACGCTGAAAAAGGATATTATTCAAGAAATTGACTTGTGATTTTTAATCACCTGGAGTGTGCATCAATTAGGGATAATTTGTTGATATTAATAGAAAGTAGTTTATCAAGTGAAAATGTACCTTATCTCTCTAACAACTTGCATTCCCAAATTTATAGTAATGCCATTTCATAACTTGCATCGAGTTAAATAGTTCTATCAAAGATTTTATGTCAAATTAATGTCCTAGTTGACTCAGTACATGAAGAGTAAAGGCCGACCAAGTGAGAATGTTAATAAAATATGATTTAACAAGAAAATATGAATGGGAAATCGTGAATAGGTTCCTCATTTAGATTTAATTTGTTCGGTGTCAGTTCTTTTTGACTGTACGGTTGGGAAAAATGTTCCACTGTATTGAGATTGCTGGTCAAATTTAATGACCTTAAAATCTTTGCTCACATGTAAATGATCACAACCTTTTGAGCCTAGGTGAAATTATTGATGTGTAGAGCAGTACGTATCCTTGAATCAGAATACTAAAACTCTAGGTGTGGGGACATTATGCATGTATGGTAGGATTACCAAATTACGCACGAATAAAGTGCAAGGTACTCCTTTTCATTAAAATCATCTGTGATTGTGCGAAATTCTTTTCCCTGTGTTCATATGAACTGTAATGATTTGTATGAAACCACATTTACGACAATTTCAAATGGATAAAAATGCGGAATTTATGCTTATTTACTTGGTGGATAAAGTGGTATAAATTTATACTGCAGTCTGTTGCAAGCTCAACCTTATAAGTTACTATCTTTAAGATAAATAGCATTTGGTTTCATGGTAACTTCCTTGTACTAACGATTAATTAGACGATAGAGGTTATTCCTATACGTTTGTGTTCACCCCCCAAAGGCACTGGTTTTATTTTGTTAACCAAGGAGATTTTATAAATATGTCAGGAATGCAATTAATCAGTGAATAAGTAGTGTAGAGTTTTTTGAGCCGTGTTTGCGGATGAATAAATATGTTAAAAAAATGTGTTGATATTTCAGAATGTAAAAAAATCTTATTCATAGGAGTTATAGCTAATGGTAGTCACCGTTCGAAATGATGTTTTTTGCATAAATTCTATTCAGAACACGGAGAATTTTATAAGTAATTAGTGTTTGTACAATTTGGTGACATAAGTTAGGCTTTTTCACATTTCATCAGATTACTTTGGCTGAAATATCCCTAGTCGTATTAGCTTTTCAACGCATAATTGTGTCTGCCGTTAATACAATTCGTTTGTTGAGTTTTCTAGTTGATATAGTGTCATTTGATGCCTTTGAAAGGTGATTGGTCTCTGAGCGAATGATTCAGTATTGTAACGATTCGGCACAGAAAATATGATTGAGAAGTTTGCACCTTATTCAGCTTAGTAGAATTTTTATCTTCAACGAAATTAGCTATCGTTACACATATAATCGAGAAATTCGTCACTGATTTCTACTCCAAACGAATAACGTCTGGTTATTTTGATTTCTTCGATTGCACTCAGAGAGTCGTGATGCACTAATATGTGGAAGTACATTACATCTCTGTTTCATGCATCCGTTCACGTTAGAGGTGACGCTTCACACTTGATCGATATGTTTATATCAGGAATCGGAAGTTAACATATTTTCTGTTTTAGTGTGAAAACCGTATTATACTTAATTTGTAATTCCTAAAGATAGAGTGTTTCATTCCTTCAGTTATTTCAATGAATTGTATGTGAAAGTATAAACTTACCTCTGGTATTTCAGATTCAGTTGGATTTCTTGCTACCTCTCTGCCAAGGTCCACAATTTGCGAATTTTTCGGCACATCATCACACCATACTCCCTCCATTAGTTGACCAGTAGTAAGGAAGAAATACTTCCCTCTTCCATTCTTTTTGTCGTTTAACCATTGTCCTTCAAACCTGTTTTCATTGGCTGAAAATTCAGGCTGTAATATTTCAAGCTACCCAATCTAAGCATCCCATCTCCCTCTCGTTTGTCGTTCACCCACTGTCCTTCATAAATACTCCCGTCAGCATAATACATTCTTCCCCATCCACAACGCTTACCATAGCACCATTCGCCTTCATATATTTCATTTTCCGAGTACCAATTCTTGCCATAACCCTTAAAAAATATATTAACAAAAATAAGTACACAACTTGCATGCCGTTTGTCATCCTTCCAACTTCCTGAATAGATATTAACTTGCTTTCCGTTTTTACATTTAACGCTTAAGACTCCAGATCCATTTCGCATATTGTTTTCCCAATCTCCCTCGTAAATAAAGTTTGTTTTCTTCCACTTGTATATACCACGTCCTGTTTAATGCATGGTTTGATGAATAAACATCAAAAAATTGAAGCTTTCAAAGAAAACTATGCAATTATGTTGAGATCTTTTGCTACAGTACGAAAGACATAGGGGCTAATGCAGGAAAGGAAAGTGAATTGCATGACTTTTACCCGTCAATATATATACGTATAACCATTATTGGTACTTACCATATTGAAGAGTCTGTAACTTCTGTAAATATGCAAATGACTGTACATGTCGGGAAAAACAGAGAGCAGCCGAATAGTTCAGACTGTCGTACTGAAGCCAGGTAAATCACCTGGGCCCGATGGACTTCACCCCAAACTGTTGATTTCCTTGGTGGATATAATATATATTCCACTTACGGAGATTTCCCGAATGTCTCTGACCCAGGCTAAGCTACCCAGGGACTGGAAGGATGCCATTATAAGCCCTATCTTCGAAGAGGGGAACAGGCAATCGGTATCTAACTACCGGCCGGCAAGTCTGACACGCAAACAATGATAAGGGACCAGCTTTTAGTTCATGTGGCAAAACATGGCTTGCTGGTGGCAGAACAGCATGGATTCCGACCAGGACGATCCTGCTTAACAAACCTACTATTGGCTAGGGAAGACTGGGTTGAGGCTAGAGATAAAAACCTGCTGGACATAGTTTTTATCGATCTTAGTAATGCATTCGATAAAGTATCCCGTTTAGGTCTCCTTAGTTAACTTAAAGGTTTCGGACTAGACCAATACCTACGTGAATGGTTTAGGGATTACCTAATGGAAAGAAGGCAGAATGTTAGAGTTAACGGTGTACTGTCAGGGTGGAGAACAGTATCCAGTGGAGTGCCTCAGGGAACTGTATTAGGCCCCTTGCTATTCCTATTATACGTTAATGAACTACCGGTGATTCTTACTTCATCTTCATTATTATTTGTGGACGACATTAAGATCTGGAAAACTGTAAATAATAACGATGATAGGTCGGCCCTACAAACTGACCTAGATAAATTAGCTGAGTGGTCGGACCTGTGGAGTTTGGAAATTAATTCTAAGAAAAGCGCGGTAATGCACTTAGGTCACAAGTCTTATACGTCATACTCCCTAGGGGACACAGAACTACCTGATGTTAACGGACAGAAGGACCTAGGAATCATTGTCAGTAATGATTTGAAAACATCTGCAATGCAGCCGTAGCTAAGGCTTTTCGAATGCTATGGGCACTCCAGACGATTATATGGGTCTATGTTTAAAATACTCTACTCAATATATGTCATACCCCATCTAGAATATTGGATACAAGTGGCTAGTCCATGCTTCAAGAAGGAGGGATATATCTTAGAAAGGGTGCAAAGAGTAGGAACCAAATTAGTTAGTGGTATCCCACACCTTCTTTTTGACAAAAGGATGTAGCATTTAAATCTCTTCCCGTTATTATACCGAAGGAAGAGAGGTGATTTAATTTTAGCATACCGCATAATTAAGTGTGATTTAGGATTGTCACAGCAAAAAGGTGCTCAAACCGAGGAAGATTAAAATACGTGCGGAATTCAGATTCTCTCACAGAGTGGTCAACGAATGGAACTTCTAACCTGATTCATTAGTAACAGATCCGTCGGTGAACGCTTTCAAAGAGAATTTAGATATCTACAGGAATATATTTTGCAAAGATTAACAGAGGCCACAAGAGCCTACCATCCTTATCATTTGAATCTGAAATGATAATCTCAAGATATTGCCTAGGTCATTTCAATACATGAATATAGAAACTGTTTAATAACTGAACTTAGTATACCACATGTAAATCTTTAAAACTGGTGAATTTTAAAGGATTATAACAGATGTGTTCTTTCCAAATCAGTGCATGAGTTCTTAGTATCCACTGTTCAGGTAAGAATTCGGGAGTTTCTGCGTCAAAAAAATATGAAAAGTCTAGAAAAAATGGTTCAGAATACAGGCATATTTCCCGGAACATGGACAAAGTGGGTATATTATGTGGCAATTCGCACACAACTTCGCCGATCAAGATTGGCCGTTTTACCCACTTTGCGCATGTGCCCAGCTAGCATTTTCTTCGGGGGCACTGCAGACTTTTCGGGGCAAAAAATTTTGGGCAGATTGCCGTTTTTGAGAAT
Source organism: Trichobilharzia szidati (assembly GCA_944472155.2). Taxonomy (NCBI): domain Eukaryota; kingdom Metazoa; phylum Platyhelminthes; class Trematoda; order Strigeidida; family Schistosomatidae; genus Trichobilharzia; species Trichobilharzia szidati. Next base: position 81,367,768 of record OX235272.1, read on the forward strand.
TCGCCCCGAAGACTGCCCCAAAAAGTCTTCAATGCACCCGAAGTCTGCCCCGAAAAGTCTGCTATGCGCCCTAAGTCTGCCCCGAAATGTCTGCAATGCACCCGAAAAGTCTGCTATGCGCCCTAAGTCTGCCCCGAAAAGTCTGCTACGCGCCCTAAGTCTGCCCCGAAAAGTCTGCAATGCGCCCTAAGTCTGCATGCATGCATTCACCACCTGGGCCAATACCCCAAAAGTTTTATTATAATTCAGAATTTTCCAGGCCAGAAGTGTTTCTGAGGTGAAGTCTCAGAATATCGAGTATCAACATGAAAAGAAAACATCAAGCATCATAAATGATCAAATAGAGATAGTATTTCTTACCATGACGCTTATTGTCTTTCCATTCACCCCTGTACTCATCACCGTTGACGGAATAAACAGTACTCCTTAGACCATTTTTATTGGCTTTCTGCTCGATTTCTTCAAACCTTGCATTATTCTTCACAGGACATAATGGCATCGCCAATAAGTTGTACTCCCGCTCAGTGGTTACCATGAGTACACGTAGAATAAACAGCAGACGATGAAATCGAATTCAAAATTCACGAAACTTTTTATTCCTGATATTGTATCATTAGGTGAACTATTGCAGTTCAGGCCACATGATAAAATGGGATTCGTAGCGTCATATGTTATCACATTATTCCTCTCTAACTGGAAAAAAAATATATTTTGTGAATTTTCGTCTTGAGAAACTTGATCTTCCAAGACGTAGGATTACATTCAACCATCGCTTCCAAATTAAACCTCTCTGTCATAAGTCCAGTTGTCTTGGACTACTACCAAAGCTTCAGGTGCTACATGTGTAGCAGCATCTTCCTCACGGCTGGACTTATCCGGCATGTTGGTTGAAATTTCGCTCGGCAAATGTTTTTTGTCAATAATTTTCAATAAAGTTTTGTTATGTGTTTTCTGGATTGATAGGAATTCTCATTTTTCTGGCTAGTTATGTTGGTGTCCGCGTCATTTAATCTGACTGCGACACACTTAGCATATTGGTTGTAATGATTAGTGTTTCATGCTGAATGCGTCAAAACATCTCTACAATGAAGAAGATGGGGTAGTTGGGGGGTAATGTCATCTACACAAATAGTTTATTTCTTGTAGAAGCTGCAGCTTTCGACATAGTGTCATGCAATGAAGACTACGTCAAAATGTGGCTATTTTCGTGTGAAGAACAGTACTATTTTACAAAAGAATGCTATCAGTACATGGGAATCATCTATAAATGACAACAGAACGTAAAACCAATGTGTAAACGAACGGCTACGGAACTGCAATCCAACATAACCGACTAACATGGACGAAAATGACCTTTGAGCGTCTCACTCTACCAATGACCTTGAGCATGCGGGATAATTTCAGCCTTCCTCACTCATGCAGATTAACAAGACATGTTGGTCTGCCATGTGACTGCTGTGAAGTTGAATAGCCTGAAAGTCCTAGGTAAAGTTGAAAACCTTTTATTTTTCTCAACTTATATTTCATCAGTCTTTTTGTTCTTCTTCTATTTTGCAGATACTGTTGCTATCTCTTATTCATATTTAAGCATAATTTATAATACTTGTTAATATGGCGGTTGAAACTAGCCATAAAATCCCTAGACACCATATTCTGTAGTGGTTGGGGCTTCAGCCAGATGAGGAAATAACTCGGGGATATTAACTACATCTCACATACCGGTCCTTAAGACCCGCCTGCTCAGAATGTGTTATGTTATTTCCAAAAGTGACTCAGCAATTGAATGCAATTTTCGCAAACACTGGGTGCACTACCGTTGTGACATAGGGATACCAGATCCATACTATGAATTTACGAGAATATACCTGCGTCTATGGTTCTGATATTTGTTTCCACTTCCTCGCCGTTGGCACAGTCTCACGCGGCCTGTCGTCAGACAACAGAAACAGCACGTTACTTCTCCATCTCGATACAATCTCAAGAAGCGTTCCACCAAAACTAAGAAAAAACCATAAACGAGACACTCTAGCCCAACTGACTGGAAAAACCAACTAAAATCAATTGAAGACTTCAAAAGTTGAGCCAGGGAAGTATTCGATTAACAAATACCCTGGAAACAAGCTTGTAAGAACAACACGGAACCTGGAATGCCAAAATAATACTTGCATACGCTGGCAAGCATGGCAACATAACACAGATTAATCAGACCCTGATGAAGTCTAAAGTTACCGGCCTTCCTGAGGGTAGTGTAGTGTACATTGTACCTTCGAACTTTTGTTTGAACGAACTCAGCCTGACCTTTAACCCCACTTCCACTTTGGATTCGTGAACCTCCTGTACGGTTTCGGTTTCGCTCTCTCGGTGTGCTTTCACCTAGCACACTCTCCGAGCTTACCACCGTCTCACCTGCAGATAAGTGTATACCTCTTATTTCTTATCAAATTCCATATCTCTTTTGTGTAAATACAATTCTGTTACAGTCACACTTGCCATCTCAAGTCTTTTAACCTTGATTCCGTTCGTCAGTACTTGCACGCTAGGCAGAGTACGATTAAGGCCAGAAGCGGTGAAGAAGTTTTGTAAGAGTGGTTATTCTTAGGTCGAAGTTAACTTAAGTCTAACTCTTACAGTAGCAACCAGACAAAGCAGTCTCGATGTGCCGAATTTCTAGTCCCGTTCGTCTCACACTAATTAGGTTCTCAAGGCTACTAAGTATCAAGTTTAGCTCCCCGAAGCAGTTTGCTCAAGTACTTCAATGGGGGTATGAGACCAGGGGGAAACTAGGAGGGCACATCCGATGCTGCAAAAGAAGACCCCGTACCACAAGGAGCGGCAAACTGAGGTCATAATACATTCCCAGGTTTCAGTGACTCTACAGCGGTGGAGCACTAAGAATGTCAGTCAGTGTCACCTAAGTGAATCTAAAGGAAAAAAGGATAACATGCCGGTTCCATCGGAATTGGTCAGCTGGTCCCAATGCAAAATCCTTTACCAGCAGGCAGCGTAACGTCAACTACTCCACAACACGCTGAGTTTGTGAGGCTCACTGTCCACTGCCCGTTTAGCAATGCGAGAGGACTGAACGGAGAAGTAGGCGAGCGCGTAGATTTCCAGTCACGCATACACCTTAAAATAATAATCCCGACCGAAACCTGGCCAACCCTCGCTATCGCTGACAATGAAATCGGTATAAGTGACATGGTACTGGTTAGGAGAGATAGAAATAAAAAGAAGGGTAAGGGATGTCGACATCTATTTTGACAAGCAACTTAAATGCGTCCGTGCAACGAACCCACCACTTACTGAACTCAGAGACAGTATATGATGTCACTTTTCCGTAGGGCATACCGAGAATTTGCTGGGTGGCATCAACCGATCACCCATATGTGAAGCAGAGTACAACCAGCCACTGCTCAGCCCCATCACAGGGATACGAGACCTGTGCCATGACCGAATCCCAATAACTGGAGCCTAATCCCTGGCTTGGGATATGCTCAGGGAATATTCTGTCGAAATCTGCTACGAACTATTGCAAATACAGGACTGACTGAGAACACTGGAGATGACGCTGGGTGGGGACCTAGCGGAAAGTCATCCAAACTGGATGATATTTTAACTAGCGACCTCCTACATTTCGAAAGTGGACAAATCATGACACCCCTGGGGAGTAGTGACCATTAGGATGTTACACGCCTATGACTGTGCTGTAAAATGGCTGACAATGCCGCCATGCAAAGGTTTTTGCCAGACGTTAAATGGCCCATTGAATGACCTCAGTTATCTATGGACTACCACCGGGAAATAGTAAAAGAGATTGTTCACACAACACCCTCAGATAACTTTCCTCAAGTCACAACACAGTCGAAGTAAAGTTCCTGATGGCTGATTAGAGGTACGCAAACTACTGTGCAAGCAAAGTGGAAGGTTTGATCCACGTGGCGAAAATCTAAGAGTCAGACCGAACAAGATGTATGCCTGAAACTCAGGAGCCGCCCAGCTCTTCATTTGCTGATGACGTAAAGTTTTGCTAGATAATAAAATGCTTAGAAGACCGAGGTAAATTGTAGGCCGACCAAAAATTTGTGGAATGCTGGGCGGTAGTCAAGTGTACGAATTTCAAACTGGAAGAGAACAAAGTAGTGAAACTACGCACCCATTGGTAGCAGAATGTAGGGTACACCCTGGGCAACGAAAACTTGTCCTGTACAACGTCGGAGCCTGACTTTAGTCTAGTTTCGACGGAAAAATGGACACAAGCGTCAAATATACGAGGGATGTGGCGAGTTCATATGCGGTCATACGCTTAACACATAGACTGTTAGGCGCACTCACTACCGAGCTCTTTTTAAGATTTTGCAAAAAACACGTAAGACCACACTTTTGAGTGCACAATATCATTGCACCCTCACTGCTTAGACAAGACACGAAGCTTCGGGAGAGAGTTCAAAGACGGGAGAAAATAGGGCTGATGGGTCCCTGAAACAAACCGTATGATGAACGGCTAAAGAAATTAGGTCTTTCGCACTTAGCTACCGTCAGCTTAGGAGGGACTTGATTGCCACTTGTGGGATTACAGGTAACCGGACAAAGTTATTCTCCGATCAAGTACGTATGGGGTCCTCATGGAAACGCATGAAGGATAGCTCACCAGAGGGCAAAACCTCAAGTGGATTTCTTTTCACTGCGAGACGTCCGCCCCTGAAACTTTCTACTGGTGGATATGGCTATTGAACCGTCCGTGGACAGCTTTAAGCGTAGGCCGGACAATCATGCAGCAACAAATTTACTACGTCCAAAAGGCCGATACTTTCATAATTCACACACATTTAGCGGGAGTACAACTGATTTCGTCTTTTACTTCTTCACATTCTCCCTTGTCCTACTCCCCCTACCACTCCAACTTTTGCGTCCTCTAAACTATTAATATAATTATTGGTATGCTACTCATCTTGGAGCCAATGGAAGCTGCGATGGTCGAGTTCATGACACCAAATCAAGGACGATCCAGTGAAGTGAATCTATTCGTCCTACCATACCGCATGCACAAAGATCTTCGCAATATTTCCCGCATTTCGAAAAGCGTAGCAGGAAAGTCTAAAAGCCAAGGAGGATCTACATCCCTGTGGACTAGTGGTCCTTTCAGTAAGTCATGGTCCCAGAAATTCTTTGTCCTGTCAAATGACTCGTTCAAGTAGCGACTAGAAAAACAAAGATACTTATGTGGAAATAATCATCACTTGATTTAAAGCCTCTTGTCCTCTAATAACGTTTGAATTTGAAAAGGAGTGTGGTAAATGCGAAATCTTGCTTTCAAATGCGAATTTAATGCGCATTCGATGGTGAAGAACTAAAAACACAAGCCTGGAAAAGAAACGGAAATAAACAGGAGCGCATCTCAAACCACAGCGGATATCCCCAGGAATAGCTCCAAGACGGTAAGACCGAGTTTGAACATATGTTAGAGACAGAGACAATCAAACCATCTAGCAGTCCGTAGTGTTAACCCCCACATGTAGTACACAAGGATAATAGGATGGATTGGAGACCTTTTGGTGACCACCGCAGGCTCAACGCTCAGGCTACTCCAGATCGTTATCCTGTCCCACACGTACACGATCTGACTTCGTCTCTCAAGGATGCTACAGTGCTTGGCAAACTTGGATTGACAAGTGCCTGCCACCAAGTTCCAGTTCACCATGATGATGTCCCTAAAACAACAGTGACCACTCTGTTTCGCCTCCTCGATTTCTTTCGAATACCTTTCGGTCTCCGCGATGCCGCGCAGACGTTCCAAGGTTTCATCCACGACGTTCAGCGTGGGTTGGATATCCTCGTAGCTAGTCAAGACGAATAGACCCACCATATCCATTTACAGGCAGTTTTTGAGGGACTTACAACATACCCTCTGACATTCAACACAGATAAATGTTGGATTGTTGCATCATCACTGACTTTCCATGGGCACGTGGTCGACAAAGGCGGAAAACGCCCGTTGCTCGAAACAGTGCAGGCCATTCAAAACTTCCCCATACCATCGTCGCTAATGTCCCTGAGCACATTTTTCGGTGTGGTCAGTTACTATCATCGTTTTATTCACCTATGTGCTCATATTCTGACTCCGCTGACTAACCCCTTGAAAGGGGAAGTGTAAGTCTTTCGAGTTCAGGAGCCCAAGACTCGTTTAAGACTATTAAGACGGCTATAGCAGATACCACAATGTTAGTGCATCTGGACGTTCGACTTCCGAACGGCATCTCGGTTGACGCATCTAACACAGCCATTGGGGCTGTACTAAAACAACAGGTGCGTACTTCATGGGTACCTGTCGCATTTTTCTCTCGGAAGTTGTCCGCATGCGAAGCAAGGTATAGCACTTTTGGTAGAGAAGTCCTTACCAATTACGCTTCTATTATACATTTTCGACACTTCGTCGAAGGTCCGCAATTTACGATATTCACTGACCAAAAAACTCGAACGTATGCCCTCCATACCAATACAGATTAGTACTCCCCACGTGAATTGCGCAGCTTAGACTATATATTTCGCAGTTTACGTCTGAACATCCAACATACTTCTGGGGCAAACAACCCTATGGCAGAAAATTTGCCTAGAAAATGCACCACGTCACTGCCACCAACCACTGACCTTAACCAAATGGCTGAACTTCAGCTCACGGATTTAGACTTACAAAGCCTTCACGAGAAACCTCCCTGACGATAGAACGTGTCCCTCGTGTGAAAAGTGAAGCAACTATACTATGTGATATGTCTACAGGTACTCATCAGCCTATTGTTCCCTGACCTCACGCCGCACTGTATTTGACTGTCTCCACAACCTTTCATACCCAGGGATAAGCGCAACAGACAAATTGATGTCGGCTAGATTTGTGTGGCCTCGTATAAACCGTGATGTGCGTAATTGGACGTGTTTGTGTGAGATACCAACGCGCTAAAGTTCACAAGCATAATATCACTCCAGTTGGGCCATTTGCAACACCTGATGCCCGTCTTAGTTATGTCAATCTGAATGTTGTCGGTCCACTACCCCCTTCTGATGGTCACGCATACTTGCTCACCTGCGTCGATCGTTTTATTCATTGGCCAGGAGCTGTTCCAAATGCACATGTAACGACTGAGACTATCTGTCGTGTGTTCATGGTAAGATAGATCGCACAGTTTGGATGCCCGGCTACGGTGACCACTGATCGTGGGCAGTAATTCGAGTCAACAACATTTAGGAGGCTGTTAGAGCCGTTGGGTTGCAAATGCATCAAAACAACAGCATGTCACCCATCTGGAAATGGACTAGTAGAGCACTTTCACTGCCAAATGAAAGCCCCGTTAATGGCCATCGATAACACCAAGTGAACAGAGTACCTTCTCCTGGTCCTCCTTAGCATCTGTTCAACCCTAAAAGTTGACATCTAGTGTACCAGTGCCTAGTTGGTGTATGGAACCACACTCCATTTACCTGACGAGATTATTTCATCGAACGGTGCTGAGCCAGGTGTAGATGATGTCCACTGTTACGCTGAGTACCTAAATTGCATTATACAACGACTCCAACCACCTCCCATACACACTCAGTACAAGAAAGTGCAAGTAGATACCAGACTCGAGGACAGCACCCATGTTTTCGTGAGTTGCACCGCCGTACGTAAACTCTTACAACCCCCACGCGGTGGACCTTTAGAGGTTACTAGTAGGAAAGAAAAATTCATCGTTGTCGATCGATTTGGCTGCCACGACGCAGTAAGTCTGGACAGACTTAAGGTGGTATACATAGGGGAATCGTTAGCCTCCCCTTCAGCTAACCCAGCAAATTCCTCCGCACCTTACTCCAAGTCAGATACCGTAACTCAACCTTTTATTAACTCTAGTAGTTCTGCTACAACACCTAGAGCACCTGTTACACTTACAGGTAGACGCATGCACCGGCCCAGCCGGTACGCAGGATTTGTTAACTAATGATTTCATGTTTAACATTGACTAGTACTTTTATTTATTTTCGCATTTTATCGTAATTATTTTTCATGGTAATTTACTCTTGCTTTAAAAATGTCATAAAAAGTATTTAAAAAGGCCTAAAGAATAAATATATATCAAAAAGAAACCAAAAAGATAAAGAGTAAAAAACTGCTTGTTTTGAACAGCTGCATGGACCTTCGCATATTTTTATGCACACTTGTGTCACTTCTATTATGTAATTTTTAATCCGGTCAATCTATTTCGACACACTTTGCCATGTCCATTCGAAGTTGTGACCTTTCACCATATACCTGCTGAGACTTATTTATTTTGTGAGCCGTGCCTGTACACATTTTAGTTATCCAGCGCGCAACATTTTTTTACTAATTATAACAACCCATCACTTTTGGTTCTTTTCACACTTTATCATGTACCTTGCATAAATTTCCGTACTGTTAGCAATTTCATTTTTTATTCAACTTTCATGTTTTCGGGCATTTATTCGGCCCAAGCTTTTGTAGTAATCTTATGCCAATTCCGAAATCTGAACTTCTTCCCTTACCTTGTTCTTTCTAATACGTTGATGAATTTGTTGTTTTTAGTGTCGATTAGTAATTGCTGTCTAAGTAGAGCATTGGTCTAAGATGCAACTTACAGATAATTAGTCACTTTTCCTTCTTCCTTTGTGCCGATGAGCACTCACTACGTAATTTACAACTTTTATTTCTACTTTTGAAGCCACTTCTGAGTAATTATATCAATTACGTCACCCTCTATTACTCAGTAATGGACTACTATACATTTTTTTGGTAAATATAAATACGAGTGTACAGTACAGCCTGTGAAGATGATTTCGTCGATAAAGAAAATTTTCTTCACTGAATTGTCTTTATTTTCTTCCTGACTCAATGGGTATTTTCGGTGATCTTAAGCGTCACTCAATGTGTCTGGTTTAATTAATCGATCAGATTATCGCTACGGATTTTCGAAAATAAGTCTACAGGTATGTTTAAATGTAAAACCATTGTATTAATTCATGAGGAAAAAAACATTGCATATAATTACAGTTGCACATCTGTAATAAGTAGGTGATGCCGCAGAAAAGACTCTCTCTGCTTTCCATCTGGAAATAACTGAAAACTTTTGACTAAGTAGTAAGGTTTTATATATATATATATATAATGAAAGTTGAGAACAAATAAAGTAAAAAAACAAACAAAATTTACCCGAGAAGAGGTCTTTTTTAATCCAACTGAAACAAGTAATAACTATCAATGAAATGCGATGACTTGAGTAAACACCTATAGGTAAGCTAAGGGAACAAAGACACTTGAGGTTGTTTTTAAAAAAAAACTGAAATATCTCCTAAAGGCATACACACATCACATTATAATAATAATAATTGCCTAATTTCCTTTGGAAGAGAAGTCAACGTTTTGGAAGATCATACAGACAGTTAAAGATCCTTGATATACTACTAATACTTCCAGACAAATAAAAAGGGTAGAAACATGAACATTGTACATACAAAAAGAAAGTGAAATAGATGAAACTGCAGGCATTTATCACATAGAAGTACAATCAAGAATAATAATAATAAATGATGAAATATATAGTAGATATTGATTAGAAAATAGGCAAAGCGAAATTACACCTGAAAGCAATATAATAGTAGTAATAATAATAATATACAAGTTGAGTGATCCCATGAGAGAGAGGGGGTAAAATGTGAAAATACCATAAAGTTAAAATGTACAAATAATGAAGAAAGAGAAAAAAACACCCTATAAAAACGAAACAAAGTATAACAATCCATTCTGTTATATAACATCGAAATCGTATAAGATTACAGTTTTATCATAAGATCCAGAGATTATCACAGAACCAGATATCACAGCACAAGTTACACCATCTTCATGTTCTTGTAAGCTATTGACAAATTTATTATCGCCTACTTGCCAAACCTGTTTAAGTAGTATAAAACAGAATAAGAAAAAGAATTGCACTGAGTGATATGATGCAAAAAAAGAGTAGTTTCTTTAAAAAAAATGAGAACAGATACTAATAATAGGACTTACGTGGTTTTAAAAAGTCAGTACATTCGAGATAGAAAGAATTAAATAGGTGAAAAAAATAGCTGTCGCAAGGTGTTTTCGCGCACAGATTAGCAAGCCCCGCCAACTGTACGAAACAGCTGGTAAAACATCTGATATCATTACAGCATTCCACTAAACATGTAATAAAAATTCATGAGTCAAAAGCCGTGACCAATAGGGTACAGCAGGTTGAAAGTGAGGCATTAACTCATCGAAGAAGACTTGCCATAAATTGGCAGAATTTAGAATTCATGAGCTAGCCAATTGGATCTGGTCCCAGTGGCTTAATGGTCTACGAGCTCACCAGGCTCGTAACCGGAAGGTCGTGGGTTCGAACCCCACCGGTCGGTGGGTGCGTACTGCTGGGGAGTCGCAAATTAGGACAAAACAGTTGTCCAGTACTCCCCACAGGTTTTCCAGTTGTTCGCTAACTGATGTCAGCTCATGATGAAATGTTACAACCAATCACACAAAATCCCTACAAGATCAATACTCCTTGTGCAAAATTTTCAAATAATATAATAAACTATAATAAATCAACTGAAGTAATATTGTTCCACTCGAAGCTTGCTTCAGTACTACTGTGGTAAGAGCTGTCTGTAAGCCAGAATTGTAGACAACAATCTACGTTAGTGGTTGCGTCCCGAATCGGGGTCATGAGAAAAACAATAACAAAGCTTAACCTTGAGGAACTCAACAAACAATCACAGCAGACTTAATATGTGCAAATATGATTCGCAGATGTATGGCTTAACTTTCTGAGGAACGGTCGCTTGCAGTACAGAATAACCTTCAGCAAGAAAACAACCAATCAGAAGACGTTGCTTCTCTGCTAACAATAACGCTAATGATAATATACATAAAAATCTATAAATATCTGTTGATTTTGTCGATAAATGATCTGTTGCATGGCCCTTGTCTTCTGTCGTTAAACTACTATTTCACAACGTTTTTCCTTCGTTTCCTTCCAGAAATTCTTAACGGTAGGTGGAAATTTATTTGAAATAGTGCGCCAGAATGAAATGTGACTCACTGCAGTAATTAGATCATTAAAACAATATGAAACAGAGTAAATACGATGAATTTTGACAGACAGAGAATTTAGGTAGCCTAGTGGTTTAAGCAGGGCGCCAATTTTTTTGGATGATATTTAAGTGTGCGCTTAACATAATCATACAAAAAATAACAGAATGATAATCGGTAAAACTTAGATGAATACATTCCAGATAACTCATATATCTACTAATAGAAATGATGATTGAATAATAATCTAACAAACTTTTCTGTTAAATCAAGGCAAAAAAATGATACATCCACTTTAGAGACTGATTGAATGGAAGGCTAATGTAGCGGGAAGACAAAGTCAACGATACAGAAACTTCAAAACTCAAAACTTGAAGCCCTACTCGAAGGAATGAGAAGAAATGCATATATATACATATATATTAAAATTTTAAGGAATACACGGATATATTTTATAAAACTAATCCAGTTGATCGTAATAATGAAGAATAATTGAAAGATGGTGTTGTTAAAGAAGTTGTGGAGTACTGTGCCTTGTCCCTACTACATTGGAATCTATTTAGGAATGATACAGACTAAAGCTATAGGTGAATAAACTTACTTATTCTATGATTAAAATTCATACACTTAATTTACAATTCACATCAAAAGGTGAAAAAACTAGTGACTTAAAAAGGGCCATACAAAAGAAATTATTATTACTTCTCTTTTTGATTGATGAAGTCTCAAAAATTAATTACTTTTACGAACATAGATAGTTTAAGTTCTCAATAAAACCTATAGGGGGAACTCTTACGTAATGTTAATAGGAAAAAGAACAATCACAAAGATGATTAATGAGAATATATTTGAGCAAAATAAAGGAAATACACAGACGATATACTACTACTCGAAAATGCAAATAAGTAGAACTTTTAAACAATTTGTTACATCGAAAATCAACATAGTAGTAGTAGAGACAATCGTTGACGCCAAACAGCAATCAGTGGGGAAAAAATATAACTTTTCGAGAAATCCCCAAACAGCTTATAACAAAATCCTATTCATCAAATAGGAAACTATATTTCATGGAGTACTATTAATAATTGTAGAGAACAACATTGATGACCAGTGGAAATTTTGATTCCGAAAATTGTTCAAATACTAATTCAATATTAGAACTTCGAAAATGAAATTGCTTCATGCAAACAATGTCTATATTGTATATTCACTATAAGTTGTCATCTAGTTTCTGACCGTTTATTCAATACCTATTCTTTTTCTTCAACCTACGTCATTTCTGATGTAGATGTGATACCCAATTATCCATCAAAGGCTCAGCACGAATACAGAGTGCTAGGTTCGCATATGCCAGTTTACAGAGTCTCTGGCGTAGACGTGATATCCGACTATCGACCAAAGGGCGTGTGTACTGCTCAACAGTCCGCCCCGTCCTCCTTTATGGCTGTGAGACCTGGCCATTGAGAGCGGAAGACATGAAAAGATTAGCTGTGTTCGATCATAGGTGTCTGCGTTCTATCTCCCATGTGAAGTGGTATGATAAGGTGAGCAATATTGAGGTTAGGCGTCCAGTTCTAGGTAAGGCGGGGAAATCAGTCAACGAGACTGTGAAATTGCATCGACTGAGATGGTTAGGACATGCGTTACGTATGCCTAGTCATCGCCTTCCTCGACAATGGGCAATGTTAGCTGATATAGGGCCAGGCTGGGAAAGAGCTAGCGGCGGTCAAACGAAAACATGGCACCAGTCAATGAAATCCACAACAGTTAGTCTAAGCCACGTAGGAAGATGTAGACTTCCTGGTTGGGGTCCTCGGGACGGTAAAAACCAATGGTTGGAAACAATTGGTGACATGGCTCAAAATCGTTCTCAGTGGCTGGTGCAGATGCATCCACTCCTTGTGACTTATGATTTCCAATTAAACTGTTTTGTTCTCCGTTATTACTATTCCTTTGTCTCCCACCTCTGTTTACTGTCTATATTATGCATTTCTTCTATTTTCTTCTCTTGCTTTGTGTGCTACATGGAGTGTGGCGACTTGAACTGCCGCATATTTGTGCAAAGTTCTATGTTGAAAATCGACCGACCGACCGATCCATCAAAGGACGCGTGTAGTACGGAGCAGTTTGCTGTGAGCTTGTTTATAGCCGTGAGACATGGCCGTTGGAAGTAGAAGATATGAAAAGACTAGCTGTCTTTGACCAAAGATGTTCGCGTTCTATTTCCTGTGTTAAGTGGTATGATACGGTCAAGCAAATTGAAGTTAGGCGTGGAATACTAGGTAAGGAAGAGAAGGTTGTGAAACTGCGTCGACTGGGATGGCTAGGGAGCACGTTATGTAAGCCCAGCCATTCCCCTTTTTGAACAGCAAAGTTACTTGACAGGATTCGGTTGGTAAAAAGTTATAGACGGTTGTATCAAACCTGGTGTCGCTGCCTGCCAACAAATGGAAAGTGTATGCCCTACAGTTTTTGATGGAGACATATAGATCTTCTGGCATGACTCTGAGGCTTTTGCGCAGTTGAGTGGCATTCAAGATCCGTCAGCGATTAGGTTGTTACTTGGAATGCTGCTGGGAGGTCGGACGACGGCAGTATATGATAGTATGAAGCGAAACACCGGCGAATACGGGCCAGGATCACGCAAACTGCTCCCAAAATGGGAGACGGGGCCACGTATTTACGATCAGAAATGCAAATAAAGAGGAGCAAGTGAACGTCAGCAAGCTCCGGAACTCGATACAGCACGACAAGATAACAAAGCCGCCAGCGCCAAGAAGACCCAACCGACTTTGGTCGAAAGTTTTTGACGGGGGACGAATGTGGTGGTATGATACAGACAATATGTACCAACGGAATGTCATTCTCACATGTCTCCACGGTTCAATTCGGCATCAGCAACAGAATACGATACTTTGGCTTCCGTCTCTTGCCTTCTGTTGTTACACCATTAGGTGGATTTATGCAAAACGGCTAATGAAACTAAGGAACAATTTCCCAATATACTTTTATGTAGTAAAAATACCAAAAGGAAAGCCATTAAACTTGATTAAAGGAATTAAATAAAGTGATTGAGAATGTCCATAAAAGTTTTAAAAAATACTGAATAATGAACAACAATGATTCTTTTCGATAATCTTTTCTTTATCAGCTTCCACAGTTATATGACTATAACAATTGAAGGAGAATTAATGTTATTAACAACATTCATGTTTTAAATTAGATTGAATCAATAGTACCAATAGATGACTACATTTCGAAAGCATCAGTAAGAGAGAGATAATAGGCACAATTATAACACTAAACTGACTGAATATCAGATATATTAAGGGAAGTCAAATAGAATTTATGCATTCATCAGTTCGATAGCACACCATGGCAGCAATAATGGCAGGACCTGTCTTTTCATTTACACACAGAGCCCCAGTTTATTTAGGCAAATTGCAACGGCCTCTTCTATTTGGAGTGTTCGATATCTAGAGGCCTTTGGTAATTTATTCGATAGAGAAAGACTCTTCAATGCTGCTAGCTTTGTGGCCTATTTGGACGTAGTGTTCTAATATAGAACTCTCGACAGTTTTAAGAACAACACTGGTTGAAAGTATTCCCGAGTACGAAAAACTAAGTTCCTAGAGCAAGGACCAATATAACTGGCTCCATGAAGAGCTTGATGATGAATTTATCGAAAAGACTATTCTTTTAAATAAAAATTAGTTAAAAAATGAATTCAAATCACACAAAAAAGACAACTAGGGAATATAAAGCCAACACATTTATCAACAAGCCTCACATCCTTGATTCTTTTCTAAAAACCTACAGTGCATACTCCTTATGCGTCGGTGATTCAGTGGCAGAACCCTCGGCAACCACGCAAGTGTCTCGGGGATCGATTCCCGACCGACGCACTTCTAAACCTCTCTAATCCGGTTGTAAGGCCGGTAAAGAGGGAAGGTCGGGATTGAGGCTAGCAACCCCATCCTGTAAAAATAAAACACAACCAACGGCTACCGAAACTTCAAAGCTCTAGCTTGAAGCCCTATGTTCCACTCGGAACGTAAAGGAATAAAATAAACAAATAATAATACATACTCCTCAGTAATATTAAGCAAGAAGAAAATGATATTATAATGTATGTTATAAAAATGTAAAGTAAATAAACACAAGGTGAAACTGTCTCTTTCTACTCACCTTAATTGATTTGTCGTCAGAACCGCATATAATATGCCATGCATCACCAGTTAAACAACGAATCAGTGTACCTGATTTATAATCATTTGTATACAAATATTCATCTAAATAGATAGTATCTGATGAAAGTGACCATTGTCTTATACTATGACTTTGATCACCATTACTACTAGAAGTAGTAGTATTGTTGTTGGTGTTGTTGTTGTCATGCTGATAAGGTTTCATCAATTCAACAAGTACTGATAAATATTTAGTTAATACTACACCATCATGATAGGCTACAACAAGCCTATTCTGTGCATAATCCAAGTGTAAGCATGAAACAGACGAAGAGATGGATACTTCGGGTAGATTACTTGAAAAGATTGGTCGAGCTAGTGTATAATAACATACACCAGTAGATATATTCCATATCTAATGAAATTAAATGAAGAGAACAGTAAATATCGAAATTATTATTTATACAAATATGCTTTTTAAAATAACAAAACAAAGTACGAAGCACAAGGGTACACTAATCAGAATCTCTACATACTTTGATTAGACACCAGGTAGTGACTGGCTTAGTCCTTTCATTTGGTGCAAACTGAATTCTATTAGTCAGGTTTGTAATTTGGCAAACCAGGTTAGGTGGTTCCCCGTCATCGTGCACTCTGAATTGTTATTATTGAATGGTTAGAGGCAATCGATAGCCATTTGGGCTTGAACAGTTCAGTGGTAACTTCTCTCACTGCACTACTAGGTGACACAGGTTTGATGTGCAGTCCTTCAAGAATGCAGATTCATTTTGCCGACGAGTGCCAACAAGCACAAAATCTAGGTGAAAGGCTTCCTGGAGATCCCCTTCGATCACGCAGCGTTATTCTAAGAGGTACATTTTTTAATAACTCAGTTCCCGAAACAGGTTTCTAATGTTCCAGGCCATGAGGCACTGTGTATGAGGGTTGGTGATACTATCGAGTCGCCCAGGTTGAAGTAAGTCTAATAAGATTCAAGCCCTTAACCCACTGATTGAAATTCGAATGCCTAAGCCAGTGAGCCATACGCTCCACCTAAAAAGTACACCATGATGACAAGTCATCTAGATTGCAGAATACATTGCAAATCAACTGATGGAATTCGGTCGTCATCACAACCAACACTCCTCCCTGGTGACCAATCAATAAACAATGACAATTTTATTTTTTTTCTTACTACACCGCTGAATCAAGACACTTGGATTATCGAACAGACAGATAACAATCAAGAAGTGATTGAAAAATCAGACGATTAACATTTTACGAGGAAACATTTAAGCAGCTGTATTCCTTTCTCATCATGAACAATTCGACTTAAAGGCTGTTCTGCACCACTGGTACAGGGGAAGTAACATACAGTACATAACTACAGCTTTTCAAACAAAACAGGGACTAAGCAAATTCGTAGTATATTATCGTATTCGGACAATCGGAGTAGAAGGTTAGAAAAGTAATCAGATATATTGTTTTGTTTAGTCGACGTTACCATCACAGTCTTATTATTATTATATTATTCCCCTGGGTTCCGAATGGAACATGGGGCTTCAGTAGCACCTCTCCGCTTCGTCCTGTTCTCTGCACTCCTCTTTAGGTGGCCCCACGCCTGCCTATAAGCTTTCATCTTCTCCTCACACTGTCTCCTCCATGTCATCTTCCCACCCACGTCCAACTCATCGGTTCCTATTCTAGTTCCAGTCGAGAAATGGCCTGGAGTGCGATATCTCCCGACGGACTCCTCGGCGTGTATTCAATTCATCTCCATTTCCTTCTACACATTTGTTGAACAACAGGTTTTTGACTAGTTCGTTCCCAGAGTTTCTTGTTACTAATTCCTTCTGACTGGTTATATAATCTTCAGTATGGAGCTGGCGAAGGTGGGCAGCTGTCGATAAAAGTGTGAAGTGGCCTTTTGGAAATGCCTTTCGTGACGCCCCAAGTTTATGACCCACTACAGTCTTAGGTATATGATTACATTGATTAGTCATCCATATTAGTAATTTCAGCTCACTGAGCAAGTTTCTAGTTTTATGAACTATAACCTTTCTGAGTTGCTACGTAAACCTACATACTGAGTGCTTATTAGATAATTCTGTTTTCTGTCTTCTCCAACCCCCTCTACTTTCCTGTTTTGAAAGCATAGAAATTGATGGTATCTTAAACCAAAAATTGTAGTGCTTATACTTCGGATGCATTGATTTTATAATGTTTTCTTTACTACTATTCATACATTGTAGTATGTTATTGTGACTCTTCCATAATCATTGTAATTTCGGGTACATGCAGCTGATGAGAACCTGTGAGATAGAATATTATTTTATACTGCAAATCTGGTCCTTCTTTCTTTATTGAAACTTATCAAGGGAACCAAGTGTAGGAAGATAAAATAAGTGAGTCGCTGTATCTGGAAGTGCCTTTTTTAAAACATAGTATGAGAAATTGAAGGTATTTTGGCACATACACAACTTTGTAACTCATTCATTACCACCGTCTCCCAAGGTATGTTCACAACTCTTTATCTGCCTTTTCAGCATGAACAATTCGCCTTAAAGGCTTTCCCACACCACTGATACAGGGAAAGTGACATACAGTACAATAACCACAGCTTTTCGGATAAAACAGGGACTGAACAACTTCATAGTATACTGTCGTATTCGGACAATCGGAGAAGGTCAGAAAAGTAATATGAAGTAGATTATTTTGTTTCTAGTCAACGTTATCACCACAGTCTTAGGCATATGAAGATGAAATAAGTGAACTGCTGTTTCTTGAAGTGCATTTTATTTTGTTCAAACACAGTCTGAGAAATTGAGGGCGTATTATTCATTCCTCGCCACTACAACCATTTCCGAAACATATTCACAACTTTTTAATCTGTCTAGACACAGATTCCGCCCCCCCCCCACACAACATAAACAGATACACTGACAGTAATACTTCAGTACGGAAATGCTATTAATAATACAACCACTTTTACATATGTAATCGTATGGAACAAAGTCTATCTTCGATATGTAAAGTTAAATGTAAAATAAGTTTGTGTTGAGAGAAACTTTTTTCAGTAGTGTGTTAGGTAATACAGAAAGGCAAGCTGATGAAATGATAAACGTCTATTGATTAATTTGGTCAAGAAGTATATTCTATTTCTGTTTAATTTAAAGCACAGATTTAGTTGATACAAAGTTAGATCTAATCTATAATGTGCACTTGTAACGGCTAAGGATGACATAATTTGGTAACGGTATTATTTACTTGCAACTTGATATGGACAGATATAGGCGATATATATATATATATAAACCATATTTAATCATTAGGCACCAATACCGGAAGGCATATTGTTTCAATCCGCCTATCTGTCATCACAGTTTCCCATGGAAACCAAAAATATTTCACTCACAATATGTAAGCTACTTGATACCATCAATAACAGTCAAGAAAGCAAGTACTGATGGGGTAGTCTTAAACGAGTGAAATGGCCGGCTCGAGTTGTAGACCACTTCGATCCAGGCTAGCAAACACAACTGGTTGATATGCGTGGATTACAACTACTCATATCAACCAGTCAGTAGTATATAGAGTGATTCATTTATTCTAACCAGTAAAATGGTGAGTCAGTAGCACAGCGTGAGAATGCTCGCCAACCATGCACAAGGTTCGGGGTTCGATCCCTGACCGACGCACTCCTTTACCTCGCTAAGCCAGTAATAAGACTGGTAAAGAGGGAAAGTTGGGCATGAGGCTAGCAGCAACCCCATCCCGTAAAAATAAACACCACTGCTACCGAAACTTCAAAGCTCTAGCTTGAAGCCCTATGTTCCACTGAGAACGTAAAGGAATAAAAAAACCCAGTAAAATACCTTTAATTCACCAGTTATACAAAGGCTTTCAGGTAACAGCATAAAAATTCGTTAAGTTACACTATCTTTTCATTCATTCGACATGTAACTGTGTGTATCCAATGTAAAATTCAGGAATGAATAGAAAATAACATCAAAAATGACTTATTGTGTGTAGATGTATGGCGTGATGGAGATTGATAGGAAGCGGCCGAAATCGAAATCAACATTTTAAGTTCAATGGCTGTAGACACAGAAGTATTTGTTCCTCAAATCTGGATTTAATTTACGCTGTACACATGAAATAATCTCATTGGATGACTCGTTTAACCTTGAGCCAATCGCCTACCAATCAGATCAATTCATTCAGCCCTGACTTAGCTGAACTTCACACTCTGTCTTAAAATGTATAAATATGACGTGTTTTTCGCTTAATCACGTCTGTTATCTTCTGTATCCGATGTAATTCGAATTATTTTTTTTTAAAGTGCTAATATACACATATCTGTTAAGAAGTCTGCCTAGTAAATTAGCAGCAAAAGACTGACAACACACACACGCACACATACAAATACTCCAATTATTTGATTTGTTAAGCATATAAATTCGACCATAGATAAGTATTAAAACAAACGAAGTGTGAAGTAGTAAAATACTTCTTCAATTCCCAATAGGATAACTTTTATAATTAATTTAACAGATTCATGTATTCAGTGAAATAAAAGAAAAAAACTACAAGACAGTGGTTTCATAAGTTGAAATTATGAAGATATTTACAGTATGTGTAGAATATGATAAATCTTCCAAATGAATATAGGCTTACATTTGAAAAAAACCCACTAAATACATGAAAGGGCTAAAGTATAAGCTATAATGTCCCAAAAAGTGCGAACGCACCAATGACCTTGAATGCATACCATTCGTTGGATCACAGAGCCTGCCTGCTATTATTACAGCGCCACTATGAATGCTGCTCACAAACTGAGGTAGAAATTTCATCCTGGTTCTGTTTTTAAGTACTGTTTGGATAATGGGACTGACAGCACGTCAGGATTAGGGTGTTTTTTTAATTAGTATTATCATTGTCTGTATTTTCCTAGTGAGTAAACGGCACTTTTACGTCAAAAACAAAACCCCACCGGTTTATATCATTGGTCATCTCAAGTCCATTGGTGCATTCGTACTCCGTGAAAGACTCATACATACATACATACACACATATGCGCGCGAGTGTGTATCCCCAAAATAAGACAATATCTAATTCTTTAGTCCAAAAGTTGCAAGAAAAACTATGGAGTGAAAGAGTTTATGCAACTGTAACATTCCCTCTTATGAGAAACTCTGGGAACAAACCAACTAAGAACCCACTGCTCAACAAATATTCCGAAGAAAATGGAGATGGATCGGATCCGCGTTGAGGAAACCGTAGAGTGACATCGTGCGACAAGCCATCGCTCGAGTGAAACCCGAGTGGGAAACGACGAGTTGGGCATAGGTCCTTGGATGAAATGAAGGAGATCATATGAGGAGGAGATGAGAGGCTATGGGAAATCGTTGAGCCAGCTGAAGAGCACTGCTGAGAACAAGACAAAATGGAGTCGTGCTATTCCACTCGGAACCCAAGGGAACAACAATAATATATTCACACCGAATCATTAAAACAACTAAGACCTAATGGTTCTTACATACAGAATTTATTCTAAATGACAGTGAATGAGAATCTGAATTATGAAATTTATTATATACTACTGATTTGTTGAGACAAGTAGTTGTATACCACTCAAAACAACCAGTAGTGCTTACTAGCCAGACAGAATATCGAAGTAATCTTAACACCGGACGGCCGTTTTATCCGTTTTTGGTCGACTCAGTTCAGATAACAACCGAATCAGTTCAAGCTATCCATATTAAATAATCAGGAGTATACAGCGCCATGCATTATTACTTGCTTTCTTGATAACCATTTATGGTGTCAAGCAGTTTACATATTGTGATTTGAATAATTTCGGTTTCCAAAAGAAACTGCGGTAAAAGATGACCTCAAACTGTGCAAATCCCATACTGCGAATTCAATTCATTAAATTTGCTGTCTACCGTAGTCCGTTGTAATAAAGCTTTAATATAAAACTAGAAAGTATGTTGAAATCAAAATTAAAATTACCATACACATAACAGTGAAACTGAAGTCTTTTCAGTCATTTATTCTGACATATTACTGTACTTATCAAACTGGAAATAATTTACGTGGAATAGGATAATCAAGTGATTGGTTTGCAGGGATTTGATTGGTTACAAGATTGATCATTAGCTGACATTAGCTAGAGAACCATTAGAAAACCCTGGGAGTACTGAACACCTACTTCGTCCTAGTTTGGGACTCCTCATCAGTACACACACACACACCAGAGTTCGAACCAAGGACCTCCCGTTTACAAGGCGAGTTCGTAGACCATTTTGGCCACTGGGACCCGATCCAATGGTAATTCATATATATATATATATATATATAGAGAGAGAGAGAGAGAGAGCAGCTGTCAGTAGCTGAATGATGTGTGAGCTTGACGTGCAACCGGAAGGTCCTGGGTTCAAGCCCCAGTGCGTGCGGGCCGCTAAAAAGTCCAAAACTAAGACGAAACAGTTATTCAGTACTCCCAGGGTTTCCAATGGTGGTTGTCTAACTGATATAAATAAGCAGGTGACTAATCCTAAAATAGGATTAATAATTAGCTTTTCTCATCATCTACTTCAAACAGCAACTAAGGATGCAGTGAAAAAGCTTTTTTTCTAAAAAATGGCCGTTTGACGAGACTTTCTTTATTCAGTAATAAATCAGATAACTATATGAACATCTCAATATAATTGAATACACTAACTACTTCATTGTCCTGGAAGCCGTTTGCTCCTAATCAAAAGGGTTGTCGTAAGTGAAATCTAATCACTGATGCAAAAAAATTTACTCGTTTATCACCACCTAGTGAAATGAACTGTCTTGCACTAACCATAAATCTCCTGTTCCCCATGAAAAGAGAAAAACATACTAAGCACCAGTCATTCTCTCCTACGTTATAGCCACGAACGATAAACAATGAAGATGGTAGATACATTTTAATGGCTACAGATTTCTGACCATATACGCCGTTTTATCAATATTCATGAGTTATAAGGCGAGTTGTATTAGAGATGAATGTGAATCGTTGGGTAAAGAAAACAAACTACTCGATGGAATCGGAGATCTGTACTAACTAAGGTGGCTGGAGATATGTTCCCATATAACATCATCACATCATCCTTGAAAAGCAATGTTAGCTGTTAATTAGACTTTTATTCCATTGCCTAAATGAAGTACGCTTTGTAGTGTGTTATCAAGCATTCTTTGTATTCCTCAGTAAATGATGGAGGTGAAGGCGAGTGATGGTCATGAAAACTTTGTCTGGTTACACAAAAGTGTGTGGGAGGTTATTACATCCCATCCACATACACCATAAAAGTGGACTTTTTTGGGGGTGTCTGAAGCAGACGGATTATTAGTGTTGCGTGACCGAAGAACCCAGAAAACAAACACGGCCTGTTTGAAGTGGTTTGTATTAAGATGCCAACGCTGTCTACCAACCGTCGTAAGATACGTCTGGATGTTCATTTCTCGGGGTAGAGACTTTCTAATCCCCCTCTCTACAGAGCGGAGAGGCAGCATACTGGCTTTCTGGTCATCCAAAGGAAACACCTTAATGCTGCTGTACCCAAAGACCGCCACCCCCCCCCAACATAGTGTAAGCAACTTACATTGCTAGCAGTCTGACGGTTATCCAAACAACCTTTCCGGAACGGTAGGAACTGCAGGAGAACATTAGTTACCTGTCAAGGTAACTCGCTGGGTCATTGCTATATACAAGCCCAACCACCCCTTCAAGGTAGCAACAATCAGTAGGGAGTCTTCACTAAAGATATACGAATAGAATTCCATTCACTTAATAACAAAACAGTAGAAGTATGAAGCACAGCACAAAAAAAACAGAAACCTACTCGAACTGTATTATCCAAAGAACCAGAATAAAGAAGATTATCACTGTACACTAGACAAGTTATACCGGCTGAATGACCACTGTAAATAAATACAGACAACAAAAAAAAGGTTATGCGTTTATGAAAGCGATACAATCTACAATAAAATAAACAATCTCATAGACTAAATAATTCTAATTATTACTATAAACAATAATGAATCCATCAGTATAACTTCCTCTTTCAATATCATTCACACATTGGTGCATACGTTAATATAAAAAAATCACCAACAAAGGTGAATGTAAACACAGGTGCTCCTGTCTATCTTGTAAAACACAAAAATACTTCGCGGTTATTTGTTTGTTTATATAAGATCAATTACTCTAGACAGGTTTTCTATATACTAGGCTAGAAGTAATCCTTAGAGTGTTCGGGGCTGATGACACTATTTTAGGCTGAAGTAGGTGGAGCAAGAGTCAAACCTATGACCCATCGGCTAAAAATCGAGTGTTTAAGCCAATGACTTACAACTCCACTTTGTATTTAGATGATACAAAAGGGAAATTGAAACTCGTTCAATAGATAACACACACACACACACCTCAGATTTTCTTTCAGTTGTCCTAGCTTTATATTATATTTGGTCTAACATACTAAAATTAGGTTAAACAGTTTAAAATAATGGTTATTGAACAAAGAATATTCTTTTCGATAATCATTCCTTCATAAGGTTCTACAATTACATATATACATAATAATGAATGAATTAGTGTTATTAACAACATTAATGTTTTTTTCCATAGTTTGGTTTGTAAGGGTTAGTTTTGTTTTTACGAGTTTATCACGGATTGATATCAGTTAGAGAACCATTGAAAACCAGTCCTGGAGTACTGGACAGCTGTTTCCTCCTAGTTTGGGAATCATCGGCAGTACGCACCCACTGCCAGGGTTCGAACCCAGGACCTTCCGGTTACAAGGCAAGCTCGTATACCATTCAGCCACTGGGACCCGATCCAATGGCTCATGAATTCTAACTTTTACCGTGATCAACTCATAAAAACAAAACTAATCCTTACAAACCAAACTATAGAAAATTAATCTGATGCTCGCTAGTGACTTGCTACAGGACGGAGTTTCCTGGAGTTCTAGTGAGAAGTCGTGACCAGTGAGGTCCATCCAGATGTCACGTGTAGAATTCAATGGGGTCGCGCTAAATCACGAATAGGTAGAAGTTAGAATTCATGAGCCATTGAATCGGGTCTCCAGTGGCTGAATGGTATACGAGCTTGCCTTGTAACCGGAAGGTCCTGGGTTCGAACCCTCGTGGTGGGTGCGTACTGCCGATGATTCCCAAACTAGGTGATGAAACAGCTGTCCAGTACTCCCTGGTTTTCAATGGTTCTCTAACTGATATCAATCCGTGACCAACTCGTTAAAAAATTAATGTTGTGTAAATAACATCGAATCAGTAATAATAATAATAATAATAAATCAATGGATTACAGCTCAATAGCGTCAATATATCAATACACTAAATATCACAAACAAATTAAGAAAAGTAATAATACAAATTGATGAATTTATAGTCTCCACTGAAGGCCAGGGCAGTGGTAGTGGCTGGAATTAATTCTTCTGCACGCAGAGAGGAGGTTGTTTCAGGCGAATCACGAAAACCTCTGCTGTTTGAAGTATTCGGTTCCTGGATGTTTTCGTCAATTTATTTTTGGTACCCGGTAGATAATAGGGAAGGATTCTTCAATGCTGGCTTTGTTGCCGGTTTGGATCAGGTGGTCCAATATCGAACTGTTGATGGTTCTTACTATACCTTTACTTAGCCACACTGTTAGATGTTCCCGAGCACGGTTATTTTCCTAGAGTGACGGGCAATATAACTCGCTGCACCACAATAGCAGTTGAATCGGTAGACACAACTACAAGTGGCTAGTCTAGGTACTTCATCTTTCATTTGATCATTGAAGAATCCTTTCCCATCATCTAGCGGGTACCAAATAAATTGCCAAAAACATCCAGGTACCGCGTACTCCAAACAGCAGAGGCTATTGTGATTCGCCTTAGATAACAGCTGTAGTCCATTAATATTATTATTAGTGATTTGATATTATTTAAGCAGCATTAATGTTCTTAATAACACTAATTCATTCACTATTATGTATATATATAACTATAGAACCTGATTAAGGAGAGGCTATCGAAAAGAATATTCTTTGTTCATTTACCATTCTTTAAAAAAAAAATCTTATTCATGGCACTTTTAATCAATTTAACAGTTTACTTAGAAACATTTTATTCGATTACGTAATATATTGTATAATTATTGAAACATTACTCACCGGAATATTCTTTTTACCTGACCACTATGTATACTCCATAAACGTAGTGTACAATCGTATGAACCGCTAATCACTTTCTCATGGTCAGCCTTAAAAGGATAACAAAAATCAAACAAAGTATAAACACAATCGACATATATTAGACAAAATGAATTAACAATGCACATAATGAACTATTGAAACAGTCGATGATTATTGCATGTCATTAAAGTAGTAGTTAGTACTCAATTATAAAAACAAAAATACTAATAATACAAGTAAACACATTCAAGACTGTTTACATTGCTTAATAAGTATACATCTCCAATTAACTCTGAGTAAAATAGATATATGGAATCCTTATAGGACACAAAGAGCACAAATTTATTCAGCCACTGGTTTGACATCCACTCTCTTTCTCACACATCTCAGAAGTGATATGAGTTCCTTCAAAATTACAGATACGCCTAGCTGACGAGTGATAACAAGGAAGAAACCTAAGACCAAGACTTCCTGTTAACTGCTTCCAATCATTAAATAACAACAACAACTCATAATGGACCGTGATGGCAACCCACCTCACTTAGTGGCCACATAACAAACCAAATGAAAAATTAATTACTACCAACGGTCCAATCAAAAATATCCAATACAATCAGTTCTACAGGAGGTGAATCGCGAGCCGAAATAGCTCAGTGGTGACTTCTATGACTGCACTACTGGGTGACCCGGAATCAAATCTCAGAAGTGACATGATTTCCTTCAGGATTGAAGATGCGCTTAGATGACGAGTACCTAAAAAGGCACGGAACCTAGATCCAGGGGATATCTGGCGATTGTTTATAACCATCTAACATTATTTCTCTTCATTTCCCAAAAGTTAAGCCAGAATTATACAATGCCACGAATATCTAGGCAACGTTGCCCACCTAATTCAGAATTATTCACTAAAATGACTCTTCTAATACTTCATATGTCTAGTGCACTTAATAAATTTAAATCAAATAGTTAAGAATCTATTGAATAAGTTGAAATCAATACTCATGTTTAATTATATTGTGAAAGCAAAGGATAAAAATGAATTACCCTTATTATAATTATTATATTAATTGTATACGAGAATACATATATATACAGAAAGCAACACATAAAAGAAGTAAGGGAAACTGAAAGCAAATCCACTAAATTGAAATCAATAAGCGCAGGTACACATAGAAAAGACTATTCATCCGCTGAGACGACATGATGACATAATTTCTAGTAAAAACAGTCTACTTATAATTTATGTCTATTAAAAACAAAGGATAATAAAGTGTAAAACATAAGCACCTATAACTACCCTAGATTGTGTAATCCAGTAATAAATAAACATGGTCTTAAGATTTGATTTACCGCATTAATTAAACCATTAGACTGCATGTTATCGCATACGGTGTGTCTCCAAAGTTAACGTTAGTCAGTCTCAATATCTCTGTAATACTAAAGTTTATAATATATCTAGGAAGTGCTTGACACCTGGACTTTGTCTTAAGTTTAGATTTTACAATTCTCCCATTGATAACAGATACCTTGAAGTGGTGGTTTCGAAATCATCGCCAAAGAGCTACAGTGACCAGAACTAATGTTCCTGCAGGTCCTACCATGCTAGAAAGGTTGTTCGCACAGCAATTAAACTAAAAGCAGTTACCCTCATTGTGTACAGTTGTTGACACTATGTTGGGGGTCTGTAGGCGAAGTTGTACTGCTGCGGAATAGGTAGGTATGCAACATCAGTAGGGTGTTTTCTTCGGATGACTAACTGCAGAACAGTAGTGACAGTAGTAGGGAAGCAAGCTGATGAGAGTGACAGGGATAAAGGAGGATGATGACTAAGAGGACTTCGTGTATGTGGATGACTGTTGCTTCCCTGCTCCACACCATGAAAGTTGATTGATTCTTCAGCTACCTGAAATAGAGAATTAGTGTTGCGTGACCGTAGAGCCCAGGAGACAACTGCTCAAGGCACACAAATTTTGTATAACCTGGTTTTTGGTTTAGTTCTGTATCAGTAACTTACCGTCGGCTACGGACCACCGAAGGGTAAGTCGGGATGTATAATTTTTTGGGTAGACCTTTTTTAACCCCCTCTCTCCAGAGTGGAGAGACCACAAGCTGGTCATCTGAGGGAAACACCTTACTGCTGTTACATCCCTGTTCCCCAGAAGTACGACTTCGCCCACAGACCCCCAGCATAGTGTAAAAAAATCTTACACTATGCCGGTAACTGCTTTCAGTCTAATCGCTATCCTAATAATCTTCCTGGCATGGAAGGACCTGCAGAGACCTATCTTAGTTCCATCCAGTGTAGCTAGTTAGTTCATTGCGATATGCAAGCCCGACCACCACGTTAAGGTAGCAGCTATCGGTCCAGGCCTTCGGATGACCCGCAAGCCAGCTATGCTGCTTCTCCACTCTATAGGGAGGGGGTTAGAAAATATCAACCCCAAAAATTGTACATCCCGACTTAGCCTGAAGCAGACCGTAGATAACGGTAGGATTTTAATATGAACAGAACTCCAAAAACTACTTCAAAACAGGCCATGTGTGCCTGGCCTCAAGCAGTTGTCCACTGTCCCCTGTGGTCATGCAACACTAACGCTCGTTCTGTTTCAAGTATCCTAAGATAAAATTATCTTACCTGAAAGGTAAGTAGTGAAATCACGATTATTGCTTGGGAATGCAGCGCAGAACCGCCACAGATACAGTTTTCTGACACTACAGGCATGCATATTTATTTATATATAAAATTTAATCGGCTAGTATTCAGATAATTAAGAAGATAGCATTAAGCGAGTAGACGCTACAGAATTAATTTATTACAAAACCATGTATATTTAGTGTTTCCAGAGTTGTATCTTTAGAGCATAATTAACTGTTTGTTTTCTTACATATTTATATTTTCCAAAATACTCTGTAGTTTTTCGTCGCTTATTATTACAATAATAATTATTATTACAGTAATTTCTAGTCCGACATAATTCATTCCTTAATGCCCATTATCAACTAAATTAGTGTCCAAAAACTCGCACGGTATAAATAGTCATAATAAATTATGGCGGCAGACTTTCAGAATTAGCATTTGCCTATTGATGATTTAACAATGTATTCCATATAACATGTAGGACGGGAATGAACAGATTCCTTTTGATCAAACAGATTTGGCTTGTTCAGCTGAATTCCGATTACCTCTGGTGTATGTGAAAGTTACACTGGTAGCGTGGTGAGTGCTACTTATAATCAGATATAAGTAGTATATCAGTAAACGAATTCAGAAAAGTAATAATACGTTTTGGGCACTGCAAAAAGGCAATCGAAGAAAGAACCATGAGATAAACGTTACAACACTGTGCAGAACCCAACAAGCTATCGAATATGCTGATATTCGACCAATTTGCAAATAATAAATAAAAGATAATCGGCAGTACGCACCCACCACCAGGGTGCGAATCCAGGACTTTCCGGTTACAAGGCAAGCCACTATACCATTCAGCCACTGGGACCCACCTGATTCAATGGCCAGTCCATGAATTCTAGCTTCTACCAATTCGTGATTTAGCGCGACCTCAACCAATGTCGTCGGTGGGACATCCATCCTCACACGTGACATTGGATGGACCTCACTGGTCACGACTTCTCACTAGAACTCCAGGAAACTCCGTCCTTTAGGCAGTCACTAGCGAGCATCAGATTAATTTTCTATAGTTGGTTTGTAAGGATTAGTTTTGTTTTTACGAAGCCCAGCGGGTGCGTACTGCCGATGAGTCCCAAACTAGGATGAAACAGCTGTCCAGTACTCCAGGACTGGTTTTCAGTGGTTCGCTAACTAATATCAATCCGTGATCAACTCGTAAAAAAACTAATCCTTACAAACCAACTATAAAAAACTTAAAAATAAGGTATACCAAATTTATACACCTACAATGCGTTTTTCATAATAATCATTGCCTACGGACCAATCTGATGCCCAATATCGATAAAATGAGCTAGTATTGAGCTGTGTACAGCCCTTATTCAGTCCTTTGCCTAACCTTCGCCTATTTTATGTGCGTATTTATCAGTTTAACTGCCCCTTTGGAGCTAGTTAGATTAGGCGTACGATTAGAGAAATTCATTGTCGAATTTATGAACACCTCACATCGTGGTTACACGAAGGACCAAATAAAGCTATACAAAGCTCAACACTAACTCATCTTGTCGATAAAGGACATCAGGTTGATACTAACAAGGCTTTTTAAGTTATATGTCATATTTCATCCAATGTATTCCAAAAAGCAACTTTACGAAAGGTAATTGACAATAATCACTGGGTATGTACATTTTACTGGTTGATATTCTAAAAGAGGAGGCATTTGTGGATATTTATTACTTATAATCATTTGGTTATTTGTATCAAAAAGCCTATACAGACGTAAAAAAACATATTCGATTAGCCGCTTTTTGATACCAAATATTACCTCAGGATATAACATTTTATTCTAAATGTACACCATCTAAATCACGACTAAAAATGAAATATGTGGAGTGAAAAACAGTATTTACGTAACACGTCGTGTGGAGTGCGTGTTCGATCCCCGATCGACACACTCCGAAACCTTACTTAGTTTACTGCCGGTAGTAAGCTGGGAAAAGAGAGGTTGAGTGTGGGGCTAGCGGCACCTCCACTTGAACCCCTATATTCCACTCGAAAGGCAAAAAGAATGAAAATGTATAATACTGATAAATGCTTAATATTAATAAACAGTTGCTGAGTGAGTACAGTTACCCAGAAAGATTCATTGACAAGAATATGAATCAAAAGTCAAGACAGGCCAAAGTACCAAAAGTTCCAGAAAAGGCCTTATTCTTACAACTTCACCTCCTCGGGGATAACATCAGTGAGATATTAATAAAATGCCTAAGGAATGCGGTAAAAAGAGCATTCCACGCTGCTGAATTATGCTGTGTCTTCGAAACCACCCCTATTTTACGTTCGGGAATTCAAGACAAACTACCTAATTTCGCATCTTCTATCAATTTGACTGCTCCTGTGTAGCCAGTTACATAGGCCATACAATTAGGCGTGTTTATCGTCGGTTTCCGAACACCACACTACATGGTGGTTAAGTAAGGGACAAACAAAATCCATTCATAGCTCTATTCTATCTGATCTCATCGATACAGAACACAAGATTGATGTTAACGAGGCTTTCAAAGTCATCTACTGCATACCAACTAATCTTAGTTTTACCTTCTTAAGAGTTCGTCTACTACATATTGCTGAGGCTGGCTGTTGGGATATACATTAAGAAACCTAATCTGTGTATCCAAAAGAAGTTGGTTCAGACACTGTCCTTACCTTGACCATCAAGGTTTTAATAATCCTCAATGTGTTGTGGAAATTTCCCTAATTTTATTTGATTTTCCATATGCTTTTGTATTTTTATGATTATTATAATTTATGCATCTTTCGTGAACTGTAATTTATTTAAATGATCTTAATAAATCGACAGTATTTAAAAACACCTATATATATATATATATATATATAATTGTAGAGTCAGAAGAGGAAATTATCAAAAAGAATATTTTGTCCAAATTTTCTTTTGTCTTCTAAATGTAAGACTGAAAAAGACAAACATCATATATACGAAACATAGAGAAATGCATGAGAAATACCATTGAACTTATTACACTGTCATAGTGTGTCGGTGGCACAGCGTTAGAATGCTCGCCGACCACGCATGCGGTCCGTGGTTCGATCCCCGGCCAACGCACTCCTTTAGCTCGCTAAGCCAATAATAAAAGCTGGTAAAGACAGGGAATGTTGGGCATCAGGCTAGCAACCCCATCCTGTAAAAATAAACACTGCTACAGACACTTCAAGCCTCTAGCTTGAAGCCCTATGTTCCACTGGGAGTGTGAATGAATGAAAAAAGAAAAAAACAACACTGTCAAATCGATTAAGTTTACATACTTGAACACATCGAACAGTATCAGTGTGCCCTTGTAGTGTGCATGTACATGCGATACGCGACCAGTTAGGTGTTGATGAAAGATGCCATAGTTTCAGTGTTGTATCTGCACTACCAGATATAAGAAGAACTTCTGGTGGTTCCCAACAATTAGGATAATTAACAGTTGGATCCAATTTGCAAAGTGAACATGGTATTGAAGCAATCGATTCATGAATACAATGCACAGGAGGTGAGTGATTATTTGTATTATTCACATTATTGCTATTGTTCGATAGATGATGAGGTAATGATAACAATTGTACACAGCGTACAGCATCTGAATGTCCTCGGAGTGTTTGTACAGACCATTTTGCATTTGTACGAATATTCCATACACGGATTGTAGCATCAGCTGATCCACTAACAATACGATAGGCATCACAGTCAACACAATAAACCGCTGGAAAGAAAAAAGAAAAAATATGCAAAGGAGTGAATATATTTGCACTAATATAAACGACAAATAGTGCCCAACTATTGTTCCTAATCATCTTGGGGACCCCAATTGAAGCAAACTAAAAACAATTAACTTTTCTCCAAACTAATCTGACATCGTGCGCCAGGCCCTCTAGTGGAATCCAAATGGGAAACGACAAGTGGGTCGTCCTAAGGTGACATGGAGGAGATCGTGTGAGGAGGAGATGAGAGATTACGGGCAATCGTGGGTCCAGCTAAAGAGGACAGCAGAGACATAATGCCTGTGAAAAAGTGGTGCACTTCTGCGAATTCGGGCGAAGTGCCTGGTTAACAGACATTTTCAGCACACCCTTCACAGTCAGATGCTGCCGCAACACCTCTCAACCAGTGGAATCGAATTCCACCATAAAATCAAGAAAACTGCCAAGTGTCAGTCGCTGGTATGAATTTCTGTCATCCAGTAACTTATCGAAGGCTGAAGATTTGATCAGTGCATATTTGTTTGTGTCTGAGAGCTGTATGGTTTCCTCGATTAGATTTTCTCCGTCACCGCTTAATCTGTTTATGACTAAGGACCCTAGGATGTTGAATACCATATTATTCAAGCTTATTCCCCTGTAATTATAAATTATTGGGATAACAAACGATATACACATCAGTCTGATGGGACTATTTCACATTTTCATACACTACCTGGTATCTTAATTAAGCTAGATAATAATTCATAACCCCTCATTCAACGGGCAGTGCTGATTTACAAATTTGAAGATTAGAGACAGTTTTAGCAGCCTGGGCAAACCAGTGAGGTTTAGGTTTGACAGTGAGCAACTATGGTGCAACTGTAGGTCAGTTGAACTTCACTTCGAAGTATTCCCCAAAACATTATAGCCGTACCTCGTGAGAAGTTATGAAAGTGCCATCTTTGTCGGAGGTGGTTTGACTAACCAGAGCGTATTTCGCATCTGTTACTTCTAAGTCTGAATAATTGACAAGTCGGCGGGAAGGAATGCTTAAGCATGGGTAACAAACCGTCAACTAATGAAAGTTATTACATCAACAGACTTCAAAATGCTACAGTATGTGCTATAAACCGATGATATCTATTTTGAATTTCATGTAAATCACAGTATATACATGAATTCACGGCAGTTAATTTATCCAAAACAACCATCTTAAAAGAAGTAACAAGCAATTCACTGATAGGAAACAAGAAGAGTTTGATAAGTAGCAGGCACTGCTATACTATACTGTACTGCTGTACTATATACATTGTAAATGAAGTACTACTTTGATCTCGTTCAAATTCAGAGAAGAAAAATAAAGAATACTGAATCAATAATATAAGTCTAAGGGTAAATATGCGACCGGGTCTTAAAAAGGTGTCATGGAAGTTTTTATTCATTGTTCAACAGAGTTTACGAATGATAGAACACACATCTACTAGCACTGAATAGAGTTGCTTCGAAAGTCAATAATATAAAGTTACTATGGAAACTGACAGCTGCATTCACTAATCAATCGTTTTCTTCATTTCAGTTAGAATGGACAGTCACAGTTAACACTCGGGTGTAATACATTACCCACTGGTGTTGAAATGACTATCTAAATGTGAATTCATTACAATGATACGTCGACTATTGTATCCTCAAGGAGTTGAGTCTATGTATGTTAGACCTAATTACTAAACGATTAAGGCCATAAAGTTAGTCAAGTCTCCTATTATATCCATGTATAGGCAAACAAAGTTTCTAAAGGGCAAAATCATTATTTCAAGTATGAATATTACTGAAAGCTTATGAATAAGTCTACTTTTTCCTAATCCTTTGAGTTCCCAGTGGAGTAAAGGGCTTCAAGCCTGAGCACTGAAGTTTTAGTAGCAGTGGTATTTATTTTTTACGAGTTGGGATTGCTAGCCTCACACCCAACCATCCGCCTTTACCGGGCTTACTACCGGCCAAGCGAGGTCAAGGAGTGCACGTCAGCCGAGGGTCGAACCCCGGACCACATGCATTGTTGGCAATTATTCTACCCACTGAATCACCGAGGCCTACAACAGATCATATATTTCTTCCTCTTTACTATTAAAAACCAAAAGCACTGTCAAACAACATACAGTAAAGGATGTAAAAGTCTACGAATTAATGCATACCTCCACTGTGTCCATTGAACCTGCGTATTCGATGTTTACCCAAACGAAAATTACGTCGTAGGCATACACGTTTCTTGAATACATTCAACCACTAGTTTTCAAAAAAAGTAAAACAATACGCACACACACACACACCTTGAATGTAACCAAAATAAATTTTGTAAGTTTGATAAAAAGTGAAACAAGTATGTCACTAAAGTGAAAGTATGATCATCGATTTTAACAACAAAACAACAAATTATACTTATTTAATTAAATTTTAGATTTTCCCGTCGGTTGATTGTACCGAAGTGTGTTGGAAACTATGGGCACTGGGTTCGAACCTTGGTGGGAACATCATCACTCACTGGGGAATGCAGGTACATCCAGTAGCTGACGAGTCCCAAATACGACGAAATGCGCGTTATCATGGATTCCACTGCTAGTCATCATCCACCAATTAACAAATTATGCTGTCTATAACGGAATAACTGTTTGGGAAATCAATCCTGAATGATCTATTTACGATATCCCTACCTACTTTTATTATTATTGTTCCCTTGGGTTCCTAGAGGAACATAGGGCTTCAAATGCACGCCAACACTTGCTTCTCTCTTCTGCTGTACTTTTCACCTGCATCCATGTTAGTCCATACTGTTTCAGCTCCTCTTCACACGATCTCCTCCATGTCACCATTGGACGTCACACTCGCCGCTTCCCTTTCGGGTTCCACTCGAGCTATGGCCTGACGCGCGATGTCACCCAGCGGCCTCTTCAGCGAGTGTCCAATCCATCTCCACTTTCTCCTGCATATTTTTTTGGCGACTGGTTCTTGTTTTGTTTGTTTCCATAGTTTCTACTTAAACATTCTAAATTTATAATTATGATCCTTTTCTCTCCTAAACTGTATATCATTGTTCTGATGTTTGCATATCTCATCTGTTGACTTAATCCTCATTATTTGTCTTTGTCTAATCTCCAATTTATTGTTGCTGTCTGTGGATGTGTGATGATATTGATAATGTGTTGTTGTCTTACGACTGAGATTTTGTTTGAGTGAATCATGATCATTCTGACCTTGATCCGACTTCGAGAATTGTTATGGTGTGATCCTTGTTGACAGAGTTTTGATTCCACCTTGTTTGGAAATATTCTTCCTAGATTCTCAGATACTTCTTACAGTTGATTTGGTTAAATAATTTTTATTGTACAGTACTTATCTTGTACTCGAGAATGAACTGGATCTGTAGAGTTGCCTAACAGCATTGTTGAGCTAATTTTGAGTATTCGATATAGGGTCAGGCTGGAAAAGAGCTAGTGGCGGTCAAACCAAAACATAGCACCAGCCAATGAAATCTACAACAGTTAGTTTAAGTCACATAGGAAGGTGTAGACTTCCTGACTGGTTGGGGTCCTCGGGACGGTAAAAGCCAATGGTTGGAAACAATTGGTGACATGGCTCAAAATCGTTCTCAGTGGTGCAGATGCATCCACTCCTTGTGACTTATGATTTCCAATTAAACTGTTTTGTTCTTCGTTATTACTATACCTTTTACTCACACCTCTGTTTACCATCTATATTATGCATTTCTCCTACTTTCTTCTCTTGCTTTGTGTGCTACATGGAGTGTGGCGACTTGAACTGCCGCACATATGTGCAGAGTTCTATGTCGAAAACCGACCGACTCGATATGTTATTGTTTTTAAATAGTACCTCAGATTTTATTGCGAATAACTGTCCTTTTGCCGTCGCTGGAGTATTTTGTGACTGTGAGTAATGCAAAGAAGTTTTGGTCAGCTATACAGCAGAAAGCAAATATTGGTTTCCTAAGTTTAAACCATAACAAGTTTCTTTTGGTTGTTATATTACCAGATATACAAATCAGTCAATATTAATGCAAATTAAAAACCAATCAAGAGATACATTTATATCATTCATGGAGAATTCAAATAAGTTCACTTCATCATATTGAAGTTTGCTTTGAAGATGTTGTCTAGAAGGACAATGAAAACTTCGCAATTAGACCACCAGGCAGCTCAGAAACACAGTCACATGAAGAAACCATCTATTTCAATATGAACACGTTAAGAAACAAAACAAGATTGAATGGTATATGGATTTGAGCATTGTGGTGGAAAAAAGGATAATTCGAAACATCATCCATTTATTAATACTGTATCACTGTGTGTTATAGCAAATAACCTTATCTGATATGGTAGTAAATTCTCCCTTTGCTAGTACTGCTCACTGTTAAACTAGAAATTTATATCTAAAAAGTTCACCAATATGATCATTGTCTGTGAATATGGTACGAGCCTTGCGTCATCTAAGTGCAAATTACTGTTGGAGGAGCCTGTGCCTGCACCCACTCTTGCAGATGAACCCCTTTAAGTTATTGACAACTTTGTGTATCTAGGCATTTGTGCGAGTGCTGGCAGAGGTGCGGCAGACGAGATCCCTAGCTGTATAGTGAAAGCTAGGGTAGCATGAACCAATTTGAGTAACGTCTGGCGCCGTCACGAAGTCATCCTGGCTGTCAAAGTTTGGGTTTACAATGCTTCCGTGTGCAGTCGTCTTCTGAGCCTGTGAAATATGGCCTCTCCAAGCTGAGAATTTCAGAAGACTCTGCATATTCGATCATTGTTGTCCCCGTAGAATTGCTTGCTTCCGATGGCATCATCGTGTGAGTAGTTATGAGCAGAGTGTGCTTGGATACAGCCGACATCATCATCCACTGAGTGTCGTTATCTAGAAACACCAGCTTCGGTGCCTTAGGAGATATGCTACGAATGTCATCCTAGATGCTTCCACATCGGTCTCTGTTTGCGTATTGCAAAACTTGGGAAAAATCACAAATCCAGTCACTGAAACATACATGAGTAGTACATGTCTTAACCACAGATGTTCAGCAGTTTTGTTGACTGACTAACCTGTTTTGCGCAGGTTTCAACGTCTCCTAACTTGACAATCCACATGTATTGATCCCACTAAACACATATACACACATATATAATGCTAAGAAAGCGACGGCAAGTAAGCCAACCAGTAGATTATCGGTTACATTTTTCAATTGCCTTTGGTTGATTTATAATCGGTTCATATGCAAATTAAGGCATAAGCATACAAATTCAGCTTAAAATAATTCATTTACAACCAAGTTAGTTAGTTAGTTAACTATTACACAAATGACACATTTATTATCCTTTTATGCTAACGGAATCGGAAGTTCTTATCTTCAAAATAACGAAATGCATAATTGATGTATGTGATTCCTGTCAAAGAGTCAGTCCCACACTATGCCTGAATACAGTTCAAACAACCACCTTTCTTAGTACACAAATGTAAATTTTGCACTAGTACGCTGTTACAGAACCAAACCAAACGATAAACAAACGAATAGCCAAGTTAAACTTTAAGCACCAAACGAGTCGGACCACACCAAAATGGCCATTGGAACACTCAGTCAACAAGCAAGTCAGTGAAATAAAATATGAAGTGTCAGGATACTAAACGGGATAGTGGGTAAGTTTAAGGTCAGGGTTTGGGAAAAATTAGGCTAAGGACAGGTTAGGGTAGGTTCGAGTTAGGGTTAGGGATAATTTCGCGCTAGGGTTAGAATACCTAGATAAATACGTGTATAGAATGTGGTTTAATTACTCTGTCGACATTCCAATGCAAAATTGCGAGGCATTTTTGTTAGAAGTCAGGTAAGAGTTATCCTGCGTAACAGTTTCACGCCGTTTTATTCATTATATTCATAAATATATATGCATTTTAATCGTAAAAATCGCCTTTATCGTGTGATTGGTGAGGTTAGGCGTCGAGTGCTAGGTAAAGGAAAGAAATCAATAGATGAGGCTATGAAGTTACATCGATTGAGATGGTTAGGACATGTGCTACGCATGCCTAGCCATCGCCTTCCTCGACAATGGGCAATGTTAGCTGACATAAAGTAAGGTTGGAAAAGAGCCAGTGGTGGTCAAACCAAAATATGGCTTCATCAGTCAATGAAGTCCACAACAGTCAGTCTAAGCCATATAGAAAGGTGTAGTCTTCCTGACTGGTTGGGGTCCTCGGGATAGTAAGCACCAATGGTGACTGGAGACAATTGGTGATATGGCTCAAAATCGTTCTCAATGGCTGGCGCAGATGCATCCACTCCTTGTGACTTATAATATCCAATAAAACTATATTGTTCTTCGATATTACTATTCTTTTTGCCTCATACCTCTGTTTACTGTCTCTATTTTGCATTTCTTTTTACTTTCTTCTCTTGTTTTATGCGCTGAGTGAAGTGTGGCGACTCGAACTGCTGCACATCTGAGCAAAGTTCTACGTTGAAACCATTCGGTCAGTCAGTCAGCCCTACTCTTCGCTGCTTAAAGTTTAACTTCGCCAGACTAATTAAACCTCAAAAAAAGAATGACAACTTTCAATAAACTTACATTAACATCCAAAGAATGTTTGATTTGTATATTTTCATCTTGTACACGATAATTACATCCGTTGGATAACATTAATTTATTAAATAATTGCGGTTTTTGTTGAATAGGTGATGACCATTGGGGTTGCATGCATAAATGACGATATAATTCTGGATGTCGTGCATATTTCAACCAACTTTTATTCACTTCTGAACAAATGACTAAAGATTCTTTAAAAAAAATAAAAATATAAAGCAGTGTAAATAGCTGATAGTTTTATTAAATTACAGTATGATAATGACTAACTGATATAATGCAAAGTTATTAGTTAAATTTTCACAAACAAAAGAGTCTAATTGATAGCCGTAAGTACAAGACCATAAATAAGTGTTTTTTTCGCTGTTATCTAGTTTCTTCCTTCGTTTTAGTAATTACAGAGTTGAAAAAATTGATAGGCTTAATGCGATAAATTAGGGAAAACACCACATAACACATATGAAGATACCACACACGAAGTTGCATTAATTAGCATAACTTTGCACTGTGACTTTGTATATGCGATTTTGTAAGATGAAAGATTCGGATATCACTTAGCTACACATGTTTATGTGATGTGGAAAGTGTAAAGGTATGACACTACTATAATATTATAAAAGTTTTGGTATTTCCTAATCAATGAAAAACAAAACGATATTGTTTCCACTGATGTGATGTTTCGCTATTTAATGCTCCTAATAGTTGTATCAAAATGTATTTATTATTATCTCCTTTAGTTCCTAGAGGAACATAGGGCTTCAGCCACACATCTCCATTTTGTCCGGTTCTCCGCCAACGTTTTCAGCTGGCTCCATGTCTGCCCACATGCTTTCATCTTTTTTTCACATGACCTCTTCCATGTCACCCTCACACTGACGACCAACTCGCCGCTTCCCATTCGGGTCCCACTCGAGCGATGGTTTGTTTTCTCAGAGTATGGCCAATCCACCTCCATTCACTCCTGCATATTTGTTGCACAATTGGTTCCTGCTACGTTGGTTCGCTCATCGCCAGATAAATCTGTTGCTGGCCTTTTCTGTCTGGCTATCTCATCTTGAGTGGTATTGGGCGAAGACAGCTATTGATGGTGTGTAGTTTGTTCGAAGTGACCTTCGTGACGCGCCAAGTCTTTGATGTATGTAGTAGCACTGACTTCACATTAAAGTTGAAAATCCCGATCTTATTTTTCATGTTGAGTGCTGTTAGTCTCCACAGAGACTTGAAAGTAATGAAAGCTTGCCTTGCTTTCCCGATCCTAACTTTGATATCCTCGTGAGTTCTGCCTGTAGTTGAAACGATGCTTAGTCAGGTAGGTAAAGGAGGTTGCTTCTTTCAGATTTCAGATTATTAAACTAGAATTTACAAAATTTCAGCTTATATTTAGCAATTTAACCATAGTTCTTGAGCATGAGGTAATTTTTATGTTGTCAAGTTAGCCAATTGGTAAAGATAACAAAACCACGTGTTTTATGGGAGACTTTAATTTCTCGATAAGAATTTAAAACAAGCAACAAAAATTTAAAAAAGAAGGATGTGCCTGTGTTGAATGTATGGATTATTGGATATGATAAGCGTATGAAATTATAAAAACAGCATATGTTTATATAATGAAATTGCTTGGTTTTCTCACTCCATCGGGAGTGGGGTGTTGGAACCAGCTCAAACTCTGTCTTAATCCATCATTCCTATTCAGACAATGTGGATTTCATTTAATATGAAGTGATACTGATATGAAACGTTCTTTGCTATTTTTGAATTTTTTCTGGAAGATTTCAATATCGTCAAAATCAATTTTGTGGCCTGATTCTGTAGCGTGTAGACCTACGGCTGGTGATTTTTCAAGCTTTTCTAATTCAGCTGGATTTCTCAGTTGTCGAATAGATGCTTTACGGTGTTCATTGCTTCTGATCTTGATTTCTCGCTAGGCTTGTCCTATATATGTCGCATCACATTCAAAGCATTTTATTTTATAGACACAATTAGATAGTGGATCCTTTTGAATTTGGTCTTTTACATGGACAAGGTTGCTTTGCAGTGTGTCTGATATTTTGAAGATAAATCGGACGTTGTGTTTGTCGAATACTCTTCTGATATCATCTGACATTTCTGACCAATATGGAATGACAACTGTTGAGGTCAATTTCTTCGGAGTACATTTTCGACCACATTCAATGTTGGTATTGATTTTAGTAATGAAGTTTTTTAATTTAGTAATGTTTGATATTTCTTCTTTTTCCTTCTCATCCGTTATTAAAGAGTATGCCCATCTAAGAAGACTTGAAATAACTGATACCTTTGCAATGATTGGGTATGATGATCCGAAGTCTAAATACTTGTCGGAGTGGGTTTTCTTCCTGAATAAAGATATATTAAAATATCCTTTTTCTTTCCTCTTCACTACACAATCGTTTAGTTTTTCATTCATTGGGAAATACAAAAACTTTTATAATAATGAATATCACATATCCAATGCCCAAATACTTTTCAAGTTGTTGAAAGTGAACTTGGTTTGCACATATATAACATGACACAACTAATTTAATCAGAAACACCACTAAGTAAACGCTCCTTTTATTCATTAATACTCTAGTGTTAACATTTCCATGTAATTTTAAGGAGTTCATTTGTTAACATTTGATTTGTTTTTCCAGTTTGACCACCGTGGATTGATACCAGTTAGAGAACCATTGAAAACCAACACAGAGTAATGG
Source organism: Trichobilharzia szidati (assembly GCA_944472155.2). Classification (NCBI taxonomy): domain Eukaryota; kingdom Metazoa; phylum Platyhelminthes; class Trematoda; order Strigeidida; family Schistosomatidae; genus Trichobilharzia; species Trichobilharzia szidati. The sequence goes on from OX235272.1 coordinate 81,408,976, forward strand.
ACAGCTGTTTCGTCCTAGTTAGGGACTCATCGACAGTACGCGCACCCACCACGAAGGTTCGAACCCAGCACCTTCCGATAACAAGGCAAGCTCGTATGCCATTCAGCCATTGGGACCCACCCGACTCAATGGCCAGTCTGTGAATTCTAACTTCTACCAATTCGTGATATTTACCGCGACCAGCAACCAATGTCATCGGCGGGAAATCCAACCTCACTCCCGACTGGATGCACCTCACTGGTCACGACTTTCCATTTTTATTTTAATTTTATGTTTATATTCTTATTGAACTATGATATTATGAATGTAAATGTCCAGTTTAATTATTCCTCCCTCCCTATACTACATGCTGAAAACTCCACATTGTACAAAAGTATTGTTTGGAATAAAGCAATTATTATTGTTTTTATCAGACGATGGCGGAGATTTATAAAATGGTGATGGAATAATGTATAATTGGATATATAAGATTTATAAAAAACAATCCAGTGTCACTTTCTTATAAGCTCATTTAACCATTTAATAGTCTCTGCAGTAAATTTGGCTAGTGTTATTGACAAACGGGATGTATTTGCCCACAACCTTTTGGAACAATCTGATCACACAACTACTTCTTGATTCAATTCATAAAAGGATGTAAAAGTGGGAGGTAAATTAAAATAAATAAAAATAAATATATTTCACTAGATTGATTGGTGGTGGCTAGCAGTACGCACGTTTCATCCTATTCAGAATTCATTAGTTGGATGTACCTGAATCTCCAGTGAGTGATGTGTTGTTCTCATTGAGACTCAAGCCCAGTATTCATCGTTTTGAAATGTCAAAAAGAGTCATCTAGTAGTTACTGAGCTACGACAATCACCTCTAGTGCAACAGATATGAGTTATAATTGAGCTTTTGAGATTAAATAAGATGGTAATTGATATCACCCTTGATAATATAATCAGATAAGAAATACCAAGGTAAGTTAGGCGTCATTATTGTTTGTTCCTACATACATGTACGCACAACAGGTGGAAAGGAGCTTAATTTTGTGAATGGTTATGGCATCAGCACATTTCCCTATACGTCTCTGACGGTTCTTGTACAGAATTTTGAAAGTTGTTTTAACTTCATTCTGACTTTATTCTTTTATGTCACGTATCTATCAGAGTTAATCAACAAAAGAAACCATAGAAAAGGTAACAGGAATTCAAGCGAACGTATATATTCCTAGACAAATAGCATCAAAATTGTGAGTAACTTATGGTTACTAATTATCCCCTTGTTGATAATTGATTAACAGAATGCAGTAGGCATGCAGTTACCAAAGATTGCTACTAAATGACCCAGTTCATTACTGCTATATTTAGCTGTGAAGGGAGTGACGAGAAAATACATCGCACTGTTCAAAGCAGTCTACTCAAACTCATAGAGCCTTGTAACAATTTATGGTGAGTTGTCATCCGAAGTAATGACAGAGGCAGTGCTGTCCGGCAGGGATGCCTACTGTACCGATTTCTTTTTAATTTTATAATAGATGCACTTGTGAAAATGCCCCCAACTGACTTCAGCAACTTAGGGATCTACGTGTTACCAGGGAATAATTCTGTTGACTTAGAATATGCAGATGATACAGTCCTTCTAGGTGAAGACGCTGATAAAATGCAGAATCTTCTGAACTCCTTGAGCAGCAATCTTCGAGTGTTTGACATACGAATCGCTCCCTTTGTCAAATGTAAGATGATGATGCAGGATTGGACTACATTGACTCCTAGCTTAAAGATAGGCGAGAGTGAAGTGGTAGAGCGTGTTGACCGTTTCACTCATGTAAGAAGATGCATCAGCCCCAACAGACTGATTAGTGACGAAATCACAACACGGATACAAAAGGCTTGTGTGGTATTCGCCAACTTAAGTCATCTCTGGCGTAGATGTGGTATGTAACTGGTTATCGATCAGAGGAAATGTGCACTACGTAGAAGTCACTTCGCTCCGTCTTCCAACGCCTTCCTTGACGAGCAATGTTAGCTGATATAGGATGGGTCAGGTTGGAAAAGAGAAGGCTAGGTCAAACCAAAACATGAGATCAGTCTATGAAATCTTTAACAGTTAGTTTGAGTCGGCCGAGTAGGGAGGTGTAGACTTCTTAAGTAGCTGGGGTCCTCAGGATGATAAAAACCAATGGCTGGAAATCATTCTAAACGGTGCAGATGCATTCATCACTTTTTATGATACTCCATATCTAATAAACCCTATTGTTTTCCCATGTTATTCTTCTTCCTCCCGCGCATCTTGTGCTTGTTAAAGTTCTTCGAATAATTTTTCTCTCTCTCTTTTGTCTTCCTATGTGTTCTACATGGAGTGTGGCAACTCGAACTGCTGAACTTCTGCACAAAGTTCTATGTTGAAACCAGTCGTCAGTCGTTCACTGCTATGTTTTAGCTCACTAACTGTATAACAGTAGAATTGAAGGAATTACAAAAGGAGTATTTCTTTATTATTACTATTATTATTATTACCATTATTACGTCTTATTACTACCTCCATATAAAAATCTAAACTAATTTAATCACTTTACTACCACTCCCAAATGAATGCGCATCAGACAGACACTGAGAGAGAGAGAGAGAAATTTACAAAAAAACTTTTATATACTAACTTAGCTAAAGTTTCTAAGTTTCCCTCTTTTACTTCTAAAAAAGAACCAGAAACTCAAGTGGGCAGAGAAACGGGAAAAAGAAATGAAAAAACACTGACATTAACAGTCTTAAGAAGCTATTAGAAGGAGAGGCAGAGACAGAGAGAGAGGGGGGGAGAAAAGAAAGAGGAAAGGATGTAATATAATAAGATTTATATGAAGATAAGACTGAAGTAGTAATTTATGTTACTAAGAAATCCACTGTCATTTATAGATAGACTTTTTTTTTAAACCAGGGTACTTTTACTGAAGACAAACACTTTTCGTCAAATTATTCATAAAAGTGTACATATTTCTAAAATAAGATGAAACTAACGGTATGTCTAACAATCTCATACAACTACATGTTTAAAGCTTCAACTAAACAACTCCTCTATGTCCTGCATTTATACAGTGAAGTTCTTTAAAAAAAAGGCGTAAGGCGTGAATACAAATCTCGAGAAAGTGAACAATCATCACTGTTCATAAGCACACAGATTAGAAAGGAAACTTCAACGTACATACTTGCATTAGTGAATGACAATCATTGGAATGCAATGCCTTACATCACTCTACTGTCTTTTAGAGTGGACTTTAAGTCCAAGTCTTGGGGAGAAATTCTTCAAAACAACAGTCTGGTATCCGGACAGTGAGTGACTTAGATTTTTTTAACAACAGTAAACAGCCATTAAGTAAACATTTAGATAATGGGATTTGTGAGCATTTGGATAAATTTAATTCCACTTGTTAGATTTTCGTCACGAACCTACATCAGTCAGAAAGATCACTGAAAACCACAGAGCACTGGACAGCTGTTTTGTCCTACCTTTGGGGCTCTTCATCAGCGTGAACACACAACTCCTCCAGGTATCGAGTCCGGGAGCTTCAGGTTACGTGACCAAGATCGTTGAGCATTCAGCCAGTTGGGCAGGAATTCAATGAGTTATAGATTTTAACTTCGTCAGCTTGTGATATAGTGCTTCAGTCACCAATGACTTCGATGAGCATCCACTCCGTCTTGCCATGGTAGACCCCACTAGCAACTGGTCACGAGCTCGGTCTCGTAACCTAAAGTTCGCTGGTTCGCGCCTCTTGATAGACTGATGAATGCACACTGATAAAGAGTCCCAAAATAGGACGAAACAGCTGATTAATGTTCCCTAGTTTTCAGTGATCTCTCTAACTGATGTTGGTTTGTGATGAAATCCAAAAATTAAAATTAAATTTGGTAATTATTTCAGTTCGAAGCAATTCAACTTTGATGACTTAAATTCGTGAAATTGATCAACCACATTTACTGCAAGAAAGTAAGTAAAGTCAGTACTGAAAGCAGACACAGACTGCTGAATAAAGCCACAAAACTCTATTACAGGGGGTAACTACGCGCCAATTTAGCTGAAATATCCTGCAAATTTACATTAAAATACCATAACCACGATAACAGATGACCTGATTGAAGAATATCATGAAATATGCTTGACAGTCAGAGTAGTGGCATGATTACACTTCAAGTCATAAGAATGGCCTGTTAAGGATAAATCAAAAAAGTTTGTTTATGAAGCTACACTTTTGCACTATTAGTAAACAGTAAAAACCACCAATCTCTTGTATTCATGAAACGACCTTAGCTTCATTTTCGATTTAATTTTTGATCCATATTTTTATGTTCATAATTTTTATAATACACATGTATTCCAATTTAATTTCAATATTCAACATCACAAAACGGAATAGTCGATAATGACACCTCGTAACCTTTGTAACAAGATTTTGAACAACCTTTTAAGACACTAAAAACAGATGAGAGAAGCAAGTCTTACTTGCCATTTTGATGACTATTACAGTTGAAGATACAAAATTGTTGTTGAGATTATCTGATACAGATTTAGTCTGGAAGGCTGACTAGAATATAATGAGACGATAACGAAAGTAGGAACCATTGGAGAACCTGCGAATAATGGACGGTTGTTTCGTCTTAGTTTGGGATTCTTCAACAGAACGCACGCACCACAGAGGCGAGCTCATAGGCCATTAAGCCACTGCGACCCAATCCAATGACCAATAAATTCCAACTTCTGCTAATTCGGGACATAGTGCGACCGCTAGCCAATGCCTTCGGTGAGTATTTGTCCTCGCACCCGACCTGCTGCACCCTACTGGTCACGACTTCCCACTAGTAACGCAGGTAACTCAGACAAAACAGATGTCCAGTACTCCCTGCAGGTTTTCTAATAGTTCTCTAACCGATGTCAGCTCATGATGAAATCCTGTAATCAATCAATCAAATCCCTACAAACCAATACTTGAAAAGTAGGAACAATAACCTGAACTGCAGAGGGATTGTAAACAACATCCTTTAAGCTGCCTACTAAACTAATTGTCTTGATGGCCAAATTGCAATCAACACAGCGTGGGTGACTGCAATTCATAATTCAATCAGTAGACTACTCGATCAATCACTTGGAAACGTCTGATTCACTTCTGACAATAATCCAAGATCAACACTCCAAAATTAATTCACTATTCTGTTACACATATATGTATAAAAAATTCCTATAACAACCATAGAAAACGCCAAGACACGAAATAGAGCTGAAGTCAACCATTTTTATAAATATTAAAAAAGAAAATCTAAACAAATCGAAATATTGATATTGGTGCAAACCGGCCACAAAGCCAGCCAAATCTATTCGTCCTAATAATTGCAAACATAAGCACGCATGTCCAAACAGCAGAATTATCGCAATTCGCTATATTTTTTTATCTATGTTATTACAATATTAATGTTGTTCAAAACATTAATTTATTCATCCACTATAATGTATGTATAACTGTAGAGCCAGATGATGAAGTTATCGAAAAGAGTACTCTTTGTTCAGTATCCATTCTTTTAAAATTAAAATATAATTAAGTCAGTGTTGATATTTTGAGTAATCATTCTATTTTCCTGAAATATCTGCGACAAAGTAACAAACTGCACTATGAATTACTAAATGGAATTGACTGACTGATTGGTTTCACAGAAAGGCAACAGTTCAACTTGCCACACTCCATGTAACACACAAAAGAAGACAAAAGAGAGAAAAACAGAAATCCAAAAAAACGATAATAAGCAGGAATGTGAGGGTGAAAGAATAGTATCATGGAAAAACACTAGGGTTTAAACGGACATGGTAGATCACAGAGTGTGAGCATCCATGCCATTTAGAACAATTTCCAGCCACATCACTGAAGGTCTCCAACCATTAGTCCTTAGAATCCTGAAGACCCCAACCAGTTAAGAAGTCTACACCTCCCTACTCGGCTGACTCAAACTAGCTGTTAAAGATTTCATAGACTGATTCCACATTTTGGTTTGAATACCACTAGCCTTCTCTTTTCCAACCTGATCCATCCTATGTCAGCTAACATTGCTCGTCGAGGAAGGCGATGGCTAGGCATACATAACACACGTTCTAAACATCTCATTCAACTGATCTTCATAACCTCATTGACTGACCTTCCCTCTTTACCCAACACTCGACACCTAACTTCAATATTACTCACCCTATTACACCGCCTAACACAGGGGATAGGACACAGACACCTTTGATGAAGGACAGCTAGCCTCTTCATGTGTTCCACTCTCAATGACAGCCATGTCTCACAGCCATAAAGCAGCAGGGAGCGAACTGCTGAGTAGTACACAAGTCGTTTGATCGATAGTCGGATGTTAAAGATAATGCAGGTTGGCCTATGCCACACAAGCTTTCTGTATCCGTGCTGAGATTTCGTCAGAGATCAGCCCTTTGAGGATGATGCAACTTCTGAAATGAGGGAAGTGGTCAACGCGCTCTCCCAATTCACTCCCTTTTTTGAAGCTGGGAGTCGATGTAGTCCAATCCGGCATCATCATCTTACATTTGACAGGATCGAATCACATACTAAACATTCGAAGATTGATGCTCCAGGTGTTCAGAAGACTCTGCATTTAATCAGGGCCCTCACCTAGGAGGAATATATCATCTGCATATTCTAAGTCAACGAGATTATTCTCTGGTAACAAGTAGATCCCTAAGTTGCTGAAGTCAGTTGGGGTCATTCCCATTGGTACATCTATTATGAAATTAAGCAAATGGGGACAGTGGGAGTCACTGATGGACACCGCTTCTTTTCACCTCTTCAGAAGACAACTCTCCGTAAGCTCGTACGTGGCTCTGTGAGTTCGAGTAGAGTGCCTTGATCAGTGCGACGTATTTTCTCGGCATTCCCTTTATGACCAAACGTTGCTATAGTACTGCCAGGTCGACAGAGTTGAATGCCTCCCTCACGTCAAGAAACATGGCAATAGTTGGACGCCGACGGTAAGTATGCCTATGTTCCAGAATCTATCGAAGAGTGAAAGTATGATCAATACACCCTCTACCTGAATTTCTCACATTTGTTTCTCCCAAGCACCACTTAATCTACGCATGATTATTCAGCCTAGAACTTTAAATACCATATCAGTCAAGCAAATCCCTCTATGATGATTATCACAGAACTAAATGAAATTAGGTACTTGCGGTAAATAATGGCAAATCCTGGCGTCAACACAGTTACATTCAATTAAACCACATCATATGAATTTTTAATAATGCCGACAAGAGTAATCTACAAACTATTGTTATTATTATTCCGCATAATGAATGCATTACATTGCTAAAAAGCATTGTTAACTAATTCAACTGGAATATAATAGATTTGTATTGATAAAAAACTCTATCTGTATATCACAATGTCAATAAACGATAATGCAATATATATATATATATACCTAATGGAATAATGAATACAATGGAAGAAATATATAGACGTTAAGATGAATAACATTGACAGAATTTGAAGTAAACAGATACTGCGTGATTTGTGACTGCTTCCAACTGGTTGACTGCGAACTGACTGGAGGACCACGATTAATCACAGACATTATTATTATTGTTTCCTTTACTTCCTAGAGGAACATAGAGCTTCAGCCGTGCGTCTCCACTGAGTTCGGTTCTCTGCTAGAGTTTTCACCTGGCTCCAAGTCTGCCTACACGCTTTCACCTCCTCTTCACATGACCTCCTCCAAGTCACCCTTGCACTGACGACCGACTCGCCGCTTCCCTTTCGTGTTCCACTTGACGGCTTGTCTAGTGATGTCACTTGATGGTTTCCTCAGAGTATGGCCAATCCATCTCCACTTCTTTCTGCTTATTTGTTGCACAATAGGTTCCTGGTTGGTTCGCTCATTGCCAGAGATCTCTGTTGCTGATCTTTTCTGGCCATCTGATCTTGAGTATTGAGCGAAGACAACTGTTAATGAAGGTCTGTAGTTTGTTTGAGATGTTCTTTATGACGCGCAGTGCAAGTCTCTGATCCGTATAGTAGCACTGACTGACTTCACATTGGAGTTGAAAATCCGGATCTTATTTTTGATGCTGATTGCTGTTGCCCTCCACAAAGACTTGAGAGTAGTGAAAGCTTGTCTTGCTTTCCCAATCCTCGCTGCTTTGATATCCTCGTCAGTTCCACCAGTAGTTGAAACGATGCTCCCCAGGTAGGTAAAAGAGGTTGTTTCTTTCAGACTCCTCCCATCTATGCTGATTGTTGTCTGTTGTTGTTGTTGATGTTGGTGGTGTTGCCCAGGAATCTTCATCACCTCTGTTTTCTCTATGTTCACCTGAAATACCTATCTTTGATGCTTCTTCTACGAACTTGTTGCTTTTCGCTTGCATATCTTCTAGTTTGTGGGAAATCAGACATATTTCATCGGCGAAGTCCAGATCCTCCAAGTTTTTTGTGTGAGTCCATTTTATGCCTGTTTCCTCATTGCCCGCTGTTTGTCGCATTATCCAGTCTACTGCAATCAGGAAAATCATTGGCGATAGTAGACAGCCTTGTCTTACTCCTGTTCTCACTTCGAAGGATTCCGTAAGTTTCCCGTTGTGGATTACTTGGCATGCAGCATTGTCATACAGCTGTTGGGTGAGATGTATAATTGTCGGTGGCACCCCATAGTAGCGAAGTATTTGCCAAAGCACAGACATTAGTATATGCTTAAACACAGGAATACAATTCCAATCTAGATTTAGTTTAAATGCTTAGGACACAGCTGACAATATGTCGCTTCACAGAAATGTAAGATTTTCAAACACTGCATTACATATATCGCTGAATTAATCTGAAAACAATTCCAATAGTGGTGTGAACACGGGAAGTAATTTTGCTCGAAATATTACCAATAACAAAACTTATCATTGTGTAAACTATTGAAATATAATTATACTTTATTTATTCTGAAGAAATTGTTACTTAGTTTTGATGGTGGTCAGTGGATAAGCAAACATAGGGAATTTTGTGGGCTGTGCACTGGGCTACAACTCATACACATAACTGATTGAATTTAGCCTTTTTAACATGAAAACAGATGTGACTTGGTTTAGACCCACATAAGCTGTTAATCTATCAATAAAGAATACAAATGTGAACAAGGAAGATCAGTTTTATGGACGATATTCACTCTCATTTTGAAAAGTAAAACGTATAGTTTAGTATTAACTCTTCAAACATTACTATTTACATAGGGTGTAATTGTGTTCACTGAGCTGAATAGTTTAGTTGCGTAGCTTACATTGACGTTCCAAACAGCATCTTCAGTGCAGACTAGAGAGTGAGCAAATCCACAGAAAAAAAAACCAATCACCTTCAAGGTGAGCTGATAAACTTGTGGAGAATTCATAGAGCTTACTTAATATTGAAGTCTCTAAAGGTGTTGTTGCCTAGAAAGACAGTGAAAGCTTCACTGATAAACTATCTAAGAGAACACAAGTAAACCAATATCATCCACCTGAGCTACAAATCTTCTCTAACATATTATTATTATTCTTTCCTTTACTTCCTAGAGGAACATAGGGCTTCAGCCACACGTCTCCATTGCGTTCGGTTCTCCGCCAACGTTCTCACCCAGCTCCACGTCTGCCCACTTCCTTTCATCTCCTCTTCACACGACCTTCTCCATGTTACCCCCGCACTGAAGACCAACTTGCCACTTCCCTTTCGGGTTCCATTCGAGCAATGGCTTGGCGTGTGATGTCACTTGATGATTTGTTTTCCCAGAGTATGGCCAATCCACCTTCATTAACTCCTGCATGTTTGCTGCACATTTGGTTCCTGCTGGGTTGGTTCGTTCATTGCCAGAGATCCCTCCATATTGCCGATGTTTTCTGGCCGGCCATCTGATCTTGAGTAGTATTGAGCGAAGACAGCTGTTCATGAATGTCTGTAGTTTGTTCGAAATGCCCTTATGACGCGGCGCAAAGTCTCTGATCCGTATAGTAGCACTGACTTCACATTGCAGTTGGAAATCCGGATATTATTTTCATTTTCATGTTGAGTGCTGTTGATATCCACATAGACTTGAGAGTAATGAAAGCTTGCCTTGCCTTCCCGATCCTCGCTGCTTTGATATCTTCATCAGTTCTATCCGTCTGTAGTTAAAACGTAGGTGGGCAAAGGAGGTTGCTTCTTTCAGATTTCTCCAATTTGTGCTGATTGTTGTCTGCCATTGTTGCTGTTGTACTTGGCCAGGAATCTTCATCGCCTCTATTTTCTTTTTGTTCATCTGAAGTCCTATCTTTGATGTTTCTTCTATCTCCAACTTGTTGCTTTTCACTTGCATATCTTCCAGTTTGCGAGAAGTCAGGCATCTATCATCGGCGAAGTCCAGATCCTCCAAGTTTTTAGTGGGGGTCCATTTCATGCCTGTCTACTCGTTGCCCGCTCTCTGTCGCATTATCCAGTATACCGCAATCAGGAAATGCATTAGACGTAGTAGACAGACTTCCTTGTCTTACCCCCGTCTTCACTTCGAATAATTCCGTGAGTGTCCTGTCGTGGATTACTTGGTATTCAGCATTATCGTACAACTGTTGGATGAGGTGTATAACCGTTGGCGGCACCATATTACTGTTTATTAATTAAACAATGCCCAACACATCAAAGTGTATGAACAGATTATACATAAAGGCTGATTATTAACCCTGAAAATGAAATTGATTTTTTGACTGATAAAACGCTGCAGAGTAAAAATATGCAATAATAACTATATTTCACTTAGTCATCTGTGCAATACAAGAAACTTGACTTGTAATGCTACACCAAACTCAATAAAATACCTGAGTTTCAGTCGGAAGCTATAGTTTAAAGCTATACTCTGAACAGTTCTTGAGCAGTCTAGTAGGTGAGTTAGCCCTTACATATAATATATAGTGGACTGAATCATGAGGCAGGCCGTGGAGAGCCAAAAGACAGGAATACGTTGGGCCGACAAAATGACTCTAAAAGATCTCGATTTTGAGGACCACTTATGTCTAATGTCACAAAAACTCAAAGATTTACAGGTGAAGACCTACAAGTTGGCAGAAGAAGTAGTGAAAGCAGAACTTCAGATGAACATAAAGGGGGTGGCGAACGAACACCAATCACTATCAACAGAAATTTGAAGAAAGTAACTTCTTTCATTAATCTAGCTATGCAGCATCGTTCCAACTACAGGCGGATGGCACAGATGAATATTTCGAAACCAGCCAGGATCAGAAAGGCAAGACAGACTTACATCACTTTGAAATCAGTTTGGACATCTACTACACTAGACATGAAGAACAAGACTCAGATTTTCTACATTAATTTCAAATAGGTTCTTCTATATGGTTCAGAAACTTGGTGCGTAACGAAAAGCATTTCTAACACAAGCTGCAGACTTCTATCAACAGCTGCCCACCTTCGTCGGTTTCATACTGAAGATCAGATGAGCGGTCAGAAAGGAATAGCAACCGGGAAATCTTGGAACAAACCAATCAAGAAGGTATTGCTTAACAAATATACCGGAAAAAATGTAGACAGATGGGATACACGTTGACATTGTCCGCCGGGCCATCACTCGTCTGGAATCCGAGTAAGAAACAACGAAGTGGGTAAGGATGAGAGAGTGACATGAAGGAGATTGTATGTAGAATAGATGAGAGCTTATGAGCAATTCTGTAGCCCACGAAAGACGACTGCAGAGGATAGGATGAAATGAAGATGTGCTATTGAAGTTTTATTTTCCACTCGGAGCCTTAGGGAATAATAATAGTGTGGTAAGAGCCGTCTGCTAGCCAAATTGTAGACAACAATTCACGTCAATGTTTACGTCCCAAATCAGGGTCATGAGAAAAACAATAACAAAGCCTGACCTTGAGGAACTCAACAACCAATCACAGCAGACTTAACGTGTGCAAATACGATTCGCAGATATATGGACTGACTTTCTGAGAAACGGTCACAAACAGATGACAGAATAACCTTCAGCAAGAAAACAGCTAATCAGAAGACGCTGTTTCTCTGCTAATAATAGCAAATAATAATGTAGATAAAAATCTATAAATATCTGTTGATTTTCTCAATAAATGATCTGTTGCCTGGCCCTTGTCTTCTGTCGTTACAATAATAATAATAATATAAGAGCCAAGTTTACATATCTGCATATGTTTACAAAGTTGTGTCAATATGCGTACAAACCCAACATTAAAAACTTGATTTCTACTTTGTTTCATATAAGTGCAATTAAGTAGTATGTCGTCCATTTTTGACAAAAACAAGCAAAAAATAGTAGAGAAGCTTAATTTTTACAAGATGAGGTTTAATCAATTTAAAGGTTATTTTCTTTTCACATAGAAATAATTGTTTCATTTTCACCTGACACTATTTTAATGTGCTTCACTATCGAGTATTTGTTTAAATCAACTGAAGATAAGAAAAGTTCTCATCGATCATGTTACCATAACGAAAACTATACACTAGATAATATTGTCACAACGTAAACCAACTACCCATGATACATACCACCATATACTCCAATAATCAAAAAAAATTATCAATAGGCAACAAAATTTCTAGCATGCAGGAAAAAGATAAAGCAGTGAACTTGAACAACAACAAAAAACGTAATGGCTAATCAATAAATCAAATTAATCTGATGCTCATTAGTGATTGGTTAGAGGAGGGAGTTGCCTGAAGTTCTAGTGAGAAGTCGTGACCAGTGGCGTTCATCACCAGGCCGGCTATGAGGACAGATACTCACTGATGACATTAGCAAGCGATGGCGCTAAAACTCGCAAATGAACAGAAGTTAGAATTCATGACCTGTTGGTTTCCATCCCAGTGGCTGAATGGTCGTTCACCGAGGTCCCGTCGTAATCTGAAGATCCTAAGTTTGATTGCCCGTGAGATCATGGATACTTACAGCTGAAAAGTCCCAAACTAGAGCGAAACAACTGTCCAGTACTCCGTCCTGGCTTTCAATGGTTCTCTAACTGATATCAATCCATCATCAAACATGAAACAAATCATTTCTCCATACACTGACATTCAAAAAAGTAAATGAACAGGAAAGCCCTAAACATCTTTTTCAAAAAAAACATCAAAAGAAAGCAACAACAAAATTGTTTTGTTAACTTACTCCATGATAGGTAGGAGAAAATTCTTAAAGTTAACTCGGCCGGTAACCAGGTAACAAAATCACAACAATCCGGCATACGATGACATGATGAATGAAGGTGTGTAGCTAAGCGTAAACTCTCAAAATGTCCAATAGTTGTTAAACCCTTGAGAATAAAAAAAATAAATGAAATATGCAATAATAATAATAATAGCTACTTTATTTATTTTTTTTTAAAACGTGCACAACAGATAACTCCCAAATTCTTCATTTTACAAAATGATCAGTATTACTGCAGTGATAATTAACTTATGAGTATGTATATTACGGTAAATATTAAGGCACCTTTATTTCATCAAAAAAAGTTGTTATACGAAGTGCTCGAATTTCGACAGTGTCAAATATCCAGATCGCTGAGATCCTGAACCTATTGCTGGTTTCAGAAGATTAAGCTTAATAAATAGAAGACTGTGCGCTGTAACCAACGCGGAACAACAGAAAACGTTTGGGCAACACGAATATTTATTCTTCAAGCGATAACGACACAGATTTACAGTGGTTAATCAATGCTAAAGTCTGTAAATAAACGTTAATATAATTAATATGCAAGAATACTTCTGTTCGTGTTTGTCCAATCTTCTGCCAACCAGTACACGATTGAGCAATGACAACCTTCTTGTCACCCATCAATGGAGACCAGTTCGAATAAACAAACTATTTAAAGTTCACCAACATTGATAGACAGCATAAATAATCACAAGTATATGCATATACATACCCCCAGTAAATGGAAGAAACTGATACGTAAGCTCAGAAAATCTAAGACAGGCTCCTCTTTCTGTTCTCTTCCAATAAATCTAGTTGGGTATTACTATTATTATTGTTCTTTTGAGTTCCGAGTGGTACAGAGGGCTTAAACAACACACGTCCACTTTGTCCTGTTCTCTGAATTCCTCTTCATCTGACTCCACAATCGCCCATAGTCTGTCATTTCCTTTTTGCACAATCCTATCCATGTCATCCAAAGACCCATGCCCGATTCGCAGCTCCCCATTCCGATTCAATACGAGTGATGGCCTGGAGTGTGATGTTACCCAACGGTCTCGTCACCATGTGTCCAATCCATCTCTATATTCTTCTACATGAGTTGGTTCGTTCCCAGAGTTCCTTGTTTCCAACACTTTCTCGTTGCCTATCTGAACTTCAGAGAGAAAGCTAAAGAAGGAAGTGTATCTGTGGACTTTTGACTGAACTAACAAATATTCTACTTGGGAAACGGGAATCAATCTGGCTGCAGGGAATATCCCAGTCAGTGATTCCACAACTCGTCTGTTGACTATCCCTGCAATGTTGTCACCATTCAATTTTAGGTGAACATATACAGATTTTTTATTCACTCTAGTATTTTTTTTCTATTCGGGTCGCAGTGGCTTAATGGTCTACGAGCTCGCTAGCCTTGTAACCAGAAGGTCCTGGGTTCGAACTCCGTCGGTCAGTGGGTGCGTACTGCTGAAGCGGAGTCCCAAACTAGGACGAAACAGCTATCCAGTACTCCCAAGTTTTCCAATGCTTCTCTAACTGATGTCAGCTCATGATGAAACACACTCCAACCAATATTTGAGTTTTATTTCATTAATAAAAGTTGTTGCAGTAACTGACCGAATTCTGACAGCAGAAACAATCACAAGCATATGCACACACACACATACCTCAGTAAGTGGAGGAAACTGACACATAAGTGATACGAACTAACCATGAAGGAAAAGAGGATATGGCTTATTAGTGAACGAAAGTATAAACAAAATTTCAGATTCACACATTCTTTTTCGTTGTCTTCAACTCGTTAATGCAATGTGATGATGGATGACTTAGTCTAAAAGTAGACTACACGCTTGGTATTAGTCAACTTCTAACAACAACAATAATAACAATAATAATAATACTAACGACTACAAAATGGTGTCAGACGACGCATTCAGTAATACACATTTAGCGTGATTCTTTTTTGGATAAAAATCGAAAAGAAACCTAAAGATTATTTAACTTCAAATCTAAGTAAAAATGGGGAAAAACTGCTGCATAAATTTATTTTTAGAAACAGAAAAAATGAACTGAAAGGAAATGTGAAAATACACCCAAAGAAATTCGTAAAGAGCAGAGAAAAAACTACACTTTTTTTGCTTCACTACTGGACAGAAAAATAAAGTACTAAGTAAAACTCGTTTAGTAAATGATAAAGAATTGTCTATAGTTTCCTGGAGTTCTAGTGAGAAGTTGTGACCAGTGAGGTCCATCCAGTCAAGTGTGAGGATGGATGTCCCACCGATGACATTGGTTGGTGGTTGCGCTAAATCACGAATTGGTAGAAGTTAGAATTCATGGACTGGCCAGTGAATCGGGTGCGTTCCAGTGGCTGAATGGTATACGAGCTTGCTTTGTAACCGGAAGGTCCTGGGTTCAAACCTTAGCGGTGGGTGCGTACTGCCGATGATTCCCAAACTAGGATGAAACAGGTGTCTAGTACTCCCTGTTGGTTTTCAATGGTTCTCTAACTGATATCAATCCGTGATCAACTCGTAAAAGATGAAGAATTGTGTCAGAAGATTTTCAGTCGAGTAATTTTCACTTGAGACAATAACTAAAAAGACACTCACACTGTTTTACAATTAAATATAAACCACCAATTAACTGCCCTTTAGGCTGGAAATTAGCCAAACAACATGGAAAACAAATGGTGAAATTAATGATCACGGATGCACATAATAGGATTAAAAAATACCAGCATATGATTAGATTCCATAAAGAAAAAGTTGAACAGACTCTTACGCCAGAACATCTGTCAACATTGAATACTGCCATTAAAATAGTATGCGAACGACACAAAGAACGAAGACGAGTCGCCCTCAAAGGAAAACTAGCTAAGATATCCAAACAACCATCTGAAGAAACTCTAAATGATTGCGTAGTAAATCTATCAAAACAACCATTATCAAAAGCAGAAGAACAACTTCTTCAGAAAGGACTCAACTACAATACTGGTGACGCTTCAGTAACAGATTTTTGTGCTTCCTTAGAATCATCACTCAAATTATCAAAACTAAATGAGGAAGTACAACAAGAAGTACGTCAATGTATCATACCTATACTCAAACAGAAAAGACATAATTCCCAACTTAGCACTGAAGAGCAAAATGCATTGAAGAAACTGAAGAATAGAAAAGATATAGTTATTCTACCGGCTGATAAAGGAAGAACAACAGTAATCCTGGACACAGAAGACTACATAAAGAAAGCAGAGGATTTACTCAAAGATAATAATGTATATCAACAGTTGACAAAAAACCCTATACAAACATTAGATAACAAAATCAAAACAACGTTAAATAAACTAACGAAATCAGGACAAATTACAGAACAAGATCAATGGCGAATGAAATCTAACGGACCTATTTTACCTCGATTCTACGGTAGACCGAAACTACACAAACCAAACATTCCCTTACGACCAATCGTTTCGCTGCCAGGAACACCAACATATAATCTATCTAAAGAACTTTTCAGGAAATTAAATTACCTAACAGAATCATGCGACCATTCTATCAATTCGTCAATCCAATTTTTAGAGAAAATCAAAAACGTTCAAGTAGAAGACAATGAAATAATGGTGTCCTTTGATGTCACAGCATTATATACTTCAATTAGTCCAAAACTAGCAACAAAAATTATGAAGCAATTACTCTATAGTGATGAAAACATAAAAATGCAATATTCAACTTGGATAAAACTCATAGAATTATGCCTTACAACATACTTCCAATTCAATAATCAAATATACGAACAGATAAAAGGAACACCAATGGGATCGCCCACATCAGGATTAATAGCTGAAGCCGTTATGCAAAGATTAGAATTAATAGCTCTACCTATAATTAAACCGAAAATCTGGATACGTTACGTTGATGATACATTTGTAATAATTAAGAGAAATGATTTAGAATATACTCACAAATTAATAAACAACATATTTGAAGACATCAAATTCACGAGAGAAGAAGAATTAGATAACAAAATCCCATTTTTAGATGTCTTAATCAGGAGAACCAACACAGGAGATTTAGAGACACAAGTTTATAGAAAATCAACGCACACAGATCAAATACTCAACTATTCTAGCAATAATCCAGTTACTCACAAACGAAACTGTGTGCAGACATTGTTTAAAAGAGTTCAGACACATTGCAGCACTCCAGAGCTGAAAAGAATGGAAGAAAAGTACCTACAAACGGTCTTCAAAAAGAATGGTTATCCACAAAATTTCATCAAAAAGTGTTTAAAGTCGAGTCAGAACACCAACAAGAAACCATCATCTAAGACCACAAGGAAATTCATTCTACCATACATGAGGAACATCTCTGAAATAACAGCTAGAGTACTGAAACCGTTTGATATAGATATAGCACACAAGCCAGTCAAATCGCTTAATTCGATATTATGCAAACCGAAAGATCCAACAGAAAAAGGGGATAAAATAAATACCATCTACAAAATAAATTGTATGAACTGTAACAAGCATTATATCGGCCAAAGTGGGCGTCCCCTTCGAATCAGAATCCAAGAACATAAATCAGCCGTGAAAAGACATGATATGAATTCTTTAGTATCAATGCATGCAGACAACTATGGTCATCAGTTTGATTGGGATCATGTCAAAATCTTAAACAGAGGAAACACGAAAAGTGCCAGAGAATTCCTAGAGGCCTGGTACTCAAGCGAAAATGCGATTAACAAACACGTTAATATAGATGAAGTATACCAATTAATAAAAAGTAAATCAGGTGACCAAAAAGTTTAAAATCCTAGTCAATAGAAAGTGGTCAATACATATGTGAAGATAGTAACCAGGAGACGCAATTACATCATGCATGAGAAAATTTAAATCACTTCACTTCGTGATAAATATGGCGCTGAAGATGTTGTCCGGAAGGACGACGAAAGCTTCGCGATTAAACCAACCAGCTCAGAGAACGCTTTTAATTGTAAATCATCCACCTGAGCTACAAATCTTCTCTATTATTTCACACTCACACTGTATCAATATAAGATATATAAATATCATTGATATAAGAATAGCACTAAGTAGCACAAAAAAAGACCTAAACGACGAGATAAAACAGATAGAAGAAGCGTTGGTGTTGAATAATTATCCTTTAAAATTCATTAGGAAGATAACTAAAGGCCAGAAACAAAATAAAAATAAAATAATTGTGGAACTAGTAATGATAACATAAATAAGAGAGAATATAAGTCATCGACAGTTATACCATATAAAGAGGGGACATCTGAGACCCTACGTAGGATTCTAAATAAAGCAGGAATTAGGGTGGCATTTAAACCTACAAACTCACTCAGGGACAAGCTCTGTAGGTTAAAGGACCCAGTGGACCCAATTAGACAAAATAATATAATTTAAAAAATACCCTGCAATGACTGTGAGGTCAACTACATAGGTCAAACTAGTAGGTCAGGAATAGTCAGATTGTCAGAACATAAGAATTTAGCTAAGATAAGAATGGTTGACCCAGAAAAGATAAGTAATTTAGAAAAAAGCTCAGCAATTGCAATGCATGCATTAACACACAACCACACAATAGGGTGGGAGAGGGTTAAAATTCTAAAAAGTAATCTAGGTAGGTGGAGAGAGAGGTTGATTACTGAATCTTTGTTCATCGAATCTACACCCAACACGTGCAATAGGAATGAATCATCACTAATACCCGAAATATGGAAAATAACACTACCAATCAAATCAAGTGGAAATCAAGTGAAAAATAATGGAACTATATAAATGAATTTAGGAAGTCGTGTGATTACCTTGATATGATTATGAGCAATAAATTGTGCTCGAAACGTCATCAGTAAATATTACTGTATAACACTGTGAGACTCGATCAAAATAAAATTTACCCATAATGGAGATATATAAATACTACACCAAAAGACCGAGGTAAAGTTAGAGAATAGTGATTCAAGGGGAACAGACGTACCAACGGCCGTCAAACTACCAATAGTATTAACGCGGCCAATTCGAGAGAAAAGAAGGGAAACAGAGATAAGCATCTATAGTAAAGATAGAAGAGTATATAGGTATCCCGTTTAATCTTCATGCCCTTTTCACTTGGTTCCAATACCTTGATCTGATTGCTCTCTAAAAGGTCATTGGTGAGTTCGTTCCCTTGGATCGCTATACTTTACTAACTTGGCCAAGACACGACTATACTTTGAAGGAATCAAATCTAAGTTATCGAATGAAATCCACTGCCTCCCCTTTTATATTATTTTCTTATTCACAAAGTAATTAAATAAGATTTTGAGACCTCTATGTAACGATTTTTTGAAGCCACTCAATTCCTTTGTAACTTAAAAAGTGACGATAACCACCTTGATATTATTTATTACTATTGGTTCTATCACACAACTGTATATGGTTCAGTCTTTATTCTGGCAGTCCACGAAGAAGAGAAACTTAGAGTTGTGATAATAATCGTGACAATCCTCGATACTTCACCAATACAGAGATCAACACTACAATTTAGCAGGCTAATAAATAATGATAATAGTAATAATAGCTTTATTCCAAACAGTACTTTTGATACAAATATGGAATTTTTAGCATGTAACACCATATTGCATCTAATTTTCTCTTTACATGACATAGTACACGGGCAATAATTGAAGAAGGCATTTACACCGATAATATTGTTATATATGAATATGAATATAAAATTAAAATTCAATTGAAAATATTAACAACAATATAATAATGAAAGAAAGAATAAAGAGAATCGTTCGCGTAGTGTTTCGCGGTAAGCTGGTAGTGTCATGTCTTACACTTTTCTCATCACATAAAGTGTGTGCCAGCCAAATAAGGTATCGTAGAGCTTTTATACTTAGTCGTTCGAGCACAAAGTCTTCTATAGTTGCATCTACTTCTACCTCTGTGATGAAATACAAGGAGAGAGTTGTGTATAGAGAGGGTGCTCAGGGTGCAACAAGATGACATTCTATAAGTTCTTGCAGGGATCTATGAGTCTATATACAATAGTATTAACAAGTTGGTTTAGCAGTACCCTGCTCGCTTTACTGACAGCTTTTAGTGTCCTTCACCCGACCGAAAGCTGCTACCTTGACGTGGTGGTCGGGCTTGAACACTGCAATGACCCAACAAGCTATACTGGCTGAAACTTATGTTCCTGCAGGTCCTACCATGCCAGAAAGGTTGTTTGGATAGCAGTTAGACAAAAAGCAGTTACCCAATCCAATCCTATGATTTCAAATAAATCACAAAATATCATGCCGGATCGGTCGGGGCCCGGATTAACAACGACCGCGCTTTCTGCTGCCGTGTCACAGGGCAGAAGTGATAAATACGCTACTGAGACACACCAAATAAAAAAGAACAAACAAAAACAGGCCGTGTGTGACCGGCCTCAAGCAGTTGTCCCCTGGGCTCTGCGGTCACGCAACCAACTTCCACGGTGTGGGCAGCCGGGAAGTAACAATCGCCCTCACAATCCGAAATGCACGCGAAACCCCTCTAATCCTCGCTCATCTTTGTCTTCATCTTCATCTCTATTATCTTGCCTTCCTTCTACCAATGCAACTCCTCTACTTGTTGGCTCTTCACTTCCCCTTCACTCTGTGTGCACTGATAACGATGGAAGCCAAAAAGCCACCACCGATTGTCTCCTAAAACCACGCCACCAATTTTATATAGGAGCATTTAATGTTAGGACACTTTGCCAAATAGGACAACAAGCATCACTAGCCAAGACTCTGGCATCCCGAGCCATTGATGTATGTTGTGTTTCAGAAACACGCATACAAGACCCAAGTGTGGTTATTCACCTAACCCCACCTGGCCAACAGGATGAATCTGCAAAATTCACCTTGAGGGTGTCAGGAGATGCGACGGCTAGCTCACGAGGATTAGCTGGTGTTGGGATAGCTTTAAGTACTAGAGCAGAAAAGACATTACTTGACTGGATCCCGGTAGATAGCCGAATGTGCGCTGTCCGCCTGAACGGATCAGTGAAAAGGAGAAAGGACTGCACTACTCGCCGATGCCTTTTCGTAATCTCCGCCTACGCCCCCACTGACTGCAGTTCGGATGAAACGAAGGATGAGTTCTACCAAAAGCTGTCTAGTTTGCTGCGAAAGGCTAGACGCTCAGATATAGTCGTTTTAGCTGGTGACTTTAATGCTCAAGTAGGGAAATTGTGTCAATCTGAGAAGAATGTTGGTGGCACATACGGAATTCCGTGCCAGCGAACCGACAACGGTGACCGTCTCCTACAGTTCTGTTCAGATAATCATCTGTTTCTTGTAAGCACTAACTTCAAACACAAGGAGAGACACTGTTTGACCTGGCGACCACCATCATCAAATCAACGCTGGACACAAATAGACCACATAGCAATAAGCTATCGTTGGCGTGGGTCGGTAGGAGATTGTCGCTCCTTCTGGAACACGTGTGTAGATACCGATCACGCACTGGTCCGCGCTCGTGTGTGCTTACGACTGAACGGACGTAGGAAACAGCTGGCGGTAAACCCATCTCGTCCCCAGCTCGACCAGGGAACTAAGTCCCTATTTGAGGAAGAACTAGCTAAACACATATCTGAGTTTGACAGCTGCGCTCACCCTGAAGAAGCCTGGAAGAATATTCAGTCAGCCATAGATACAGCTGTAAAAGCTGTGAATAAGGTAAATCCAAAGGTGAGTAAAAACCATTGGATTTCGACTGCCTCATCCGAACTGATAGATGCTAGAAGACTTATTCCGGCGAGCTCCGAATTCAATGAGGAGCGAAAGCTGCACAAAAAGAAACTTACGAAAAGTCTCCGCAAGGACCGTGAACAGTGGTGGTTGACAAAGGCGAAAGAGATGGAAAAAGCATCGGCGATAGGCAACACCAGACAACTATTCAGGCTTATCAGGGAAACAGGTGGTAAAAAACAAATGATAAGCGAAACAATCTCCGAGAAAAATGGCACCATAATTAGCTCCCAGGATAGACGTCTGGAGCGCTGGAAAGAACACTATGAGGAGCAGTTTAATTGGCCCACAGCCACACTTAACCTACCGGACATCCAACACCTCCCTGAATGGGAGGTAGACACAGGTCCTCCGTCCTTAACCGAGGTTACTAAAGCTGTCACCAATCTGAAGCTAGGCAAAGCAGCGGGACCTGATTTATTGACTCCAGAGGTATTTAAGTACGGAGGCGACAGTTTACTGTCTGCGTTAACGGAGGTTCTAGGCTGCGTCTGGAAATCAGAGGAAGTCCCATCGGGTTGGTGTAAGTCACTGATCATCCCGATATACAAGAAGGGGGACAAGTCGTCTTGTGATAATCACAGAGGGATTAGCTTGACTAATATAGTATCTAAAATCCTAGGCTCAATAATACTGCGTAGATTAAGTGGTGCTCGGGAGACACAAACACGAGAAAACCAGGCAGGTTTCAGGCCAGGTAGAGGGTGTATTGATCATATCTTCACCCTTCGACAGATTCTAGAACATAGGCATTCCTACCGGCGTCCGACAATCATTATATTTCTTGACCTAAAGGCGGCATTCGATTCTGTCGACCGAGAGGTTCTCTGGCGATGCTTGGCTGTAAAGGGAATGCCGAGAAAATACATTGCACTGATTAAGGCACTCTACTCGTACTCATGCAGCCAGGTGAGAGCTTATGGCGAGTTGTCATCTGAAGTGGTGACGACTAGTGGCGTCCGTCAAGGATGCCCTTTATCCCCATTCCTATTCAATTTCATCATAGATGTACTAATGGACTTAACCCTAACTCACTTCAGCGACTCAGGGATTGACTTGCTACCAGGGAAGAATCTCGTTGACTTAGAATATGCGGACGATATAGTCCTTCTAGGCGAGGACTCTGACAAAATGCAGAGTCTACTGAACACCCTGAGCAACAATCTCCGCATGTTTGGCATGCGATTCGCCCCTATAAAATGTAAGATGATGCTGCAGGATTGGACTTCATCGACCCCTAGATTAGAAATAGGAAGTGAAGTGGTAGAACACGTTGACCGCTTCACTTACTTGGGAAGTACCATCAGCCCCAACGGGTTGATCTCCGACGAAATTTCAGCACGAATACAGAGGGCTAGGTTCGCATTCGCCAGTTTTCGCCGTCTCTGGCGTAGACGCGATATCCGACTATCGACCAAAGGGCGTGTGTACTGCTCAACAGTCCGCTCCGTCCTCCTTTATGGCTGTGAGACCTGGCCATTGAGAGCAGAAGACATGAAAAGATTAGCTGTCTTCGATCATAGGTGCCTGCGTTCTATCTCCCGCGTGAAGTGGTATAATAAGGTGAGCAATATTGAGGTTAGGCGTCGAGTGCTAGGTAAGGCGGGGAAATCAATCGACGAGACTGTGAAATTACTTCGACTGAGATGGTTAGGACATGTGCTACGTATGCCTAGTCATCGCCTTCCTCGACGGGCAATGTTAGCTGATATAGGGTCAGGCTGGAAAAGAGCTAGCGGCGGTCAAACCAAAACATGGCACCAATCAATGAAATCCACAACAGTCAATCTAAGCCACGTAGGAAGATGTAGACTTCCTGGTTGGGGCCCTCGGGATGGTAAAAACCAATGGTTGGAAACAATTGGTGACATGGCTCAAAATCGTTCTCAGTGGCGCAGATGCATCCACTCCTTGTGACTTATGATTTCCAATTAAACTTTTGTTCTCCGTTATTACTATTCCTTTGTCTCACACCTCTGTTTACTGTCTATATTATGCATTTCTTCTACTTCCTTCTCTTGCTTTGCGTGCTACATAGATTGTGGCGACTTGAACTGCCGCACATATGTGCAAAGTTCTATGTCGAAAACCGACCGACCGACCGACCGAGTGTCCTTCACACTGCAACAAAGTTTCTCTTAAGTAGCCCGGGGAAGATCAACGGGGAGCAGTACAGAACAGTGGGAGAATACAAGAATTTAAAAACTGTGAAAGTAGACACTGAGTGATACTAGACTGTCTTAACTTCCCTACATAGAACGTTAAACGATATGTAACAACAGAAGACAAGGGCCAGGCAACAGATCGTTTATTACGAAAAATGAACACGTATTTATAGATTTTTATGTACATTATTGTAGGTCAATGTTAGTAGAAAATACAGTCTGTTGATTGGTTGTTTCTCACACAAAGTTAACCTTGCATCTCTTGTGGCTGTGTCAGTTCATCTATATGTTAACTGTAACCGCCTGTCCACCTTGACCTTTGACCTCAATTACTGTCAACCAATTTGGCTAGTATACAGCTCTCACCACAGATATCCCTTTCTAGAAACTAACATGATGTGGGAAGACCAGGAAAGATTCGAGGAAATACACAATCCAAGATATTTAACATTCGATTTAGTCTCAACCTCAGTGCTATCTGTGATAGTAAAGTTATGCGAACAAACCAGTCCATGCAATTCGCGCTTGGATCTGAAAGTGAAACACTAGAGTTAATTTTATTGGAATCATCGTCGATTTCCCACTGATTGAACCTATTGAACGGAAATGCTCCAAGTAAGCACGCTTCGAGGATGCCTTTAGGTTAACACAATATTATTTCCTTGATGGAGGTTAACAGTGGAATACAAGACAAGCGTTTCATTTTATTAAAGAGTCGTCATTTGGATGTACACGTCTCCCAATGAATGGTAGTGTCCCCGTCGGGTCTCGAACCCAGAGCTCACTGTTTCAAACACCATGGCGTTAACCACTAGGCTACTGAGTTAGGAGAGTCATCTCTTGTGTGACGGGTACCAGTTGTTATTTAAAACACCTGGTTCCTTTATTAAATTTGGATGGAAGATGGAGATTATCTGAAAAATGTGATGTGTTTGCGTAATACATTACGAAAAATCTGATCACACATTTACTTGTCAAATCAGTTTATATGAAAAATGAAAGGCTAATTAAAATATACAAAGTGAAAAAAAGACTTCAGAATAAGAATACAAAGAATAATTAACTTGTAGACATGAATATAAAGGATACGAAAATGTACTCTTTCGATGTTAATATTATGTTTACTGAGGTATTCTTGATTTAGACTGTTAATATTCTTCGTGATTACACATCTTCTAATTGACTTGTCTTTCATCCCCTATCCCTCTGCCATATATGGAAGCTTTATTATTACTATGTAGTGACAATGTCCATTTCGCATTTGAAGGTGAGCACTTTCGACAAGTGGATGGCATGGCTGTGAGGAGTCTGTTAGGACCTTTATTGGTTTTTGTGTATTTGTTTCACACTGAAAATCTGTCCGGTGACTTGATTGCTACAGGTGACTTTTTAATAGAGGGTTTGCTGGTGACATTATTGTGATATGTAATAATCATGGAGATGCAACTCGTCTACTGGATAGACCCAACTCTGTACAAAATCCCATTAATCTTTCCCAAGTGAGGAAGAAAGTTCCAACCAACCTGCAACCCTAGACATACTTTTGAGCAGGAGAGAGGATGGCTCAATGAAGCAGTCAACTTATAGAAAGCCCACTTGGATAGGGCAATATTTAAATTTTCACAATTTCTGTCCATTACAACATAAGAGAAGATTGGCTAAGCGCTTATTTAAGAGAATTCCACGTATTTGCACAGCTGATGTTATAAACGATGAAAATAAAGTATTGATGGATAGATACTGTTGTCGAAAACGCATATCCTTTGGAACTTTTACACCGGTGTAGAAGTCAGTTAGTTGCTAAACCTACAGTACATTACCCCCCCCCTACGAAAGATGTCTTCATGAAATTCCCATACAATCGGGAAATAAATAGTAGGGTTTCAAGACAGGGACTAAACACGGTCATCCGTAAAACATGCTCTACAAAAAGCCACAAGCATTACACAAATGACTACTATGTCATATCCCACACGATATACCAATTTGCATGTGGGTATATATGTGTATGGCCGCACATAAATACCGAGGAGTAATCCCGCTTTTCACGTGAAGGTGGGAGAACATACACTGAAATGGTCAACAAAAAAATGAACTGTGAAACCTCGATAAATGCAGGTGGCAAACTACCAACTTCATCTCTGGTTAAACACTTTATTGGTATGAATAACAAGATTGATATTAAAACAGCTTTCAAGACTGCCTATTATAAAATCAGTTGTTATCGATTGAAATCATTTTGAATTCCGCGTTAGTTGATTTTGTTGAAAGGAAATGCTGTCATGGCACAGTAATCTAGTGGATAACGCCCAAATAACAAGGTTAACTTTAATGTATCTTATGTTTAATAGTCAACTGGAACAAAAATATACAATTCAAGGTAAGTTTAGGCAACTAAAATAACAATTCTATTTTTAAATAAACTCTAAGGTCTTTCTGTCTGCTCACTCCAGAGAAATTATTATTATTATTATTGTTCCCTTGGGTTCCTAGTGGAACATAGGGCTTCAACTGCACGTCTCCACTTGCTTCTGTCTTCTGCTGTACTTTTCACTTGCATCCATGTTAGTCCATACTGTTTCAACTCTTCTTCACACGATCTCCTCCATGTCACCCTTGGACGTCCCACTCGCCGCTTCCCTTTCGGGTTCCACTCGAGCACTGGCCTGACGCGCGATGTCACCCAACGGCCTCCTCAGCGAGTGTCCAATCCATCTCCACTTTCTCCTGCATATTTGTTGGGCGATTGGTTCTTGTTTTGTTTGTTCCCATAGTTTCTTGTTGGTGATTCTTTCCAGCAGCCATCTGATCTTCAGTATAGAACGAAGACAGTTGTTGATAAAGGTCTGCAACAGCTGTTGGAAATATTCTTTGTGACCCGCTAAGTTTCTGATCCGTATAGAAGAACTGACTACTTGACGTTTGTATTGAAAATCCGAATTTTGTTGTTGATGCTGAGTGACGAAGATTTCCAGATTGGTTTCTTGTCTATGTTCACCTGGAGTACTCCAGAGAAATAGTAAGGTGTAATCATTGGTCATATCAAGATTTGTCAAAGCGACAGTATGGAATACAAGATAACACTACAATGCAAAGCTTTGTGGTTCAATAGCATTTCATTAAGCAATAATTTGTCTGCTCTCTTTCAACAAATCCAGAAGTTGATACAGCGGCCTGCTTAAGACTTGGGCTACCAAAAAACCCAATCATTATATTGCATAAAATGACCTCAAATTATATTGTTTACCCTCGCGGGTATTTAAAGTGTTTACAGCCTGCTGATTCATAGGTTTCTAATAAATTTGAGAAAAAGCGAAATCGTGGGTGGCAACGTATTCCCAATGCATGAGATAAAAAAGCATAAACACAGCTAGAAATATTATAAAAGATAATGATGATATATGGAGGACGAGATTTCCAATATAAAACAAATTTTGATTGGAAATGGTTATCCGAAAAAGCTTCTAAATAGTATTATCAATAAAAAGGACGAGAAGGGAAAACAGAAAATTGAAAAATCTTGGCTATTGATGATAGCCATTCCATATCGAAGGGACACAGCTGAACAACTTCAAAGACTATTTGCTTCATATAATATTAAAGTCTATTTCAAGCCCTCTAATTCTCTAGAGAAAGCTTTGGTGAATATCAAAGACATGCTACCCAAAATGACACAAAACAACTGTGTCTATAGGATAAAGTGTTCAGAATGTGAAGTTTGCTATATAGGGGAGAGCAGTAGACAGGTGAAGGTCAGAGTGAATGAACACAGACTGTGCACGAAACGTTCACCTAGAAATGAAGTAGAATTAAGAAGTCTAGAGAGATCAGCTATACAATGCATGCTATAGACAGCGGACATAAGGTCGATTTCGACAATGTCGAAATTCTAGGAAGAGGCTTTCATTCACATAAAGAAAGGCTGACCTCTGAAGCCTTGCATACTTTAACCACATCGAATGCAGTAAATAGGAGAGAAGGGATAGACTTATCACCTGCAAGGGAGACTCTAATGAAGCAAAACAGATGAGAGAAAAAGAAATGTTCAATCTTGTATTACGACCACTGTGAAATATTATCATGTTTTGACGTGTTTTCCACTCAACAACATACACACACACTCATACGGACAAATATGCATATATGATAATTTGATATTAGTCATTACAAATATGTGATGACTGGTTACACTTTTCTACTGATACTATTGGCCTTTAAAGGAACTAACTTCAGTTTAAGTAATTTTTGATTAAATATTATGGTGGTCAATAAAATCCGAATAATTCTGCTGCTGAAGAAGCTATAGCTTACACAGCGAAACGTATGCAGAAAAATCTTGTTTTGATTTTTTTCTTAAACACGCTGGGATTATTTTAAATAATTTATAATGATTCAATCTGACTCGGAGGTCAAAATTATTCCAGGAAATTCGTAACATCTTTTTCTTATTCCTTTACGTTCCCAGTGGAACATAGGGCTCCAAGCTAGGGGCTTGACGTTTCGGTAGCAGTGGTATTTATTTTTACGGGAAGGGGTTACTAGCCTCATGCCCAAACCTTTCCTCTTTACCAGTCTTATAACTGGCTTAGCGAGGTAAAGGAGTGAGCCGGCCGGGGTTCGAATCCCGTACCAATTGCGTGTTTGGGGAGGATTATACCGCTGTGCCAGAGACGCAAATACTTATGAGTTCCCAATCATCTACTGTCTGCAAACTTATCAGATATGAGATAATTGTTCCTGAGATTTTTAGTACAAATTGCTATACTGCCTGAGAAATAAAACTATCTGCAGTCTTCAATCATCTAGTTATATCCTTCGGCCTCAAGATATACTCCTGCACTTCTTTTAATTGACATTCAACCAAATGTCATGCATTTCTTGAAGATGAAAAAGAAGCAGTATCATAAGAGATTGGTTTGCGCTTCAGGTCAGGCAGGATTGTTGTCAAGCGATCTACTGTTTTATTTACTGTTTCACCTGAAGATCCTGGACTAAGAGAATACATTGTGCAATAAACACCACTGAAAATTCTGTACATTATATAAACACTGTTCAGAATGAAGCTAATATTTATTATTATTGTTATTATTATTTCAGTGTAGAAGGATTATGAAGTTTACGTGTAAATCTGTAGTTGACAAAAAAGGATTCCTCTTGTGGTGAGAGCTGTCTGCTAGTCAAAATTGTAGACAACAATTTACGTCAATGTTTACGTCCCAAATCGGGGTCATGAGAAAAAACAATAACAAAGCTTAACCTTGAGGAACTCACCAACCAATCACAGCAGACTTAACGTGTGCAAATACGATTCGCAGATATGTGGCTTAACTTTCTGAGAAACGGTCACAAGCAGTACAGAATAACCTTCAGTAAGAAAACAACCAATCAGCAGATGTTGCTTCTCCACTGACAATAATGTACATAAAAATCTATAAATATCTGTTGATTTTCTCAATAAAGAATCTGTTGCCTGACCCTTGTCTTCTGTCGTTACACTCTAGGTGATCAACTATCTTCAGTCTTTTAAAACATAAACACAACTCTAACTTTAGTATCACCTACATGAAAACTGTCACCGGGGTACCACACATGATTAAGGACCGCCCGATGCATAAAGGTAAAAAACGAACACAATAGCTTGATTCCACACAGTATTTTTGGTACAACTGTGGAATTCTCAGCATGTGATATCGGTAGCCCAATTTTAGCAGGCCGACCATTGATATCGGATATGCGGAGGCCAGGCATGTGCATGGTCACAAGCGTCCTAACCTCTGTGTCACCGACGCACATAGGAGTAAATCTCAAATGTTTACATCGAATCACTATATATCTAATAATCTTACTGGTGTATGTACATAGGTACGTAGTACTCACATGATAATCACTTATTTGTTCGAAATTTTATCTTAAGCATAAATTTTTATGGTCAATAAATCAAGAATGTAAGTATAGAACTTGGGCACTGTGGCGGTAGAATGTAATTCCATATTAGATAAGTTTATTTTTAAATATCACACACAGTGATTATGCAGTATTAACAACTGGATGACAAGGTTTCCAGCATAAATTATTGCCACTCATAATCGCATATCAATTTTAGTCACACAGTTTCACAATTTGCTTTTTTTATGAATATTTTTCTCTCTATTCTGTCTCTCCAACTTTCCTTTGTTGTTTGTTGTCACTTTGCATATCTCTGGTATAGGTGTTGCGTCATTCAATAGTAGACGGAATCCAATTCACTTCTGAGTTATTAGAAAACGAAAAGGGTGAGTTGGCTATGCTAGAACTGTAGAATAAAACGAAAACAAAATGGTGGGCTAGATACTAGCATTTATAGGAAACCGACACACTTTAATAAATATTTAGACTTTAATTCATCCCATCTAGAATCGGTAAAGGGAGATAGGTTTAGTTAAATGTCTGTATAATTGGGCCAGGAGTCTAACTAGTAAGCCAGAAGATTTAAATAATGAAATCAAACAAATAAAGGAAGTATTACTAGTGAATGACTACCCACCAGAATTTATTCAAAAACATATGAAGAACCATAGAAAAACTAAGATTAGCAATAAAAGTGATGAAAGTAATATAAAATTCAGTTAGAATTCATGAGCCATTGAATCGGGTCCCAGTGGCTGGATGGTATACGAGCTTGCCTTGTAACCGGAAGGTCCTGGGTTCGAATCCTAGTGGGTGCGCACTGCCAATGATTCCCAAACTAGGATGAAACAGCAGCTGTCCATTACTCCCTGGTTTTCAATGGTTCTCTAACTGATATCAGTCCGTGATCAACTCGTAAAAAATAAAATTCAAAGCCTCCGCAGTATTGCCGTATAAAGAAGGAACATCAGAGGCCTTACGTAGGATTCTCAATGAGGTTGGAATTAGTCGGGGTGGCATTTAAATCAACCAACCAACTCTCTCAAAGATAAATTTTGTCGGCTTAAGGACCCAATTAACAAAGATAATATAATTTACCAAATACCATGGAATCGATAACTGTAAGGTCAATTACATAGGTCATCGAACTAGTAGATCGGGGTGAACTAGATTATTGGAACATAAAAATTTAGCCAGACCTAGAATAATTGACCCTGCTAAGTTAAATAACCTAGATAAAAGCTCACCCATCGCACTGCAATCACCTACATGTAATCACAAAATACCGTGGGACAGGGTGAAAGTATTAGAAAGTAATATAGTTAGGTGGAAAGACAGAGAGGCTAATCATTGAAGCTTTGTTTATCGATTTTAACACTGCACACGTGCAATCTGAATGACGCAACGCCTATACCGTAGATATGGAAAGAGGCAACAAACAACAAAAGAAAGTTGGAGAGACAGAATATATATAAGACATTTTGTGAAACCGTGTGACTAAAATTGATATGCGATTATGAGGGGCAATAATTTATGCTGGAAACCTTGTCATCTAGTTGTTAATACTGCATCATCACTGTGTGATATTTACAAAATAAACTAATCTAATAAATCAGCGAATGCAAATAACCACAAAGAATGAAAAGAAAAATGAAATATTCTGATGATAACACACATATTACAGTAAATGGAAGTGAAATAAAAACATACAGAAGACAAGCAATAAAGGTTAATAAAGCAGGATTTAATGAATTCATCAAATTTCAGTGGGACTCGTCAGCTGAATACTCTACATACACGGATATATATATATACTTTTGAAATTACATTGGGAGATATAAGACTGATAAGTAAATAAACTACATTGAATTATCAAGTATTGGTTTTTTTGCAGGGATTTTGTTTGATTGCATGGAGGATTTCATCATGAACTGACATCATCTGCTGAAGAGTCGCAAACTAGGACGAAACAGCTGTCCAGTACTCCCAGGTTTTCCAGTGGTTCTCTAACTGATGTCAGCTCATGATGAAATCCTCCATACATTGAATTAGTCATGCAGAAAGACAGGTGCGAATGTTTTCCAGGTCATGTTCAAATGTTCACTTAGATAAACAATTAGTCATTAGAAAATATAACAAGAATTGCAAACAGAGTAATATCAGTAGTAATAGTTATAATAACAATAACAATAATAATAATGTTGAAGTGAGTTAAGATAATGCTACTGATAAAGGATAGTTTTAAATGAATCCAGAATAATAGTAATAATAATAATAAGAGGTAGAATAATAAGTAAAACGTATTACCATGGTAGATTCAGAGTGACAACCATCTCTTTTTGTACACACAGACCTGGTTTATAAACTCGAATTGCACAAGCCTCTGCAATTGCAAGCATCTTCCTGTTTCTTTGTCTGCTGACAATAGTGAATGACTTGACAGCGTCAATATCATGTCCATAGTCCACAAGATGTTTTGTTATTGAGGTTTTTAGCACTTTGCACTCAGCTGTTTTCAACCATTTTGGCAAATGCTCCATCATGCGAGTAGACAATTGCCTTTCTGTACGACTTATGTATTTACTTCCACAAACACGCTCAAATTTATCAGTAGCATTATCTTAATTTACTTCAACATCATTATTATTGTTATTGTTATTATAACTATTACTACTGATATTACTCTGCTCACAATTCTTGTTATATTCTCTAATGACTAATTGTTTATCTTAGTGATGTAATTGAAGCGTAATGCATTTTATCTTAATTTTGACCTCTCATACTCCCTCTCCCCTTATCTATTTGGACATGACCTGGAAAACATTCGCATCTGTCTTTCTGCATGACTAATTCAATGTAGTTTGTTTACTTATCAGTCTTATATCTCCCAATGTAATTTCAAAAGTATATGTAGATATCCGTGTATGTAGAGTATTCAGCTGACGAGTTCTACCGAAATTTGATGAATTCATTAAATCCTGCTTTATTAACCTTTATTGCTTGCTTTAAATTCGTATCGGGAAATAAATGTTTTCAATGCAGAAGACAAATCTGTACATGTTATAAATGTATAATTGAGTAAATAGTCAAATATTAATGATGAAAAAATATGTGTGATAACAATGTACATGGTTAAAATATGGAAGGGATGTTGTCTTAATAGACACCGTCTTAGATAATCTGATATCTTTCAAGTGTTGGTTTGTAGGGATTTGACTGATACAGGATTCCATCATGAGGTGACATTAGTTAGAGAACCAATGGAAAACCTGGGAGTAATGGACAGCTGTTTCGTCCTAGTCTGGGACTCTTCAGTAGTACGCACCCACTGGGATTCAGCTCACGATGAATCCTGTAATCTGTTATCTTTATTTGATGAATTCATTTAAAACTATGGCAAAGTATCAGTGAATGTTCTCCAACAATACAGGAGATCCGAGTTCAATTCCCCAGCCAATACACTCTTAAACCTCGCCTGAGATTACTACTCGGTTGTAAGCCTAGAAGAGGGGGAAGGTTGTGAATGAAACCATCAATCTCACCCTGTAAAAAACAACACCACCACAACTGAAAGTTTGAAGCCCCATATTCCACTCATATCTCAAAGAATGAAAAAGAAATCTATGACAAACATACCACCGAAGGGAGATCAATCGATGAGATTTTGAAGTTACATCGATTGAGATGGCTAGGACATGTGTTGCGCACGCCGATCCATTGCCTTGCTTAACGAGTAACCTTACCTGATATAGGGTTGGGTTAGGAAGAAGTAAGAGGTGGTCAAGCCAAAATCAGGCAACAGTCTGTGAAGTCTTTGACAATTGGTTTGAGTCAGACAAGTAGGCAGGTGTCAGCTGTGTCTGGTTGGGATCTTCGGGATGCTGAGAACTAATAGGCTGGAGATAATTCGTGATATGGCTCAAAATTGTTCTCAATGGTACAGATGCATATTCACTCTTTGTAATTTCTGAGATCCATTAGATCCGGCCTTTTCCATGTTATTAGGCTTTTTTCCTGTGCATTTCTGCCTTTTATTGTCCTTTTGAATTTCTCTTCCCCTCTTTTCTCTACCTTTGTATGCTATATGGAATGTAGTGACTTGAATTGCCGCACTTCTGTGCAACGTTGCATGCAAGTCAGACCGAATTGCACAAATACAAGCATCACTAAGCATAAATTTAAGCCCAGAAATTAAGAATAGCCTGAATACTGTTAAAGCAGTTCATTGATGATGACATTTAAAAAAAAATGCTTTCAGTGATGTTAAGTGTTTTTCAACAATTTAAAGCGATTATAAAATAATTCCATTACCGCAAATCTGGAATTCATTTAAGAGTCAAATATAAAGTAATCCAATTAGTAGGAGAACATGCTTTGAATGCAAATCTGTTCACACGTATAGTCTCCTAAATCCCGGCCACCCACCCACCTTACCCCTATATCTCGATGTCAACGTGATGCAAACATTAAGGAAGACAAACAAATGAGAATATAATTAATTATAAACCGCCATAAGAAAAGCAGTAGGACAAGCAACACAAGAAAACTTCAATAAATGACATGATAAGAAATGACTTCTATGATTTAAACGACGGTAAGTATGTGTATGTGTGCGTGTGAGTGTAGAAGAGAGAGAGAGAGAATCTTCATGTCGTACATACAGCATAAAGTATTAAGTTGTCGATTGTCTTTTCAAGTATTCGTTTCCTAGGGATTCTGTTTGATTAGTTGGAGGATTTCATCATGAGCTGACATCAGTTAGAGAACCATTGGAAAACCAGCTGGGAGTACTGATGTCAGCTCTTGATGAAATCCTCCAACCAATCAAACAAAATCCCTACAAAACCAATACTTGAAAATTAATCTGATGCTCACTAGCGACTGGCCCTATTCAGGCTGTTACCTAAGGTTCTACTGGGAAGCCGTAACCAGTAGGGTACAGCAGGTTGAAGGTGAGGCAGTAACTCATCGAAGAAGACATTCCGAAGTGGTCGTGCCATGTCGTGAATTGGCAGAAGTTAGAATTCATGGCCTGGCCATTGGATCGGATCCCAGTGGCTTAATGGTCTACGAGCTCGCTAGCCTTGTAACCAGCAGGTCCTGAATTCGAACCCCGGTGAGTGCGTACTGATGACGAGTCGCAAACTAGGACGAAACGATTGTCTTTCCAGCAAATCCACCTAGGAACACTACATCGTTCAAAACGATAACAATAAATGATTTTATGGACTAACTAGCAGAAAATCTGTTAAAACTGAATACTTCGGCAGAGGAAAAAAAATCTTTCTCATGTGTAAATCATGCCACAACTACACGATAAATCCAATAAGTATTCATAACTTCTGTCAAGTATTCGCATTATACAGTAATATAATGTAGGAATACAAATATACTCTACATGAGCATGTGGAGTTGCTGTTTACTAAGATTACAGATACTTGATTTTTAACCAGTGGTTAAAAAGCTTAAAATGCCACTTCACTGACCGAAGTTCACCCCAGTTAGCTACTTTCATGGTTTTACTCAAAAAAAGGTGTAGTTCACTCATTAGCGCATAAAACCGTGTGGAGTTATTGATTTTCACACGTTTATACATATGCAACAAAAGAAATTTCTATTTAACAGGCACTAAGAAGTCTTGCATAAATGTCACATGCCAATAATTCAGCGGCTATATGGCTTAATGGTTTAAGCAACCATCTCTCAACCAGTTGATCATGAGTTCAAACCCCACTCTAACGACTAAAGGTATCATCATCTGACTTCAAAAAATAAAGGTAGTTCAGTACTAATAACATGAAGAGTAACCACTTTGTTAAGTAACATACCAAAACCACACCAGTAAATCAGTCAAACTAACAAACGTATCACATAAACAAAAATACGACTAAAAGATTTCAAAGTCACAATATTTACAGATGATTCCAAAATAGTTCAGATTTGTATTCCAGCACATAAAAAGTCCTCCCAATGTTTAAGTGAGCACCAATTATCTTTATATTAACTACAGTTCATCTATATGGGCCAGGAACTTGACGCTCACGTCACGAAAAGCATTTCCAACAGGCCACTGCAGACTTTTTATCAACAGCTAACTCTCGAAACGAACCAATCAAGAACCTACTGCATAAGAAACAGGCCGTAGGAAATGCGAATGGATCGGACACATGCTGAAGAGATCATTGGGTGACATAACGTGACAGACGGCCCCTCGAGTGATACCCGAATGAAAAACGACAAGTTGGGCGTGGATCTGTGGCTGATATAGAGGAGATGAAAGCTTACGATCAATCGTGGGACCAGGTGAAGAGGAATGAAGAGAGCAGCATAAAAATGGAGACTTGCTGTTGAGGCCTTATGTTCCACTCGGAATCCAAAGGAATAAGAATAGCTATAGCAATTAAAAAAAACACCATAAATAACTTATAAATGGTAAATAAAGACAAAAAGTGTTCTCCCCTACCAGACAACCCCTTTGAATCCCATTTAGGTATTGTACATTGCAATCTACATTAATTAAAATATCTAAAAGGTAGACTAAACACTACTCTTGAAATAAACAGTCTATAGTAAACTTTAGAGTCAGAAAATTATCAATTACAATAAAAAGATTCCCAATATATCAGTTCCATTTGGTTTAATTTGAGTACTTTCTCAAAGACTATTATTATTAGTTGCATTCACACCAAAAAAACACAACTTGTAATGCAATGAATGCATCATCAGGTGATGTTCTACGCTCTTGAAACTTGCATATTAAGACCTCAAAACCCCTTATAATACTGCAGAATTTCACTGTCTTAGAATCTGATGTTAACCATTTAACGTTAATAAATAACCCACAACATAGTAAAAGGCATCATTTGTTTTTTTTTGCTTTTCAGAGAAAATCAGTGGTTATTTTTTAAGAAATACAATACAATACAACAAATAACCTCATTATATTGTTACTGGTGTACTCTATACAGGATACCACACAGCTATGTATGATTAGTACAAAGACTAATTCTTATCGCCCGCCGTAAGGTGTAGGTGTGTCTAGCCATCCAGGTAGAAGTCTGTTGGGGCGTAAGCGGAGACTACGAAAAAACAACGATGGGTAACGCCGTCCTTCCTTCTAATGGACCCGTTGACACGGACCGCACACATACAAGTATCTACTGGGATCCACTCAATGCTATTCTTACACCTGCGAGTCCACGCGAACTGGCTGAGGGGTCTCCTGACACCCTTAAAGTGAATTTTGCAGATTCACCTTGTTAGCCCGGTGAGGTTAAGTGAATAACTATACTCGGGTCTTGTATGCGTGTTTCCGAAACACAACATACATCCATGGCTCGAGATTCCTGAGTTCTGGCTAGTGATGCCTGTTGTCTGATTTGGCAGAGGGTCCTGACGCTGAAAGCCCCTATATGAAGTTGGTGACGTGGCTTTAAGGGGCTATCGGGAGTGTTTCTATGGCTGTCATCGTTGTTTGCGGTAACAGAGTGAAGTGAATATGACACACTAGCCTGAAGAACACTACCGACTGTAGTAGGAAAGTAAGATGATTTTCTATCTTAACGTTTATCTCCAAGCCAAATAATACTAACATTACATAATTATCTAAACTTTATAAATCTAATGTACATACACAAAAACAAAATTGTATATATATGCGATTGTACAGCTCAGTGAATGAATTCGCCGAAAAGAGTCTCTTCGCTGAACGCCTTCTTTTCTTTTATAAGATAATGAACGTGATGTGGGTAAAGGAGAATGATGCTCAGGAAGGCTTCGTGGGCTTTTGGAAGTGTGTGGGCGGAAGTTGATTGATTC
The DNA here is from genome assembly GCA_944472155.2 of Trichobilharzia szidati. Classification (NCBI taxonomy): domain Eukaryota; kingdom Metazoa; phylum Platyhelminthes; class Trematoda; order Strigeidida; family Schistosomatidae; genus Trichobilharzia; species Trichobilharzia szidati. Next base: position 81,446,819 of record OX235272.1, read on the forward strand.
TTCGGGCACCTGAAACAGAAAGAGGGTTAGTGTTGCCTCACCGCAAAACCAGGGGACAGCTGCTTGAAGCCGTTCACACACGACCTGTATGAACTGGTTTCTTGGATCGGTTCCGTATTAGTAGATTCAATGCCGGTTACAGACTATCGTGAGGTAAGTCGGGATGTACAATTTTCGGGGTCGACCTTTTCAAACCCCCTCTCTCCAGAGTGAAGAGAAAGCATAGCTGGCTGGCATGCTGGTCATCTGAAGGAAATACCTTACTGTTGTTACATTTCATACATTTGTTCCCCCTAATGAATTTAAACAAAGCAACAACTACAGATTTTGCAGAATAAAATGGTACCATATTTTATTTCGTCGCCTTCTCTTCAGCTGCTTACAGGGCAAAAACATTATTAAATGTATCTACAATAACAATTTAACATACTTACACAGAGTTCATTTTAAACAGAAATCAATCGATCAATATACACATACACTAATAATATATACATATATATATATATATATATATATATATATATATGCAATCTTGAACATTACATTCCTGTTCACCAGCAGTACGACTTCACTCAGAGACCCCCAGCATAGTGTAAAAAATTCTTACACTTTACCGGTAACTGCTTTCTGTCTAATCGCTATTCCAACAACATTCCTGGCATGGTGCGACCTGCAGGAACAATAGTTCCAGCCAGTGTAGCTTGTTGGGTTATTGCGAAATGTAAGCCCGACCACCACGTCAAGATAGCAGCTATCGGTCGGGTATCTAGCTATGAATAGAATCGCCGGCAGATTCTGTCTGACTAACACTCAGTACGACAGTCACTACAGTCTCATAAATGTGTTTAAGACACAGATCTGTAGTTAAATGTTAAGGGCCAGTCAACAGGAAGCCCCGAGCTCACATTTCACTCTGTTCGGTGCCCACCAGAAAGGCATGTTTGCAGCCGTAAGAAAATTTAATTCGAACTAAACATTCAAATACAGCTCAGTTAATGCATAAGTCGAAAATTTTACCACTAACTTGAGACAGCTTGGCCAATGACTTGTAACACCTAACCCCGGCACAGATATGCGGATTAATGACTTAAGCACTTGATTCTTAGCCAATGAGACTCGGGTTCACACCCTGGCCCATTTAAATCACCTGATCAAATGAGTTGCATTATCAAAGCCTTCTTTATCAAACTACCATTCAAATATGACTTATTATGCGACTGAAAGTTCAAAGGCTTCCGTCCACTATGAAGCACCCACAATAAGCTGCATCTCTTCCCTTAACCTCTAGAAAAATTTATATTCCTTTGCTAACGAATAAAATAACAAAACCACCATGGACTTTAGATTTTATCAACAGATTCACTTGCAATTGTAGGCAAATACATATGTGTAACCAACAGAATGTTTTAATGTTATCAGGACGAACATGTTCTTAAGAACATGGGGTTATTAGGTCTCATAGAAAATTCAAATGTACCTAATCCAGCACCATCCACCGCGAAATATTTATTAATGTCTAGTCACGAAATCAAAAATTAGTGACTGTTTCTCAATTATTTTACATAATTCTAATTCAAAGTTAGTAAGAGTGATGCAATTCCTTCGTACTAATCACATGCATTCCAGAATACACGTACAAAAAAACCAATACATTTTAAACTCTGCCCAAGACGGACGAATTGACCTATTGAATATGATCGGCTGTTAGTAAATATGTCCTTCTATTTCATATAATCAATTAATTGTGCAACATGAAGTAATTTGGTGGATGGTGACTAGCAGTAGAATCCAAGGTGCGCACTTTGTCCTACTTATAACTCGTCATTTGGATGTACCCGCATCAACAAAGGTCGAACATTTCGTTCCAATCAGTCAACGGGAAAATCAAAATTGAATTTAAAAATACAGAATAACTGATACCCGTTGCACAAGAGGTGGCCCTCGGGGTGCTAATTGGTCTAGTGGATAACGCTGTGGAGATGGGTACTGGGTTTGAGCCTCAGTGGAAATACCATCCATTTACTGACTGCGGAATGCAGCTACGTCTGGTTGATGAGTCCCAAATAGGACGAAGTGCGCATCGTGGATTTCACTGCTAGTCACCAGCCATCGAATTACTTCAAATTAATCCTCAGATATCGTCAAAGGAGCATTCGCACAAGGAGCGAACATGTCAACAGAGGTAGAATATTTCGGTCTAATCAATCAACGGGAACATCAGAAAAATTATTAATAATAAATCGGAAAACTGATGTCAGTTATTGATGAAATTCTCCTACCAATCAAACACAATCCCTACAAAACCAATACTTGAAAATTAATCTGATGCTCACTAGCCACTGACTCTATTCAGGCAGTTAACCTGGGGTTCTAGTAGGAAGCCGTGACCAGTAGGGTACAGCAGGTTGAAGGTGAGGCAGTAATTCATAGAAGAAGACATTGCGAAATGGTCGCGCTATGTCATGAATTCGCAGAAGTTAGAATTCATGGCCTGGCCATTGGATCGGGTCCCAGTGGCTCAATGGACTACGAGATCGCTGGCCTTGTAACCAGAAGGTCCCCGTTGTGTGCGTACTGCTGGGGAGTCGCAAACTAGGACGAAACAGTTGTCCAGTACTCCTTGCAGGTTTTCCAATGGTTCTCTAACTCATGTCAGCTCATGATGAAATCCTTCAACCAATCAAACAAAATCCCTACAAAACCAATACTTGAAAATCAATAAGTGTCAAACATTTTTATTACATTTACTATTTATTACCAGCTGTGCTAGCTGTAATGTATTTTTAGAGAAACCATGAAATAACATCACCTGACAATATTTTTCTTATGAATGAATGCCTTATTTAAAGAAGTATGTTGACTGTACAAAACTATACCATTTAAATTTTTTCAGAATGCCTAAAAATATGAGAATAAAACAAAGAACTAATTCATTCCAGTTAACCTAAAGAAAAGCTGAATTTTGTTTAGAGAAATTGCCGTGAAAATATATCCGTAAGGTTAAATTTCAAAATCAAAAATGTATAGCTTAAAAAACAGATGATTCATAATGATTCTTGCCTAAGTCACTTCTTATCAATTTTTATATTACTCACTACCGATAGTTAGGTTTCACAGTCCAGTGGAAAGATAATGAGAACGGAAATACAATGTACTCACATTAACCTCTAACAGGCAAGCAAATGTATGCATATATCAAAAGTACTATGGCAAACAAGACCTAAATACATACTGTACCCGCCGGCAATTGCAGGATTTCGCTAATAATGCTTTCTTCAAGCTTTAATCAACTACTTAATTAGGTAGTTACTTGGGCTATCAAAAATCTTCATACTGCATATCCTTTCTTTTGTTCATTTTGTTTTAATCTATTAAAATATATATTATTGATATAAGTATAAAACTTGGGCACTGTGGAGTATAACTCGCATGTATTTAAAATGCTTACAACGTGCGGGTTTGTCAGTTTCCACTAAACTTGAGAAAAAGCATTATAAAAAGATACGTAGACGACATATTCATTAGTTGTGACAACAACAATGACTAAAATATACTGCTGAAAACATTTAACTGTTGCCATCCAGCAATAAAATTCACTCTTGAAATGGAAAACGGATCAAAAATTCCGTTTCTTGATATGGAACTAACAAAAAGAACTGATGGGAGCCTAAGAAGATCAATCCATAGAAAAGCTACTTGGAATGGTCAACTAACAATCTTCTATGACTGGGTACCTATTCAACAAAAGTGGAATTTAATTAAATCACTTGCCATCCACATCCGACGCATCTGTCGTTTCGATGTTCTAGAAACAGAATTAGATATTTTGAGAGATACCCAATAAGATTCATCGACAAAAATATCAAACCAAGAATTTGGAGAAATGAAACTTCCCCGAAAAAGAAACTCTGCTTGAACTTGGAATTCAATTTATTTTTCCTTCACGTTCCCCAGTGGAACATAGAGCTTCAAGCTAGTGGCTTGAAGCTTCTGTAGCAGTGTTCATTTTACAGGATGGGGTTGCTAGCCTCGTGTCCAACCTTTCCTCCTCACCAGAATTATTTCTGGCTTAGCGAGGTAAAGGAGTGCGCCGGCCGGGGATCGAACCCCGGACCATGTGCATGGTCGGCAAGCGTCCTAACCGCTATGCCACCGACGCACGAACTTGAAATTCAGGAGAGATTTAACAAGCGATATCCTCAAGAGAAGAATTTCATCATCTCTGAGAACATTCTTTGCAGCAACGCTAAGAATAGTGTTCTGCAGTTGCCCACTGATCTGCAGCAGCCTTAAGGACAAGATCCCGAGTCTGACCACTTCTACGTGCATATATCAGCTCACCTGCTGCTGTGGAGCCAGATACATCGGTCGTTCGACGCCCACCTTGTCCAAGAGGACTCAAGAACACTATCCAGCATGGTTGTGAAAAGACAATAGTGGTGCTATAAGGAGTGCGATAATTGAACACCTGATTTAACACTGATCATTCCATTTCAACAAACGCCTCCTTCAAAGTAATCCACAGAGTCAAGCATAACCTATCAAAAGCAATACATTTTCGTCTGCTTTGTAGTGCTGAAGCTCTGGCCATTCTCATAGAAAAACCGGAGCTGTGAATAAAAAGAGAATTACTCAACCACTTCTACTGTCATGGTAAAAACTTTGTTGATTTTCATGACTTAATTTGTTTGTTTGCCTGTTTCTTGAATTGCTTATAATCCTTGTATTCACTTAGAATTCTTACATGATTTCGTATTCTCTACTTTGTTCCCATGTGTATTCTGAGTACAACTCAATCATCAAACTATTCATATTATTACATAACTTCTTTTAACAACTGTTTGTAACAACTCATCACCTTTGTTACTGTCCTAATTTCATTAACACCCAATTTTCTTGACCGATTTTGTATTACGTAACTCCAATTACCAATCTTCACCTGTTTAGTTAAAATAACCATAACCAATTGTATTTTTGTTTGACAAACTTAATGTACACACGCATACAAAACGACTCATATATCTATTTGCGATTGTACAGCTAAGAAAATGAATTCGTCGAACAGAGACTCTTCACTGAACTGCGTGTTTTATTTTCATTAACGCCTGGATGGGGATTATCCATGAATTAAAAAGCATCATCATGAATGATAACGTGTCCCAATACATGAGACAACTGCACGTGAGTTACGTCCTTCGGTCTCAAAATTTATTCATGAACTTTTTATAATTGGCTTTCAACCAAATGTCATGCATTTCTTGAAGGTGACAAAGAAGAAATATCGTAATGGATTGGTTTCCCCATTTCAGATCAGACAGCAGTGTGTCACGCAATATTACTGTCAGTTAATATTTTATTTGAAAATGCTGAACGAAGAGAAAACATTATGGAATTAACTTCGCTGAAAATACTGTACATCATATAAGAACTGTCCAGAATAAAGCTATTACTATTATTATTATTATTACGACTATGACGACGGATTGATATCAGTTAGAGAACTATTGAAAACCAGGGAGTACTGGATAGCTGTTTCATCCTAGTTAGGGAATCATCGGCAGTAAGCACCCACTGGGTTTCGTACCCGGTGGCTGAATGGTATACCAAGTTGCCTTATAACCGGAAGGTCGTGGGTTCGCACCCTGGCGGTGGGTGCGTACTGCTGACGATTCCCGAACTAGGACGAAACAGCTGCACAGTATTCCCTGGTTTTCAATGGTTCTCTAAATGATATCAATCCGTGGTCAAACTCGTAAAAACAAATCTAATCCTTACAAACCAACTCTTGAAAATTATTATTATTTCTAAAGCAAAAACCAGTAACTATGCCAATTGGTGCTGACTAATAATTTTATTTTGTTAACATGAAAAGCATACTAAATAGGAAAGAATTTACATCAAGAATTCAAAAATTATCCGTAGAACTGATCTTGTCATTGCTTCAAGTAACTATATTATCCAGGGTATTTAAATCATTTAGAAGATTTGTTTGAAACGGTAACATAAAGGTGGTGTATGTTTTTAAAAGTAGATATTTCCTTCACGCCAGTACAACACACTTATTTAAATGATTAACACAATAGATATCTCAAGGAAAATGCAATTTTAACAGCAACAAGAAGCATTTCTTGTGTAGTTTTCAGTATATAAATATGTCAGTAAGTAAATGCAGCACCAGATGGTACAATTGCTCAAGAGGGATTTTTAGACTAAGGCTTCAGAATCGCCTTACGCGGTCACATAACAACGGCATTCCTTGACAAGACCTTCATAAAACAAGTTCACTTTGCTGCTGCTGCTGGATTCAACATAGAACTTGGCACCGAAGTGCAGCAGTTCGAGTTGCCACGTTCCAAAGAGCACACAAAGGTAGACAGGAAAATGAGAGAAGAGAATCAATAGAATTTAGATAAGTATAAGAGTGAAACAGAATGAGTAATGGTAGAAAGGAATATGAAAGATTACAGAGACTGAATACATCTGCGCCATTGACAACGATTTTGAGCCATGTCACCTAGTGTCTCCAGCCATTGATTCTTAGAGTCCCGAGGGCCCCAACCCGGAAGTCTGCATCTCCCTACCTGACTCAGTTTAACTGTCAGGGATTTCATGGATTGAAGCCATGTTTTTGTTTGGCCACCACTTACTCTTTTCCAACCTGCACCTATATCAGCTAGTAATGCCCGTCGGGGGAGACGATGGTTAGGCATGCGTAGCACGTGGCCTAACCATCTCAATCTATGTAACTTTATAGCCTCTTCGAGTGATTTTCCCTCTTTGCCCAACACTTTACGCCTAACGTCAACATTACCTACCTTATTATACCACGTAACGTGAGAAAGAGATCGTAAACATCTGTGGTCAAAAACAGACAATCTCTTCATGTCTTCCGCTCTCAATGGCCACGTCTCACCGCCATAGAGAAGGACGGAGCGAACTGATGAGCAGTATACACGTCCCTTGGTTGACAGCCGGATGTCACGCCTACGCCAGAGACGGTGTAAGTTAGCGAAAGCAGCCCTAGCTTTCTGGATCGGCGCTGAGATTTCGTCACCAATCAATCCGTTGGTGCTGATACAACTTCCCAAATAGGTGAAGTGGTCAATATGTTCTATCACTTCACTCCCTATCACTAAGCTAGGAATTGACGTAGTCCAGTCCTGTAGCAGCATCTTACATTTCACAGGAGCAATCCGAAGTTCACTTTGCATTCACATACAAAGTAGGTATGTGTTTAACAACGGTAATTCTACCTATCAATCTTTGTTGCTAACTCCACTTAATCCTTCCTAGCCTAGTTAACAGAGACTTTGTTAGACGGCGAAGGGCACTAAAAGCTGTCAGTAGGGTGAGTGGAGTGTCATTAAGCCAACTTGTTAATACTGTTGTAGATAGGCAATTGAACTGATGCAAGAAGTTAGTGAATATTATCTTGCATTTCATCACACAGGTAGTGAAACGGTAGAAGACGAGAGAGACTTGGTAAAGGAATGTTTATTGGAAGATTCGTATCTCTATATAGCCAAATTATGTATACTACCTTATCTTCAACGCACCATCTGCACAGATCTCGTGTGTGTGCTACATCCCCCCCCCGTCCAAATTGTGTTTCTTTGTGTTCCTTTCACGTCCCCCATGTGTCTCCACAACGCTGTATCATTCGCCTTCTCTGAAATCAAATGTATCTCCCTGCTATTTGCTGTTTTTCTGCCGATGAACGTCTCTTTATATACTACTGATAAAGCTTATCAGTAGCACTCGCCACAGTAGGACTAAGAGCAACTATAGAAGACTTTATGCTCGGACGACTAAGTATAAAATCTCTACAATACCTTATTTAGCTGGCACACATTTTGATGTGATGAGAAAAGTGTAAGACATGACACTACCAGCTTACTACGAAACACTACAAGAACAGTCCTCTTTACTCTTTCTTTCATTATTCTATTGTTGGCAATATTTCCACTTAAATTTTAATTTTATATTCATATACTTATCTAACAATATTATCAGTGTAAATGGCCTGTTTAATTATTTACAATTGTACTTTATAAAGCGAAAATTAGATGCAATATTGTACTACATCCTGAAAATTACATATTTGTAACAAAGGCACTGTTGGGAATACAGCCATTATTATTATTATATTATCGTCATTAAGAAAGGCTAATTTCAAAATCACATTAACATAACAGGATGTTTTAAATAATGAATATGTAAAATATATTTAAAAGTAGTACAATAAAACAAAACAACTAACCAGAAGATGTTCAAGTAAATTTGTTTTCTGTTGACCAGTCAAGTTATTTGATAACTTTTTAATAAGCTGAAATTAGACAAGGAAACAACAGTGAATGTTAAGTAGGGGATAACAACATAATCAGTACTAATGAATAAAAGTTATTTTTTAAAAAGGAACACCTTCAGAGAATACAATATCTACTGAACAGAACTTTATTTGAATTACTTCAGTGTCTGAATTGTACACGGTGAGCGCGATTCATCGCCAAATAGCAAATGGGCTGGAGGAAATCCAGTTGATGAATGTGTAGATGACTGGTATACAAATAAGCACCATGGCAGGGCCACTTTGTGGAAGTTAGCTGATGTGCGAGTGACAAAAGCACGAACCATTGATCCACTCATTCTATCCATACACTCTACCAGGCCATTCGCCTTGTGGATGATGAAGGATGGTGCGTGTGTGTCTCTCAGATCTCGACAGAGAATAAACCTAGACTATCACTTCTTCACCAGAGTATAAGGTTACTGGAGAGCCATACAATGCTACCCATGTGTTGATATAAGTATAAAACTTGGGCACTGTGGTAGAGTATAACTCCGTTATAGATAATCACACAGTGTTGTACAGTAATATTTACTGATGATTTTCGAGTCCAAATTATTGTTCATAATCATATCACTCACACAAATTGTCTGCTTAATTTATATATATGAGTAAAAATTGACTAGACATTTGAATAAAATCATTGTAAGGTATAAGATATGATTATGAGCAATAATTTGTGCTCGAAACGTCATCAGTAAATATTACTGTACAACACTGTGTGATTTATCAAAATAAAATCTTATAAATGGATTTCTACCCATGTGTTGGTGAACGCTTTCTCTAAGATAACTGCATCTTGTTCAGGGATTGGTACCGCTTCTTATCAGTTGGCATAATAATTGACCACGACGAAAACATGTCGATTATCATTTTCGGTTGCTGGTAACAGTCCTATAAATTCAATTCTGACGCGTTGGTGTGCTCCTGGTATTAACACCATGTCCACATTCCTGATGCATTTTTAACACGATATATTGCACTTTCAACTATGAGACACTATTACGAGGTGTTTTAGCTGGTTCACTTAAATATAGGAAATTGTTTACCAACAGTACATGTCCCAGCTTGACACATATATAACGTGACACGAGTGACATGTCCTTCATTTCTCAACTCAACAGTTTGTTATTCGCGTTCATAAATATTTTGAGAGTCAGCTGTTTGAAAAGAGGCCCAGTCAAATTCATCAGTGACAGTAAATAATGCGTTCAGCGCCCCGCTGGTCTCTGGAATACACCATAAGGCAGTTTCTTGGAGGTGTGACACCCCTCCCGATGTTCACAAAAATTTCGAAGCTAATGCAACGCTGTGATCTTTCCTTACCTGAAATTTGAACCTCAACAGATAGTGTCGAAAATTATTTAGAAAGGATACAAAAGGCTAACATCTCGCGATGGATCGTAAAGTAACGGGGTGTAGCTTTTATCCACAATGATCTGTTATCTCTACACAACCATAAAAAGGGATACAATGACTTTTTTGTTCCAGGTTAATACATTTCCGTAAATCATAAATAGAAACAGAAAACAGAAGCAATTAAACTGTCAAAAAAAGACATAAATAGTGAGTCTAAAAACTGACTTAACACTTAACTACAAAAAGCAAGAACAGAACAGACTAGGCTACCAGAAATAAGTAAAAAGAAAGCCCATCATACTTCAATTGTCAAGGGAACAAATCAATTGAAATGTCAACAAAAAATTTTGTCTAAAATTCCTATAGCCTCAAAATGACAACACACAGCATACATTGTTCTTATCACAGACACTAAACATAAAACCATCACAGAATTATTCTGCACAGACATGCATTAGACTAAGCTGACAAACACTTCGGAAGAAACACACATGAATGAACATTATAGAAATGGAAAAATAGTAGAACCAAGAGACTTGAGTACGGGAGAAAGAATAACTCAGCGAAGATAAGAGAAAATGTTCACAACTCTAGGGGTTAAAAGTAAACATGTCTGTGTTATTGGAAACGATTTTGAGCCATGTTGTTAAGCATTTAAAACCAGTGATTCTTAGAATCCTGAGACGCAACCAAGCAATTTACATCTCTTTACATGACTCAGACCAACAGTCGATGATTTCATGAGCTGAGAACAGGTATCGATCTAACCACCCTTCGATTTTGCAAACCAAACTCTTCTTTAACGCGTATAACACATGTCCCAGACATTTAAACTGAAAGATTCCTGACTTCATCAATTACCTTAATTTTCCTATTTAATACATTACCTAATGTTACCGTTACTTAAATTGTGCGAAAAGAAAATGAATTAGGACACATCCAAAATACGCTGTTCCAAATGGGTTATCCTAGTAGATTTGTAAGGAGACACATGAACACCAAGTACAATAAAGAAAGACTGATAACAGTTAAAAAGAAATAACTGTTCATGAAATTGCAATTTAATGGGAAAGTGGCTAGTGAAGTCTTACATCTGAGATTATCGACAGTAATAAGATGGACTTATACTGCCACCACCCTTTGTTTGTCATTTTCCAGCCGACCAATTATGATTGCTCAAGAGAAAGACAAGCTATGCCACTTCTATGTGTATCCAAAAATTTAGTTGCTCCTGTGGAGACAGTTATATAGGGAGAACAACTAGACAACTTAACAAACCCATAAATGAGCATCTTTCCTCATGGTTCGGAAAAGACCAGATAGAATCTATAAGAAGTTCTATTTTGACTCACTTGATTGATGATAGAGGTGACAAAGTGGACAGAAGAAGTGCCTTCAAAATTATCGATCGCATTCCGTCGAGCCTTTCGAACGGAATTCGAACCCACCTTTTACACATAGCCGAAGCTATGGGAATTAATTCGAGAGAACAATCCTAGTCTTTGCATACAAAAGAAGTTTGTTCTACCTTTGTCTCTCCCTTGACCTAGGTGAATTCTATTCAAAACCCTCCAACCCTTTCTTATTTTCCATCTCCTTCCTACTTTTATGATATTTATTTAAACTCTGATTATCTGTCCACTTCACCTTTAGTATTACGTAACTTCTAAGATTTGACCTAATTTATTTATTGAATTGTCTACATATACACATATTACTACCTTTGTTATTCTTATCGCCACCTGCATAAACCTTATTATCATTATTTTGTTATCATTATAATCATCGTTTTTAACTAAGTTGAAAACATTTACCATATTATTATCATTATCTGATCCACAAAATCACCGTCACTGGTTAAAATTGTTATATATAAATCTATGTAAATTAGAGCAAAGCCTGAAGAAGATCTAATCGAAAACAATATTGTTCGCTTATATGTCTTGTTCTAAGAAGAAATGGAGACAATTGCTGACAGTAATCAGTTGCCTTTTTATTTCCTCTCCTGTCAGCAGCCGTGCATCACAACAGTGAAGTAAGACAGAATGGACTGATAAATAATACAAATACCTTTTGAGAGATATCGGCGCCAAAATGTGGAGCAAACAACACATTTAATTCAAGAAATATGGCATTTCTGTACGGCACAGAGCTATCGAGGAGTGGAGATTTGTAGCATCTTCCAAATTTGAAACCTCTCAGATATTTTCCTACTTGTCTCGTTAGTTATCATATAACTATGGATCCTAGAATTATAGGTACCATTCCAGTGGTTATCACAAAGTTTATGTGGTGAGATTACTAGATTGATAATAAAGATAAACTTACAGTATTGGATGGCTGTGTTGCAGATGCTAAGTTATTATTTACTCTCACCATACTACATTCACTAGACCGAGACTTGGTACCAATCCACAACATCTTTGAATATGTATCTAAGTTTCCCAGGATAGTGGAAGTTTTTTAGTTGGGGTCAAGATAACCGTATACGACTGTAAGGGACTCTGAGAAAAAATACAGTTGTTCGTCGCTTAATAAAGATAATGCATCCAAATCGTAATAATGTATATTATCATTAACTTGGTCGCCTCTTCTTACGACTGCAGACATTATTTTTCATTCATTAACTTCTGATGTGATATAATGATGAAGTTTGGTCACCTTGACTGCTTAGTCCAATGTGCAAAATAAATAAAATCTAGCTACTTCACATTGTGGCGTGTACTACTGACAAGATTTATAAGTAGTATATAGATGCAGATGTGTATGAAACGCAAGAATATAGAGTAGCAGAGAGATAGATTTAATGAACAATGCTTGTGAAACAGCATGAAGAACATGAAAGGAGGACGAAGAAGCACTATACGGATTACAAAGCAGCACAATACCGAAGATATGTGCAAATCGTGAGTTTAGTGTATGGTAGATGTTTTTTGCCTATATCTGTATATCGAATTGCCAATAAATAATTCCATTACTGAATTCTCTTATCTTCTGATGTTACAATGTAAGGTGACACAAGCAAGATTTTGTTGGAAAAATACTTATTCACTCTAACCAGTTGGTCTTTATCTACAGAAATGTTTTTTAGGCCATTGTTGTTCACTTATTTCCCTTCAAAGTATATTTAATATCCATCTTGGTTACTTTAACATTTTTTTAAATCTAATAGTTTTTTTCTATGTCTTAGTCGCAGCTTTATGTGAAGTTTCACGTTGTTTTATTTGTGCCTGTACTACTCATTTTAAGTTTCAATTAGGTTAGTAATGCCATTGCTGAAAGAAAAATGAACAAGGCTTCCTACCGATTGACTCCAACCATCTAATACTAACAATTCACAGAGCATCGTGATGGCGAGCCATCTAGGCATGGTGACCACTTTGCAAACTTGACTGATAGAATTCAGTCTACACCAAAGATAGGACTAGACACATTACACTAGTTACTGACTAGTGTCCAATCAAAAAGTAAAATGAACAACTTAACCGTAATTATGAGGTTATTATTATTATCCAAACTTCTACAAAATATAGGTTGTTCCATGCGTGTTCTGATAAAATACGTTGAAGAAAGCCGCTCACAGTTTGAATGGAAAGAAGTGGAAGTGGTTCTGTCGGAAGTCCTACAATCAATCATACACCTTATCAACACTTGTTATAACACCTAAACTAACTCATCATTCAGGGGAAAAACCTACACACAAAACAGTGTGCTTCCAACACCTTCGCAATGCAGAAACCGTCTCTATATGCATGGATAAATCAGAGTTATGCATAGAAAAGAAGCTCTTTCAGCTTTTTTTTCTATACGTCATGAACATGGTTTCGCATAGTTTTTTCTCAATTTTTCCTTTCAACACATGGTTTCTTCACCATTTTCTGCTACAAAAAATCCATCTTATTTCTATGTATTCCTTCACCACACCACCTTCCCTTGAGAATTATTCTACATATTACGCAATCTTATTTCCAAGTATGTATAATTTATGGGTTTTATATTTTTTTGCCATTAATCTTTTATCACACGTGAGTTGATTTTTTTTTCAAGTTAAGAAAATGTATCTCCATTTAACTTCATATTTATCGCAATGTTGTCCAGTCAAATAATCCTTTCAACTATGTTCTTTCTTGTAGAATGAAAATTTATAAAACTTAAATACACCCCAGATACAGAAAATGAACTTCCGAACTTTTTTAATTTTCTCTAAATATTTATAACTCCTTCAACAAGACACGAACATCACGGATGAACAATCTTATATTACCGGATAAAATAATTCACAGAAAGACATAGAAAATCTACCAAGTGAGTTTACACCGAAGTACTAGCATGCACAAGTGATAGTGTTTGAGAAAATTGAATTTCAGTCTTTAGATTATGGGATTTGTGGGGATTTCAACCCAAATCAATACAAATCCTATGGTCTAAATATCAATCAATCTCCAGCTCATTGACAGTTCATGCATTTATTCCCCTTGATGAATTTGAATAAAACAAGAACGAAAGTGGTTTGTGCAGAATAATATGGTACCATCATTTATTTCGTAGGCTTCTCATCAGCTGCTTACAGCCTAAATACATAATGAGGTTTGCATACAGAAAAGTTTTAACATACTTGCAAATTTTTACATGTTGCCAGTTGACAAAAAGTTCCACAGTAAGTGAACAGTGCTCAGAAAATTGCGCTTATATAGTTTTTACACATGCAGTTCAAGTTTAAACAAAATAGATGTATGCATACAATGGTAAAGGAGTTACGTAATAAAGACGAAATATGAGTTAGATACAGAGTGACTAATAAATTAGGTAACAATGTACTGAGTTCAACTCAAATCATAGAAACAAGAGACAAGCAAAATTACAGAATATAAAAGGGGGTGAGGTTAAAGACAAAGATTACGTAATCAGATGAGAGAATAAAGACATTCAGTTACCAGGGCAAAGAGAGATTAATAACTGCTTCTTTCTGAACACATAAATCTGGTTTCAAGCGTTTGATAGAGATTGCTTCGGCAAACTTGAGGAGAATGGAACTCCTTTGTCTATTGATAATTTTAAAGGATTTCTCGATTTCTACCTCATGACCCGTGTCGAGAAGATGTCTAGTGATAGCGCTGCTATAAGAGTTTGTTCCCTTGAGACGTAGGCTTCTTGGCACATGTTCAGAAAATCGGAGGTGTGCCCTTCTTTCTGTTCTCCCAATGTAACTGCTCCCGCAGATACACGTAAATTTGTATACACAGTTGGAGTTAACATGAGAAGGGTATCTATCGACTTTTGACTGCACCAAAGAGCATGTTGTTCGATGGACGGGAACCAACTTAGCTGCAGGATAGGCTCTGGCTAGTGATGTTCTCAGTCTTCTGTTGACCATTTCTGCAATGTTTTCACCTTTAAAATCTAGTTGACAGTTACTGGATGGACGTCCTGAAGTTGTAGTGAGAAGACGTGACCAGTGGCGTCCACACCATGTCATCAAGGTGAAGTAGACGCTCATCGAAGACGCCGGGTGATGGTAGCGCTATATTATGAGTTGAAAAAGTTACAATTCATGGGTCAGTGAATTCCGACTCAAATAGCTGAATGGTCAATGGGTTCAGTCTCGTAACCTAAAGGTCTCGGGTTCGATCCCTTGTAGGTTCTCACTGATGAAGAGTACCAAAATAGGACGAAACAGCTGACCAGTGCTGCCTAGTTTTCAACAGTCTCTCTAACTAATGCTGGTTTGTGATAAAACCTAACAATTTCTTAGTGTGTTAAGCGCGACATATTATTTCATATGAAATTTAGATATGCTTAAATAAGTAAAGGTATAGTGTACATCATTATTACAGTTACTTGATCCTGAATCATTCAATAGTAGATTATAAATAATTCTGAAATAATCTGTTGGATGGTAACTAGCACTGGAATCCAAAATGCGCATTTCGTCCTATTCGGGACTCGTCAATTGGACGTATCTGCATTTCCCCCCAGCGAGTGATGCTACCCATAGTTTCAAACGCCAAAGCGTTATCCAGATTGAATTAAATTACAAATAAGTCTGCTTCATTAGGGCTGCATCACCAACCATAACATGAACCATACATACGATTTAATAGTCAGTACACCAATTTGTATCTGTCTGGCAATTTTATCTCTAGTAGAACAAAGGTGTATCTTAACTGCCTATCGATAATATAGTTAACCGGTCATTCAACATTTGTAGAATTTAAATTTCAACCAATCGGAAAGCATATTTTTATCTCAAATTAAAAGGAAATTTGTAGACTATAATTTATTATATAAGGATTGCTTTCATCCATTCATTCATTCAAATTGTTCATTTTTTAGAGGATAATAATAATAATTAGCTTTGTCTGCTAAAAAAATAAAAACTGAAATTATGTCATTAAAAATTGTCTGAAACGAATGAAACAAAGATTTTCCTAGACTAATGATTATTTATTTCATAGCTTATTTGACTAACTAAGCTTAAGAGACAGAAATTCATACGTAAAAAGTACTACAATCGACATTGTTTTCAGACTTGTAAACTAATATTATTGCGTACCACATGTATCATTTTTGTGATGCTTTTCACTTATTCTGATTACAAGAACCTACAAGCTAGTATAATGTTGCGTACCTCTTCACGTTGTCGATGGTATTAGATTTTTAGACTCATAATACTACTTCCTCCTAGAATTCGTTACTGAACTGCCGGATACCAACGTAGAATGATTTAACATAACTACTTGGACCTAGAAAAACCTTCCAACCAGTCTGAAAGTCAGTTGAAAATTCCGCTATTGTTGCTTCTTATGAAATTTATTATTATGTTATATTATTAGTAATGTTCCACTGGGTTCTGAGTGGAACATAGGGCTTCAACAGTACGTCTCCATTCTGTCCTGTTCTCTACAACTCTCTTTAGCTGGCTCCATGGCTGTCCATAAGCTCTCACCTTCTCCTCGCACGATCTCCTCCATGTCACCGTTGGACCACAGCTCCGCATGTCATTTCCAATTCGGGTTCCACTCGAGCAATGGCCTGGAGTGTGATGTCACCCGACGGTATCTGCAGCATGTGTCTAATCCATCTCCATTTTCTTCGGGATATTTGTTGAGCAATAGGTTCTTGATTGGTTCATTCCAAGATTTCCTTGTTGCTAATTCTTTCTAGTCGACTATCTAATCTCCAATATGAAGGCATCAAAAGCAGCTGTCGATTAAAGTCTGAAGCGGGCTGTGTTGAAAAGCTTTTCGTGAAACACTATGTTTCTAAGCCATATAGAAGACCAGAATTAACATTGATTTCCAAAATCCGAATTATATTCCTCATTGATGAGTGCAGACGATTTCCAAACTGATTTCAAAGTGATGAAGGTCTGTTTTGTCTTTCTGATTCTGACTGGTTTTGACATCTTCATCCGTGCCATCCTCCTGTAGTTGAAACGATGTGCTTTCTAGATAAATGAAGGAAGCAACGTTTTTCAAATTTATTCCGTTGATAATGATCGGTACTTGTAATTGTTGTTGGATGATTGGTTATCTCTAACACTTCCGCCTTCTCTATGCCCACCTGAAGTCCTATCCTTGCTGCTTATTTTGTTAACTTGTTGGTTTTCGTTATTGAGTCTTCGAATTTATGTAACCGATAAAATAAACTTTCAGAGATCTGTGAAAATAGTGACAATGGAAAAGTTACATGAAGAATCCTGTGATGATTCAAACAAATATATTCAATTCATCCACTATAAAAGATAATCTTCCGCGGCTGATTTTAATTCCTGCAACTTTAGAAAGACAAATTAATCGCGTCCTTACTAGAAGGCAGTCCCAAAATGCAACGTCTGTACAATATCTACAGGCTATGAAAAAAAAGCTTAGAGTCAAAAAGTGTTATCTTAGACGACCAATTAACAATATGCCTGTACTTCAATATGGTTTAAAATGGTCACAATCTCAAAAACCAACAGCTGTGCTCAGATAACACGGGTGATTCATTTTCAACAGTAGAACAAATATAACCCCACTTTACCCTTATCTCGATTACAATTACTATTTAAGGGGTTCATTTTGGAGTTCTTCACTTCTTTTTACGAGTTGATCACGGATTGATATTATGTGCTTAATTAATTCTCCCTTTTTCGAGAAAATCTTTGATATTTTAGAACCATAAATTGGACCTATGTAAAAAACTTGGAGGATCTGGACTTTGCCGATGATGTATGTCTGATTTCCCACAAACTGGAAGATATGCAAGCGAAAAGCAACCGTTTGGCAGTGGAAGCATCAAAGATAGCACTTCAGGTCGCCATAGACAAGACAGAGGTGATGAAGATTCTCGGCCAACAGCAACGGCAACAACAACAATCAGCATAAATGGGAGAAATCCGAAAGAAGCAACCACCTTTGCCTACCTACGTGGGAAGCATCGTTTCAACTACAGGCGGACGGAACTGATGAGGATATCAAAGCAGCGAGGATCGAGAAAGTAAGGCAAGTTTTCATTACTCTTAAGTCTGTGTGAAGATCAACAGCATTCAGCATGAAAAATAAGATCCGGATTTCCAACTCCAATGTGAGGTCAGTGCTATTATACAGATCAGAGACTTGGCGCCGCGTCACAAGGGCATTTCGAACAAACTATAGATCTTCATCAGCAGCTGTCTTTCCCCACTACTACTCAAGATCAGATGGCCGGCCAGAAAAGATCAGCAACAGGGATCTCTGGCGATGAGCGAACCAACCCAGCAGGAACCAATTGTGCAACAAATATGCAGCAGTGAATGGATGTTGGACATAGAATACTGGGTAGTCGATGTGTTACACACGCCCAGTCCCTATTTACTCCATCTTCATCAGACCGAAACTTGTCACTAATCCACAGGGGTCGCTGAACATTAGTCAAACAACAAACTGAAAAAGTTGGAAAATGCGTACTACTTGACGATAAATAATTAGCTAAATAATAACACATTAGTTTTTAAAATCTCAAGTTTTTTTAGTTGAGTGCACACTGTCAAGTTATACACAAACATGGGGTACCTATTCAATGCTATCTAGTTTTGTAATAAATGTTTATCTGATTTCAATGGACGTAAAATTAAGCAATTTTCGGAAGAAACCATCTATATGAATACTACTGTTTTACCTTACACTTTTGATATTCAGCTTTATTAGGTAGTATAGGCACAAATCAAATATAACTGAACTGAATTCACAGGTGAATTTGTAAGACAACAGTTGAATGCTGAAAATCAAGACTAATCAATTGTAACCACGCTTCCCTTTTTACTTCGGAATAAAATTAGCTTTAAAGTATTTAGATTAATATATGTAACAAAAAGAGATGAACTGTTCTTATTGGATGGCTGGAGGAAACCGGCAGGAAGAGTTGGACCGAATAGCTCAGTGGTAACGTCTGTGACTGCAACACTGGGTGACACGAGTTCGAATCTCAGAGTTGACATGAGTTCCTTCAAGATTGCAGATACGCCTTGGTGATTGGTGAGCGCCAACAAGCACGAAACCTAGGTCAAGCAAGGCTTCCTGCCGATTGCCTACAACCATACAATAACAACAATTCAGAGTGCACCGTGATGGCAAGCCACCTAGGCATGGTGGCAAACTTGACTAATAGAATTCAGTATGGATCCTACAGAGGACTAAATGCATGGCACCAGTTACTTACTACCTTGTGTCCAATCACAGTAAAAAAAGAAGATGAATTCACCGATTAGTTGTAAACTCAATAATTAGCAAGATAGTACATCCTCAATTCGAGCGGGTCCCTAGAGAAAATGAAAATATTAGACTTACACATACTTAAGGTAAATATTTGCATAGTGTGACGTTACTATGCATTAGTCTGGATTTTGGAAAGAACTATTAGCTAGTTTAAGTATTTATTTTATTTTTATTTTGGTTACAGCTTGATGCCACACCGTATTTTCAGTACAAGTATGGCATTTTCAGCATGGATATCGGTAGCCCAAATTTTGCAGGCCGACCATAGATATCGGGTGTGCGCCGGCAGGGGCTCGAACCTCGGACCATGTGCATGGTCGGCGAGAGTCCTAACCACTGTGCCACCGACGCACAGAGAAAATTAAAATGTGAAAGTGTTAACTGACACAGATGACAAGTGTTGTAGATGACCAAGATACACAAGCAAGTTTTAGACACCGCATTTTAATCCCAAATACACTTTAGATGGTTTCTTGGAATCATATTCTGCATTCACTTAGCCCATGATTACAACATTTCGGAAAGATGAACTCATATACCAGTATTGCTCTGATTAACTAAGTTAAATAAACGTATATTTAATACTTTGAAAGTAATCATTCAACCATAAGTATACATTAAACAAATAATCAAAATACAAACTTTACCTGTAAAACTTGATGAGGTTTTAAATTTAATTCTAGATTTTGAGAAAGCACTGACACAAGTGTACTGCAAAAAGGAAGAAAACAAGTAGATTGAAATATTTTAAGAAATTGCAGCAGATAGATACTTCCGAAATAGTTATAATTGAACACAGTGAAACCAATTACATGTATGCAGCCCACTTTAGTCAAGTATACATGTGTATTTACCAGTTTAACTGTTCGTGTGGAGCTAGTCACATTGTGCGTACGATCAGGCAAGTTCATCGTCGAATAAAGCTATACGGCTCAATGCTAGCTCATCTCATCGATACTGGACATCAGATTGACTCTAACAAAGCTTTTAAAGTTGTTTATCATATTTCACCCAATCTCTCGCATGGTCTATAAGTACGACTTTTACATACAGCAGAAGAAATCGAAGAAATTCTTCTGGACAAGCTAAATATGTGTTCAAGTATTGATTTGTAAGGATTTGATTGATCGGTTACAGGATTTCATCATGAGCTGACATCAGTTAGAGATCCATTGGAAAACCTGGGAGTACTGGACAGCTGTTTCGCCAGTCTAGTCTGGGACTCTTCATCAGTACGCACCCACCGGGGCTCCAAATTTGTGCAGCCCCTTTCTTTGACCTGGCCAATTACACAATATGTATTAAGTTTTACAAACGACTTCTCTCTCCCCTTTTAACTAACCTATGACTTTATAATTTTATTGTGATTACAACTGTAGCTAATTCAATTAACTTGTTTGTATCTTGGTATTCTTATGTAATTCTACATAGTCATCATTATTTTACAAACCCCTCGATTATGCAATAACTTTTGCTAACCTCTATGAATTAACTGACCTTGAATTCCGTAATTATTTTCACACACTTTCCACTCAGAACTTTGATATCTTGCCGCTAACACCTACCAGTCAATTATTTTTATGACCTTTAATCTCTTATTTTCACACACCCCCTACACTCAAAACTGTGTCGGTGGTCTAGTGGTAGAATGCTCACCCAGAGGTAGGATGCTCCCCAGTCACACACGTGGTTCAGGGGTTCAATCACCAGCCAACGCACTCCCTAACCTCACTAAGCCGGTAGCAAGGCCGGTAAAGAGGGAAGGTTAGGCGTGAGGTTAGCAACCTACGTAAAATAAAACCACTACTACCGAAACTGCAAAGCTCTAGCTTGAAGCCCACCCGAAATGTTAAGTAATAAAATTAAATAATAGAAATAAAGGGTGATAGCAATACAGAATACATTTCACAAGACATCAAGGTTGACAATTTACCCTTTAAACTTCAAAGATGCGTAAAATAGCAGTTTTTGGGCTAAAAACTCATGGAATATTGAAAAATACAAGTGTTACTATTCGAAGGATAAAATAATACACTTTATGACACTTTGCGGTGTCTCAAGTCTAGGTAAGTATCAAGGAATTGAACTTTTAACCTAATGGTCGGAAGTTATATCACCAAATCAATGAGCACTACTGTCTCTGGTAATCTAAAAATCGAACTCTGCCTAATTTTTGTGATATATACAAGTGTTTTATTTATCGAAAAAGTCAGCCGTTACTTGCTATATCTTGCAATAGCATATGTTTGTCAAATAACTACATAGATCTTACGTACTAATCGATAAAGATCTTTATTCACCTAACAAAACAAAGAAGTAACTATAAAAGCATATACTATAACAAAATTTAAACCTACTCGGTATTGAATGGAAGCGTGGAACCATTTTCCGATTTCATGTTTCCTACAAAAATAAATACACTTTTGGTACTCAAAAGAAACGTAAACATAACTAGTTTGAAGTACAACAATATTATATGAAATTCATGATTGATGGAATTTGTATTTGAAATAAAATTACAGGATTTCTCTACACACTGTATGATATTTCCAACAAGCGATAGACTTTTAACAAGGATCTGTTACCGGATAACTGGCTTTTTATACTTTTCCCAAGCAGTAAAATTCTGCTAACAAAATATTGTTTTTGTGATCCCAAAAGTGCGGAAAACATCATTCGCGTTTTGTAGATAGTTATAGATTTTCACACACAATTAGAGATTCTATGCGATATTCTTGTTATTTGCTTCTGTACATAACACACTGTCAGCCTAACTTTACATGGCAGTTAAAAGCCAGCGAAAATTCACAGAAATTAAACGGAACACAGAATGTATGTTCTACGGAATTTACGTAGTAAATTTCAGTCACTAAATAGCGATGTATTTTGTACAACTAGAAGCAAACCTCTTAATATATAATTATAGTCACATATTTCAGATATGGAGAAATACCCAGCGAAGAAAGACTCTCATGGCATACATAATAGGTTAATAGTTAGCTGAAATATTTCGCCTATCACTGAAGATCTATTCCTTAGAATCCGTGCTACAGATTTATCAGTAGCTATTTTTTTTCAATTAACTTCCTAACAAAACTAACAACTATGTCCCTAGTTATTTCTATTTTTTGTAACCTGGCTCCAAAGATCATTATCCGTAACATAAACTGCCGAACAAGCTAGTTTCTGTTGCTGTTCTTCTCTGAGACGCTTAAAATGATTTTCCTGCGAAAAAATTGGTTATCACCGAAACAGAAAAATCACTGAGGTTATCAATAATTCTGCTGGAAAGCTAACAATTACCTTAATTCTAATTCGCATTACAAAGAAACCTCGGAATAAAAAAGTTAGGAACACCCCCAGGTAATTTTATGCAAATACAGAAAAACAAACCATTTATAACTATTTCACATCCATTCAGGTGAGAAAATCACGCAATAGTGACTTTCTGTTAATAATCAAGATTCTTATGAAGTGAAAACAGGTGATAATTAATTCCATTATGGATAAAATTTATTTCGATAGTCACAGTGTTGTACAGAAATATTTACTGATGACGTTTCGAGAACAATTTATTGTTCATAATCATATCAAGGTACTCACATAACTACTTTCTGGCTTCGTTTATATACATGAGTAAAATTGATGTTTAAGCATTTGAATAAAATCAATATGGGATAAAGTGCATTCGGAAATAATATTAGTGTCACCAATAAAATACAATGAGATGGGAGATAATGTGCTTTTATCGTAAAGTAAATCAATGTTAGAATGCTACAATGTGAATTGAATACATTTTAACACTATTTATTATCCTCTGATTTGACTGGTAATAATATCTTCCATATCTCTGATATTATTTGCACTGAGTCATTTCTATTGCACATGTTGGATGTAGACTCGATGAACCAGGATTCATTCAGTTATCAACCTCTCTCACTCCACCTACCTATATCACTCTTTAGAACTACACATCATTGTTAGAAAATCTATTTACACAATAATAGTAAACAACCCTAATACGTTGGTCGGCTAGGTTTTGAAGCTACATTACATACTATGAACTGTAAATCACCGTCTTGTTCAATGGACAATGTTAGCTAAAGTACAATGAAGTCTTTAAAGAGTTATGCGGAGATTGCACCCAAACATAACATCGACCTATGGATTTCTTTTGAGCCATAAAGAGGGCTTTACAGGTTGGATCAATTCAATACCTCAAGATCTCTCCTTCCTTTCTATGCTTCAGATTTTAAAAAAGTCATCCAACTTATACCTATCCCCTTCGCAAGGAGCAGAAAATGGGCAAAGAATGGCTAAATAATGGTTGAATTAGACCGTTTTCTGAACACTGTTAATAATAATCATGTAATTGGCAAGACCTGGTTATTTAACGGTCGAAATGGGGAAATACTGCTTAAATAATGATTAAGGTGGGAAAGTAGTGGTTAAATTGTGGAAAATACTGGTTAATTTTCTATATGATATTGGTTGTATAACAGGAAAATATCAGTTAAGTAATGCTAAATTTTGGTTAAATAATTTTATAAATAGGAAAAATTATGGCATATAACCAAAACTCAACTATCTTATCACAAGCCGTACCAATTATCCACCTACTTTTACCATTTTGTTCGACTGGTTGTATTCCCCAGGCATAATAAAATCCCGAGTGGGGCAGAAAAACGAACACCTACTATGGGTCTGCTAACCAGCATATACCTATGTATTCATTAGAACACAATCGCATTATATCCTAGTTAACAGAAGAAATTAAGTTTAATGTTGATGCAATAATTCTGGTATCCAAAACCTTTCACTATTAGAAAGAAATGCAGTGAGTAATATGCATAACTTGCTGCAAACAAACGCAGTTACCTATAATCGTAAAAAATCGAGGCACTAGACCGCCATAGTTAAAGCTTGCGGGAGAAAATCAAGGTCGCCCTATTCAACATGTTGACTTCCCCAAACATACAGATTCATGAAACCTGACTTTTTGACTGGGGATTTAAAGTGTTCAACCATTGCTTTATTTCCCTTGACAGTAGTTCACGAGGCTTAGTCAAACTATGAGACAGAGAACAAGTGTAGAATAACGGGCTCATTAAGGTGAAACTCTGAAAATGTCGATATTATTATTCAGGCTCACCATAGTTTCATGTCCTCATTTGTGTAAAAAGGGGATCAGTAGATATAGTAACCGATTACTTCAAATAAACAACTTAAATATTTGATAAATAACTAACACTTGGACTAATTCACCTTCGTCCGTTACATAAATGTAAGAGTATTGCATAGTACTGCATAAGTTAATGTATAAATAATGATTACGGTGAAATGAATCGTTGACAAGTGTATTGCAATCCCTATGCATATCTATGAAATTATTATATGAGTATGGAATCAGTGTCAAAGAAGGCAGCTCAGTAGTGCAGTTGTCAGATGCGATTCCAAATTTCTGTCCAGTTGCGTGATTGCCTCCTTGCCTGTCCCGTAAATAGGTCCTTTACAAAACGCTACATCGTGTTGGTATATGGTCATTCATATGAATAATCATACTTCGTTCGTATAACTCCTGACAACCTCTTCTGAGTATGAAGAGATTACTTGTATATCGTGGACATCTTCACTGCGACCCTCTGCTGTTTGATAGGAGACATTTACCAGCAGGTGATGGCGTCAGCTATCTTGAAGGGACTAAGAACAGTAATCTCACTTAATCAGAACTTTATAACACGTATCAACTTAAATAGGGATAAAGAGTTCTGTGATGAAATTGTAGAGGAAATGTCAACTGGATATTTTTCCCAGACATGCCTGGATGTAGTTACAATTGGGGAAAACTGACTATATTTGTGTGGAAGTAAAATGATTTCACAAAGGTGGTCTCAAGCGATTGTATGTGGGTCGAAAGGTTACAGAGATACTGATTATCACTTACTCCGTTTCATATCTTGGGGCGAATGAGACTACAATCTATGACAATAAAGTTTACCACTTACTTTCATACTCTTCGAAGTTTTCCATGTTTTTCTGAACTTCATACTACTGCAGAAGGATTCATCTGATTCACAATAACTCCTCAAAGCGACTGGATCCAATACAAACAACGTTTAGTAGGAAGAAGTGCACCAGTCAGTTTAACCACCTATTATATATCGTTCTTAAAACCGCCGATAACAGATTTCCCACTTAAAACAAGGACAGCAGGGATTAAGTCATCGAATTTGGATGGGTGGATTCATTGCGCCGGACATAGTGTATTTTTTGGAGTCGTAAAACGCCCAGTGAGCTACACAGCTATCAGTGTGACGTATACCTTTAACCTATTTTAAAAATTTAGAATAAGTGTAACCAGCCTATAGGCCATTCATAACCCTATTTATTTGAATGGTTAACCAACATGTCTCTAACCATCAGATATTAAATGTATGTAGAAAATTGTTGCGTAAGTTGTGGATAAATTGAAGGGTATTTCCATGGTGTAGTGCGCCCTTAGATGGTTACCGAGCACCCTCTGTTTGTCATACTAACAAGCAATTCACAGGGTACGCACCATGCATCTGATATTAAGTGTCAATAGCTTTTTAAATCATAAATGCAGGTTATCAAAGAGAGGCGGCGATTCCACTCAATTCGTGAATTATATAAAGTAAACGTAGCACTCTGTAGAGCCGTCATCTAAAAGGGGACTCAGGAGGTCACCTGGCCTAAATGTAATAATAGATTATGCAAGTCCATGTGGTTGCTCTACAGCAGCTTGAAATGGATCACGCTGACGAATTTCACGTCTTCCGCCAAACTATCTCTCAAGCTGAGAGCATCCAAATAATCCTCTGTCAAACACGACTTTCTATAAATGAGTTTTGGGACTTATCATCATCAACTTACAGTTTGCTAATGATACTGTACACCTAGACTATGAGAAGTAACTCCTGATACTGGAAAATATGAAAAGAATACCGGTGTTTGATAATAGGTGTCTGTGTTCCATCTCATGAGTAAAGCAGTATAATATGGCGATTGCTGTTGAGGTTACGCATAAATTTTTATGGGGGGAGGGTAAGTTAGTCTTCAAGGTAGAGAAGCTGAATAGGTTGAGATGGCTATAACACGTGATGACATACCAAGCCATCGCCTTCCTCGAGGGATAATGTTAGCCAGCACATGTTAAGGTTCAAAATGTGTTTGGGTCGGTCAAATGAAAAACTGGTATTGGTTCATAAAACCATTGACAGTCAGCTAGAAGAACTACTAGATATATGTCTGCAAGTCTTTGTTTATGGCACAGATGCATTCACTCTGTCAACTTGGTGTATGCGAAGTGGAAACACATCTGAGGAAATATGTTTTGCTTATTACCAACTGAAAGATAAACGAAGTCTAGCATGAAACACCTTGGAGTTGTTATATCCTCTGGTCTTTCTTGGTAACTATATATCTTGTCGATTTCTGTAATGTAATCTTTACAACTGTTGCGAATATTACTTCATAAAATTAGATACAATAATATACGAGATGCTGCAAATTCAACACTGTAACATTAATACTGTTTTCGGACAAAGCAAATTATTATTACTGTTGCACCTCACTGCAGTGTTAATCTGCTTATACCCTTATTATTGCCGTATCCTAAGTATTGCACTAATTTTCTCATTCCCTTGCACTGTGTAAATAGGGTGCAACGGAGAAGTAGCAGTGAACTATAAGTAAAAAACGCTGAAGCAAGAAATGGTGGCAGTCGAAAGAAATGAAATGAGTTGAAGACCTTGTAATAATACTAGTAATCTCCCTTATTCCAAAACAGTACTTGACTTATTTACCTATGCATTTTAACGTGTCTTCTAATTATCTTATTTTTGTCTTTGTAGACATTGCCTGAGATGCCGTTGTACGCATCGTCTGGAAGCAGCCTTTAATTTCATCTACCTTCTGCGAAGTTTGTCGTACGAAACGTCGAAATTTTACTGACTGGAAAACGCTACAATTGGTGTTACTGATGCAGCGATACCCAAGACTAGACACGTTATAGCAACGTATGCCTGTAATAACATTACCTACATAGTAAATACAATGCTAATTACAAAAACTAGTCATTATCTTTTCATTGCGTACTTACAAGAAAAAAAGTTTACCTTACTTCTCATACTAAGTACTGAAGATTCCGCCTAGTACTCACTTCTACTTGCTCTCAATAAAATGCTTTCTACTATATTCGCAAATTACTATTAAACTTTTGTCACTTGAAACGGTAAAACACAAGACGTATGCAGTTTAGAAGTTAGGGTATATTTGCATTTATTGACACAAAATGTATGTACATCTTCCATTATTAGACAAGAAAATTCTCAAAGTAATTCAGAGTTGCTCACAGTGCACTAATAGTGTATTCATTACTATAATTATCCTGCATAACTGCGAAGCTTCTGTTCAATTGCCTGCGAAGTTGCAGTATCTCCCTGCAGGGTTTCTTCACTGAACCTTCACACGGCACACTACTTGGTAGCAACGGATCCTGCCAAAACCATCTGCGACACAGGCAAATTACTTTGTCAACTAAAAATATTAATTTAAATATTAGTAAGAGTTTGATTTACCTGTAAACTGAGGAATTTGAGTGTGACATAGCAGCATATGCCGGCAAGGTATTCTTTGTGCCCTAAAAATTCTGCAGGTACAAGTAGAATTGGTATAATCCACTTGGTGCAGGTATATACCGTCATTTATGATAGCCATATCATCACTATAAAACTCTATGCTCATCCGACGATTACGGCTATAGTCCTTGGCAATTAACTTAGCGGCATAAGGAATGAAGTTTCGTAATATCGGCATAACTGGTTCCGGTGCGTGGTACTTATGAATCCAACAACTTTCGACGGTGACTTCAACACTTCGACGCTTCTCTGTGCGTACACACCATTTATACGTCTTGTACATACATGCGTGTAGGGGATCTCTTCTGTGGAGATATCGTTTTAGGTGACTCTATGGGAGCTTTCAACTCTATTGCTGGTACTATTAAACAGCAACAGAGTATTCGGCATATATGCCGCAGCCCACGTCTCCTTCTTAGGCACCCAGTAATGCCTGACATAATTCCACACCCTCCGATCAACCGTCCTAATGACACTAAGGTAGTGATGAAATCTAAATGGTTAGAAATCAGTGCATTTACCTTTCAGGTGTCGCAGCTTTAACAAGACGATATAAAAACCTGCGTACAAAAGGATTTCGAGTCTAAATGCATCAGGTATTAATTACATTCACCTCACCTTCCTGCTGAAAGCCCGGTATACATGAAATGCACAGATGACGATTTTCGCCTGAATTTGACTATTACGCACGGCGGATATCTCACAGTTGGCCGAATCCATTGCGAAAGTTTCTGTAATGGACGTATCCTGCATTATTCTTTGGAATTGTTCCAATATCCAAGCTACATCACATAGCCTCTCTCGTCTCGTCCATGCCGAAAAACAGGCCTGCCATGGCCCATATTGTCTGTTACCACCAACTGAAACAGAGAATATCTGATTAAGATTTGTCAACCGTTTCACGCATAACCTACCCGTCCTTATTGGTATTGTATGTTGAGTCAATACACACCACCTCTCCATATTTCCGATATAACTGCACCTGTAATTCCAGGGCGAAGCAAATTCTGCTGGTTATCCCTGTATTCGAATCCATGTATTCAACCACCTGACCGCTTTGCCTTATTATGCGCATAACATCTGATCTCAAAGGCATGACTTCCAAAATAACTTTAAACTGCATCACTTACCTGGTCTCACATCCTTACGTAAATTATACTCATCTGTGCTCGTCAAAATTTTATTAAAATTCTCTTCAGCATATTCCAAAACATCAGCAACCTCAGATGTAGTCTTCACAACTGGTGCAATATTCTCCTTTTCATCCCCGGACAGGCGTCTAAAATATGGATCACCTATCATAAGACTTTGTTCACATCTGTGATTGTGAACTGTTTTCGCGGAACAAATGATAAACTCGTCCTCCTTGTAGCGTATACGAAAGCAAGATTGGCAACCGGTGTATTTGGCACTGCAGAAATAAATAATAGAATTCTTACGGTTTGACGCGTAAACCTGAACCTCTAGTTTTTCGCTTCATGCCATATGTACAACAAAAGACTACTAATTTGCATTTCAACTCCCGAGTTTCACGGTTCCGTGTGCACTTCTTGATTACATAATGTGTATGAGTTGCCTAGGAAAACTGTCATACATATATATATTACTGATTCTAGCTGACTTAGAGCATCTTCTACTTGAACCCAACTGGTATACTGGTGACTAAATATAATTCCGTCGAAAGATTTTTTGATATCCACTGATATAGGAAGGGCAGGTTGGTTGCCATTGTCTCCGAGTGCCAATGCGTCCATTCGGTACCACTGTAAATGAAAACAGAAGCTTTTGAATTAAAAAATCACGAATAGCCAACAGAATACAATAAGCAACTTGAAAGTGACACTGACTTGGAAACTGTAGCGGAAAATAAATATAAATTCCTTACCACGATTACCGTTTTGAAAAGTTCCTGATTATAGCCACAAACATTTACTGAAACACTCGTGAACGACAAATATGGACACAAAAGATAAAACGAAGCTCTGCAGAAATCATTGAGACGCCACAAACAGGAGTTGACACGAAGGGATTTAGGGGCACCCTATAATTTTTGCATGAAACACATTCTCAAGCATCCTCATGCACGATAACTGCCTTCAAGCTTAGAGACAGCTTTTGACGACTATTCTTAACAAAATCAACACAGTTCAAGCCAAATAAAAACCAGAATCACGTCAAATGCAGCTACCTAGATCAAACGAAACAAATCAGCCAAACTGAAATCAACTAGACCGCGCAAATGTCCTCAAAGTAAAGCTGCAGGCGCCACTTCAAACAGGGGATATGCCATATCAACGCCCTCATTTAACTTTCTTTTACATCGGAAACTGAAATTAACAGTCTGATATCCGGGAGAATTTACTTTAAGACCATCAGAAAAAGACCATTTGCTAACTCCTGATAGAAAGCCGTTCATCTAAGTACAGTCTAGCTGGAAGTTAACAGACATTGAATTAGTTAGATCGTCCGCACACTCAAAAAAGTTCATTTCGTCGGAGTGAGGCAAGTCATGCAAGAAGAAAGAAAATAGAAAAGTAGAAAGGACGGCGCCTTGAGGGACACCAGCCTTAGCAAGCAATGAAGTGGACGACTTCTCCTTACATACAGTATACTGCTTTCTTCCTAAGAAATAAGAATGCAGCCAATTGACAACCCAACAGTCACTTTGAGTTTCAACAAGCTTATTTAACAAAATATCCCTAGGTACTAAGTAGGAAGCAGATGTACAATCTAGGAAGGTGAGGCCAACAAATTTAACCCCCTTTGTCTAAACAGTTGATAATGTTATGATGCAAGACTGCAGCTGCATCTAAAGTACTTCTACTATGTTTGTAGGCGAATTGTTTGGGGTTGTTAAAGTCTTTAAGTGAAGGTTGAAGATTAAGTAAGAGTAACTCTCCCATAGTTTTTAGAAAAGGAGAGGTAATATTGTAACAACAGAAGACAAGGGCCAGGCAACAGATCGTTTATTACGTAAAATCAACACATATTTATAGATTTTGATGTACATTATTGTAGGTTAATGTTAGTAGAAAATACAGTCTGTTGATTGGTTGTTTCTCACACAAAGTTAACCTTGCATCTCTTGTGGCTGTGTCAGTTCATCTATATGTTAACTGTATCCGCCTGTCCATCTTGACCTTGACCTCAATTACTGTCAACCAATTTGGCTAGCAACCATCTCTCACCACAATATCAATAGGTCTAAATTTATAACATGTTCCAATAGATGACTTAGGTATAGGTACAATTTTAATGTCCTTCCAAACTGCTGGTACTACATTTCTGGGAAAACATTCATTAAATATGTCCATGAGAGGACAATACGGGATATCTGCACATTTTTTGAGAATAAGGCTAGACAAACTATCCGGACCAAGGCTACGAGAAGGGTTGAGCGACCGCAGACATCATTTGCATTGTAACCAGGGAAGCAGGTTTCATTAACACTTGGGACACCAGAAAGCTTGGCGTTTGTGGACACACATCATACGTAAAAAGAATACTGTTTATCTGCTTACTATTAGTGATTTTTTGAAACGTCTCCGTATATTAGAGGCATTTTTACCGAATGTAAACTTCTGGTTATAAACTGAATTCAATCTGTGCATTCCAGATTTGATTAGGATGTGAATTCTTTCCGAACCAATGTTATCCTTCATTTTATATAACTTTTCTTTTTACCTTCGAAGCTTTCTAATTTGAGGGGAAGAGAAACAGTCAAATCTGATGAAGAGTGTTTATCTGGGACAACAGGTGTCAACACAAAATTTGAGATAACATATGATATTTGACATTGTGTCATCAAGAGAGTCTTCATTGAACAAGTCCCACCTCGTGCCTTTGAGCATGCTCTTCACACTAACATCCATGTGCAATTTTCTTGGACAGGTGTGAAACGGTTCTCTTGTGTAACTTTCCATAAATTTTGGATAAAACCCGTGCAATGCAATGATCGGAGTTAAACAGTGGGGCTCTATACTAGCTTCATATATTCCGCAGTCATTTATAAATACAAGATCAAGAGAAGTATCCAGTCGGATGGAAGAGTTAACGACATTTTCATTACCTAGAACTGTAAGAAAACTACAGTCACAAGAATTAAAATCGCCTGCCACTATGGTCAATGAGTTACCAAAGGAGACGGCAGAGAAAATAGTAAATTCATCAGCAAACAGATAGTTCAGAAGTACTACAGCGAGTCGCGACATAAATATTATTGATAAAAATGAAGTTGTACTTAGACAGGTGTTTAGGTCGACATTTAACAGTTATGCCGTCAATATTATCATTTGAGCATTTAAAACAGGCGTTGTTGGTAACAGACCACTGAGAATTGATAAAAGTAGGAACACCACCTCACTTCTCTCTCGAACTGTTTTGGTCTTGTCTGGACAGGGTGAAAAAATTTAGAGAGATTGAATTGTCATCAAATGAATCGTGGAGCCGAGTTTCTTGAAGCGTTATTACACCTGTAATACGATAAATATTTGAACATAATACAGCATCCAAGTAATTAACCCTGTTCGATAATGACCTGCAGTTTGTGCCCATAATCACAGGAACAGTCATCTGATGCATTAGAGTACGCTTTAAGGGACGTTGCCACCCACCATGATGCTTTTTCTTAAGGTTATTATAAACCCGTAAATCATCAGTTTGAAAACACTTTAAGTAATCGCGAGAGTTGTTATACAATTTAAAAACATAATAGGTAATTGAAACAAAATAAACCCAAGTAATCAGATGCAATATAAGTGACGGAATATTTTTGTAGCCCAAGGCTTAAGCAGGCCGCCAGAAAGACTGTCTGCCTTAGGCTCCGGTCTAGCAGAAGAGATGGGTGAACAACAGTAACGAAAGCTATTTACAGTTGAGCCCAGCGGGTAAACGGGCTTAAAATCATTCAGCCAAAGTAAATAGCTAATTTCTTAAACAAAGGTGAAATAAGGACTGGTACAGCTGACATCAAAATTTGAGCATCATCTCTTATGTGTTATTAAGACGGATAATAATCCAAAACAGTGATAAAAATCGGTTCATATATAGTAACGCTTTAGTCAAGAACTACTAGTGGCAGATATTTCACTAGTCATTTCAAGATATGAAGCAAAAGACTGCCAATACGAGCATGGGGAAGCATTCATTTTGATCGTGATGCACTACAAATATGAAAAGATCAAGTATTAAAGATGAAATTGGATTAAAGCTAATTCGAGCTTTCGGAAACGACGCTGTGTGTATGAAACCGTGTTGCACAACAAATTATGTGAGATCGATTTTGTCGTGAGAAATAGACGCATTGCAAATATGTGCCAGCACTGTGTATATAGCTCTCCGTTCCAGTTCTACGAGGATGAAACTGTGTATAATTCACTGCGAAAATCGATGAATAGAATTGGAATATCGAGCGGTGTATTACAGCATTAAGTAAAGCTTGTGATCAGAAGCTAACTGTCAAAACCAAAGGGAAAAGTAAGAAAGAAGGGGTTTTTATAACTATCACACTATAGCATATTATTCGTGCTTCACTGGCACGATAATGCATATCAAGTTAAGATACAACATGTTTAGTTAAGAGTGCATTTTTGGCACGCTGTCATTTAAGTAGACAGGGAAAACTTAGTCAGAAACATGTAAGACCACTCATGGTTTATTGAAATTAATCTTCCTGGTATGTGAAACTTAGTGGGTAAACTTTTACCCACACAAACGTCTATTGCGAATTCCAACATCCTGATGGCTATCGTATATGTCTAACATCATGTCTATACCCACCATGTATCGACTATTATTCCAAGTCGCACTTTGACCAGAGCCCCAAACAGCTACTGAGATGTCACAGTGTGACGAGAGCTGGCGGCTAGACAAATTGGTAGACATTAATTTACGTCAACGTTTATGTCCCAAATATCGGTCGTGGGAAAAGTAAGAACAAAGACTTTGCGTAGGCGGATACAGTTAGTACATAGATAATCTGACATTCAAGTAACAGCCACAAAGATATAAAAGATTAACTTTCAGTGAGAAACAACCAATCAGAAGACTATGTTTTTCTGCTAACAATAATCTATAATAATGTACATGAAAATATATAAATATGTGTTGGTTTTCTAAATAAACTATATGTTGCCAGGCCCTTGTCTTCTGTTGTTACAATGGTAGCAGTAAAGAGGTTGAATATTATCAGAGATGTGGCTGATACATATGGTTCAGAACAAGGTGAGATTACACCGACTACTTCTGCTGAAAGTGAGAATCTGTCCAATGGAAAAGTGAATGAGTTTTGTAGTAGGGTGAGAAAGAGAATGGCTGCGATTAGACGCTCCAAATTGCTAGTGAAACCACGTTGATCAGTGACCAGTGTGTCAGGTATAGCTGCAAAGTCGTACCACAAAGTCATTTTTAGCATTTATAATATGAAGGATTTCAATGGGTGCGACATATATAACTATGTGCAAACGCAAACATGTATTCTCCAACTTCCGATGTACTGAGATCAAACAGCTGTTCAGAGGACAAATGAAAAGGGGAAATTTGTCCTAGAACATATGAAACATAGAGCTCTCATGCCTGCTTAGTTAGTAGCAGTGTGTAAACGAACAACCAAATATAACACGATAGCGTGGATAGTACATCGCTCACTTCTTAACCTAACCAGTAGGCTGAAACCTCGAAGGACAGTGCTCACTATTGAGTGATAAAGGCCTTAGGCTAGTGGTCTGAGACCCAATCGCCCTATCAGCTTTCAAGGAAACAGTAACTTCCGTTGGCTTCGGAATAATAAGTAGCACTTCTTTTTGTCTCGGACTGAGAACCTGCTACTTTAACTTGTGCAAGTAAAATCTAAGGATCAAGTCTTATTATAAGTGGCGTTATGAGACTCTGGGTACATTCAATTTTTCATCCACGTTACCTAGTCTTAAGGTATTGAATAAGATCAGTATAATGCTGTCATCAACAACTTTTAAATGGATGAAAACACCGAACTTAGTAGGATAGAATCAAATCCTATTCGAAAATTAGCCTTCTATTGTATATTTTGTGTTATCATAACTTATAGTTGTGTGAGATTAATCACAAAGTCTACTACATGGCATATTAAGTGAGCAGAGACGAGTTATTATTAAGCGTGGATACTGCTCGTTATTACGTCTGGTAGTGAAATATTTTAGATATTTTTGAGGTGCGATAGGGAGAATAGGCTGATTCGAACAATTCAGACCTCAAAAAATTCGTAATGGTTAGTTATAAGTTTTATATGCCTCACATCTTAATGCGTAAAAGTTCAAGATTTGAAATCGTTTAATCCGATGTTGATTCTTTACTTGAGCTAAGTTTTATGCTACACTAACATCAGAAGACTCTGATTTCCACAGATGATGCGAAAAGATAACCGCTTCAAATATCCAAAAACAACTTTCCCATTTGCCTATGCAGCTATATCCAAGAGCGTTCAGATTTTATATCCAGACATTAAACAGGAAAAATTTTTGTGGATACCACAATAAAAGAGCTCATTTCATGTATATCACACCTATCTAAAGGAAGAATTATACCATCCTGTAAACCACTCCCGTACCCATATTTTGACTAATTTTCAAAATATCTGTTTTCAGGACTTGATGATGAACGACACTTTAGTGAGTGCTTTCACCTCGCTGTACCTTTTAAGGATCCATGCGACCCATTGCACCTGGTAGATCTACCGGACGCTTGTGTTAGACAAAATTGGTGTTATTTACAATCCGAGGCTATGCCCATTAGTGGGAGTCAGTGTTCTTCAGAATAACCTCTGGTTTGTCTCTCCTAACACTGTCATGGCAGTGAAAACGACTCCAAAATTCCTATTTTTTATTTGTTTAACAGTTTCATAAGTTAAACACAAGCACCATTCAGTGCTTCGTCTATACAGAGGTGAGTTTTTTGTGTCGAATACACACACTTTCATATGCTGAATTTCATCTTTCGTCGTAGTGCCTACCTTTTGGGAGCAAATTAGACTAAAACACGGGATGGACGTGACGTTTTCCTGCTTTACAAGCGATTTTGATAAGACTATTGTGACTTTGGTTTAAAAAAGTGTATACATATTAGGCGCGCATTGTGAAGACAGGGTTGCGCTACGTTTTGTGTTACTTTATGAGGAATATGATGCTCTTGTGCCTTTTTATTTGAAGTAATGGATATGTAAGTTTGCCAAAATTGATATAATGTGTTTTATTATTTCGTGTTGTACGGTAATAATAATTTTCTTTTCGGTGTAGGGTTGAAAATTTGCCGTCAGATTTCTCCAGGGACAGTGACGGAGGCAGCGACAGAGAGTACGTTTGATATTTTTTGACTATTTATTTGATCAGCTTGTTTGAGGTGACAAGCTCCAGACTGTCGGCGTGCAAACATGACGGTAGTGGTGACCAACAAGACAAGGAGAGATATGCTAGGTAAGTTACCTCCATTGCTACTATGGATCTCTTAGGGAAAGTCACTGTGAAATAGAAAGGCGGAGGAGAAACAAAATGACTGCCTATATAAATGAATTATGTGAAATGGTGCCAACGTGCAGCTCACTTGCAAGAAAACCCGATAAACTGACAATCTTAAGAATGGCTGTAAGCCATATGAAGTCCATTCGAGGTACCGTTGATCATTTTTTGCAGAGTATTTCTTTAATTTTTTGGGAAACTTTTCGGAACTTAAGGTACTTATCGTCATGTGTAAAGTCTGTATGATATGTTTCCCTTAAACACTAAAATTTTCCGTCATTTTATGTACCATGAGATTTTTGTTTAGTATGAGAAAATGTTTGATGTATCTGTGATACACTTGGTTGAATCGGTTAGTCTTTTCAACCGAAAAGATTCTTCAAAAAGCTGAGTAAGGGGTTTCAGTTTCACTTTTTATTATGTGTGTCGTGTTGCATGTCTTTCAACCTATCAATTATGGCTTTTGACTTGTGTATGCAGATTTTTCTAATTTGTATTGTTATCATTATGATGTTTGGTCACATAACTCAAAGGTTATACTTTCTGACTGATGGATAATAATACGATCTCATAGTGATTGAAACTTCCTGAACGATCACAAGCAATGATATGTGACAAGAA
Source organism: Trichobilharzia szidati (assembly GCA_944472155.2). Taxonomy (NCBI): domain Eukaryota; kingdom Metazoa; phylum Platyhelminthes; class Trematoda; order Strigeidida; family Schistosomatidae; genus Trichobilharzia; species Trichobilharzia szidati. The sequence continues at coordinate 81,484,029 of OX235272.1, forward strand.
CAATCAAAATTGAAAAGCATTGTCACTAGGTAAAGCTTTCAGTTATTTCAGTTGTCACTGGCACAGTATGGTTATTAGGTAAAACATTCCTCTGTCACAGGGAAATTCAGTAGCTTCCTTTTTCTGTACAAAGCCTGTATTTGTTGAACTTACTGTTGACACCCTGAAGTGCCTTTACATGTGTTACTAAAATCGCTGTCTTTTTATCTTGTCTACTTGTCAATACATAGTGTCTAAATGTTTGTATTTTCAGTAGCACTCATTCGTCACTTGTTTGAAACAACGATGTCCGGGTGTTTGTACATCACATGGAAAAATCATTATTGCACGACTGACAGTCAAATGGAATTTGACTGACTAGTACACCTACTTTCCAAACATTAAGCATTTTCCCTCTACATTTAAGATCGTGAAAATTCACTGACAGAATCCCACATACTCAGTGAATGAGTCTTAAAATATCACCATGCTTACTGTTTGAAATCAGATGAAGGACTACTCTTAGATTTGTTTTGTGCCTCAGAAGTAACATTCATATTCTAGGATATCAAGTTCCTTATGAGTAAACTTTCTTTTCTATTGGATCTATACTTTGCATACTACCAAAACATATGCAATCAAGTGAGTCATCGAAGTGTGCATATCGAGAGCATGTGTGAAAGTTAAGGATAGTATCGACTCATTATCAGTAAGAGGCAGTAAAAACTTGTGAGTAACAAAAGCCATGTGGTATATGTCAAAACAGATTCGTTTGTTGCCTAATTTTTGAAAATAATTACTATTTTTAACTATATAAATGCCATTAGATTATTATTTAAAGTAGTTTAACTAAGATTAGAGGAGGATGCGAGCCTCAAATAACCTGTGATTTACCAATCAGTTAACAACCAGACATGAGATTTGGTTGCAGCAGACATGCCGGTGAATTAAGTAAACGACTACCGACTTAGTTTACAAACATTCATTCTCAGAAAGTCAATAAACTGTCTATGTGTCTGTCTTGTTTTGTTTGGCTGTAATTAGTAATAATTTAGTAGTAGTTAACGCATTAGGTGTAACGATAATCTCTCACATCCTTTAATAGATAGGGTTTTGATAACGTTCGAATTGAAGATAGGTCAAAGATTCACAATAATTTGTATGAACTACAGCCATGTTCGATATTATCATCAGTGTAACTGCCTCACGGGGGAGAGTGAATTGGCTACAGATACTTATTTTCGGAATTCCGCTTTATCTTCGTACAAATGAAGTGGCTGTTATTCGCCCACGAGACTATATTAAACCTAATGCATTACTATTTTAGTTTCACTTTCCCACTGTCTTTCGTGCAACTGTGTGGTTGATCCTCTAAACTTATTGACACTATTGTAAACTTTCTTTCTTAGGACAATCCACCTGAATCTGCCACATTATTCTTAATGAAAGGCATTAGGGGATTAATGACGGAAGAATCTAAGTCAACTCCAAAGTTGCCCTTCTTCCCAAGAAACTCGTTTTTCTTGTTCGTATAACTTCTTGACAGTTTGTAAGACGGATTTCATTTCTCCCTGACCTGCAACTGCCATGTTTTCGTGGTAGTAAAGTTTGCACTCATGTCGAATGGATTGTTTCATGAGACCCATGAATGTTATAAACACAGTTGGTAGTGCAAAATAAATGCAATCACTGTCACAGTGTAAGTAGTTTATTCTGTGATTTGGGGGTACATGAGAAATATTGGGATTTTGGTTGAACAAGGTTGTAACAACAGTACTGTCTTTTCTTCGAACGGCAGACATTTTATCTGCACTTTCTTGCCACTATCACTAGAAAGGGTAGGGAACAAAGTTGACCGTTTAAACTGTGTAACTTCCAATGTCATTCGTTTTTCCGTCACCAGCAGTGAGTGTGTGTGTGTGAATGCAAGTGAGTTTTTATGTTCGTTAATATTCTGAAGGGAACCGTGTGTGACGGGATTCATGATAGTCTGCATTGAACACAATTGTTGCGCGAAAATAATCCACTTTTTTCCAGGTACTTTAAGATAGTTTATCACTACAACTATTATATGATTCATAGCGCTAAGTTCTAGTCATTAATTTTATCAAAACTATAGGAAAACATAATCTATGTGAAACGTGTAATTTATTTGCGCAACACATTTCGAATATTTTGATCACACACGTACTTGTCACATGTATTTATATAAAAAAGTAACACAGATTATAAAAGGTCAACACTGGATCAATGTAGCTCAAAATGTTTGCGGGTCAGGATCACGGATTAGAGGTAGGAAAATGAAGTAAGATAAAAGGGATGAAAACATCATTAAGTAAAACAAATCTTGGTTTTTAAATTGGATATCTAATTCAGGTTCAAAGTATTAGTAATAATTCAGGGAAGGTTTTAAAACAATATACAGTTGACCATTTTGAAGTGGATGAATTAGGACTTAATCTGAGGGCTGATTACGTAAAATCCAAGTCCTTGGACTAATGAACCATCCTACTTCTAGTTTCATATGTCCATTCTTACATATGTTGAAGTATAAACACCCGGAATCGCATCAGTCAACAGGTCCTCACAAGCCAAAAAACGGCTGAAGTTATTGACTTCATTAATATCACAGATTTATATGCTTCAAGTCAAACTATGTGGTCACTAACACACTTTCTAAATCACCACAGGATTTCCACAGGTTAGCGTACAGCCAATGTTAGAATGCATTTCTGCATATATATATATATATATATATATATATAGTTTCGTTGAACTTTTACACTAGGTAGGCATTGGATGCACTCTATGTAGACTAAGTGTAATTTACTTGATGGATGTACATACACTCAGGTGGTTCTGGTATTTGTTCCACTTGTTTTGTTACTATCTTCATTTAACATTAACGAATTGGATAAGAGTAAAATGAAGAGAAAAAAACTATACATAAGTGAATATATAAACTAGCATTATTCTGTTAATTTTCGGAAAGTGAATGTAAACTGTTTCAAAGTGTTAATGTTTCTGGATGGTATTCATGGCATAGATAAGATATATAGTGAGGAAATTAATATCAGATAACTCAAAATTAGTGTCAGTGAAACATTCATCAGATTTCTTTGATAAACTTCAGTCAGTTATGTAAAATAAAATATAGTAGCTAATACATGCGGATATCATAATTAAGTTACGTGCTGTATGATATGGATGAAACACTTTTCCATGCATCTATCTACTTTTTTGCTCAAGTATTAAACAGTTTTTTTGTTGTATTTCTGTTTATGATCAGCTTCATGAAAAGTGTCTATGAGTCACCGAAATTAGCCAAACGTGTCAAGTACCCTGATAGTTCATGGTCAAAGTAAAGGATTATAATTTTTATGAACAACTAGTTGATGTAATGAATCCTGTGGAAGTTTATAGCTCTATTTTGTACATTAATGTACTATATGATTCATTGATATTTACCTCCAGACTGTGGATCGGGGTCCTCATCTACCTACTTGAGCCTATGCCATTAATCTATATCATAGACCGTTACACAAAATGAATTATTTCGTCATTTAAGTGGTGGATAGTGACTAGCAGTGGAATCCAGGATGCACATTTCGTCCTATTTGGGACTCGTCAGCTGGATGTACCTGCATTCCCCAGTGAGTGATGATGTTCCCACCGAGGCTCGAACCCAGTGCCCATAGTTTCAAATGCCAAAGCGTTATCCACTAGACCACTTGGGCCACGAGAGCCACCTGTTGTGCAACGGGTCATATTAATTATTTAATTGAATTTTAGATTTTCCCGTCGATTGATTGGACCTAAGTGCTCGGTCTCAGGTTGACATCCGGCCGACGATTCCCAAATAGGACGAAATGCTCATTCTGGATTCCACTGCTAGTCACCATCCACCAATTAAATTATAATTACTTGCCCAGACGTCGTCGAAGCATCTGCACAAGAAGCCAACATGTCAACCTGAGACCGAGCACTTCGGTCCAATCAATCGACGGGAAAATCTAAAATTCAGTTAAATATTTCATCATTTGTTATAAAGGTGTTTTGTATATCGATTCGGTATCCTGTGTTATTCACGCCTTAGACTTGTGCAGATGTCAAATTCTAATTACTGCCTTCCTTTCATATTCTCTACAATCTGACTAGATAATTTCTCTATTCTTCAGTTGTACTCCATGTCTGTATGCATATAGGTTGACTGGAAGAATTATAGGGAACGAGGAGAACTCGTTTCTGTTGTTATTTGCAATTGGTTTTAAAACTTATGGGTTAGATTGATAGATTTTACTTAGTCATATCATTAATCAGGGTATCCGATCACAGTGTCTATCTGTGAAGTAAAAATATTCTATAACCATACTATATCATCAGCGATAGTCTAGGTGTCGGGTCGAATAAAAGCTTATTTGTTATTTACTGCTTGAAGTTACTTCGATGGAAAAAGGTTTTATATTACGGTTCGAAGAAATATCCCTTTGTCTCGCGTTGAACTTCCCATTTATTTTTTTGATATCATCCTTAAAGAATATCGTGTTGTGTTTTATTCTGCGCGCATTGAATGCTCTTACGATAGCCATTCGTAGCCGCTATTACTGGAAAGGATGACATGTTTGAGAAAATTGAGTGTGTAACAGACCACTGATAGCTCAGTCACTAACAGTATCGTCATAAACGCAGAATATTCCTTTGGTGTCTACAAATTTCGATGACCTATAATATAGTCTGCATGTGTGACAAACTGATAGAAGTATTGAACTTTTGACCAATAAGCTATGTCTTTGAACATCTCTTTAGTTTGTACCAGCCATATAGTCCCAGTAATCCCCATACAATATATATGGCTCATTGCTGAATGCATGAACACTTGAATTTGGCGAAAAGACAAATTTGACCTAATAATTGAAAGATTATCTATGTATGACAGTGTATTACATGAGATTTCTGTATGTTTTTAAGACATTGTTTTATTCTTTCCTAATGACAACTTATTTTAAAATTAATTTAGGTACTGGAAATACTGCTTCTGATGGCTCATACAAACCTTCGTTTCTCTCAGATCAAGAGTTGAAGCATTTAGTTTTGGAAGTAAGTTTGATCATATATATATATATATATATATATATATATATATATATATGTATATATACTGCAGTGTGAATGTGATATAACTTGGTGTGAAGCTCACCTCATGACCTCCTCCGATAACTTGTTATTTTTTAAAACGTGAGCTGTGGTTGGTCATCAAACCTGTGTTTCTAGGATCTGCTTTGTTCTCGCTAATCTGTTAAAGTTGAAATTTGTAATTCTGTACAAGGGAATTGTTAATATTATAAAAATGCTCAAACATAAAAACGTTTGAGCCTTGACTACTGCCTAAGAAAGACCAGTCAAGCAAAAGGTTAAAGCAAGCTGATCTGATCATATTTGAAATCTACTAAATTAAACTTATTCTGATTTCCTGTCACAATTCAATATCATGATAAAATTCAGCCAGTACTAAAACTGATATGGTAATATCCATCTGTTAGCCGGTTGTCTGTTAAACACCTGACTACTGAAAAAAATGACAGGTTTAAAAAAAATTAATTGAAAAAATCTCACAGTCTAACTCGATTATTTTAAAGAATGACTGTTTACCAGTATTTCTTGCAAGCGTTGATCAAGTTTTGTTTGTTAGTTTTGTTGCTGTCGGTGCTTCGAATGTTGTTTGTTGGCAAAGTTGTCGATATGAGTCGGGAATTCATGCCTAGGGTTATAATGTGAGGAAGTGAAATGATATTTAAAATAAAGTTTACGCCTATGTCGAGGGCTATACCAACAAAATTGAAAGCTTGTTTGTGCGTGAGGGGGGGCAGATAGAACTTCTTGACCATCCACAGTCGAAGTTCCAAGTATCTACAATCTGGAGATGTGACTCACTAACTTAATTGATAAACTTTCTTTCAATAGGTGTTGGGTTCAAACTTTGTTCCACTTAAATCATCCTGAGCAAAGTAGTAGTAGTGTAACAACAGAAGACAAGGGCCAGGCAACAGATCGTTTATTAAGGAAAATTAACACATATTTATAGATTTTAATGTACATTATTGTAGATTATTGTTAGTAGAAAATACAGTCTTTTGATTGGTTGTTTCTCACAGAAAGTTAACCTTGCATCTCTTTGTGGCTCTGTCAGATCATCCATATGCTAACTGTATCCGCCTGCGCAAAGCCTTTGTTCTCATTTTCTCACCACCAATATTGGGGACATAAACATTGACGTCAATTACTGTCTACCAACTTTGGCTTGTAGCCAGCTCTCACCACAGTAGTATCATCAGCCTTCACACGATAAGTGTGGTTTATATGAGAACTTTGCTTCGGGTAACTGGTTTCTAACTTCTAACACCCTTATCACCGATCAGTGATGCCTTTCTAGCTTCTAATTTGTCATTTGGCGCTGTCTGCCACATTTCCTTTCCAGAATCCATTGTGACCGCTCTGAATTAATTGTAGTGGAGTATCATTCTTTTATCTTGCATCTATAGTTGTTTAACTACCTCTTTCAATTTTCACACACATGTGTTTCTTGTCGATTATTTCAACATTGTTATTCATTGTCATACAATGAAGCACTCAGTGTTTTTTTTTCACAGAGCTATCCTCAGACGATTTGTTTTGACTGCTCTTTATTTTCAACGATCCTTATATATGTAGTGTTTAATATGCTTTTTAGAAAAATATATGTTATACCCATAAATACTTTTCATAGCTATATTACTCAGATTTGCCTCTATGATCTACTTTATTTCAATTATTTTCTTCAAAGGCTGCTGATGGATTCCTTTTCGTATGTCAGTGTGATACGGGACGCATTATTTATGTATCTGACAGTGTAACAGCTGTACTCAACCAGACTCAGGTAAGTTCTTGTCTTGACATTTTGTGAATAGGTTATATTCAAACTTTAACAAACTTAATACATGCCTCCTTTTTCATAATCTTTCTACTAGGTGTGATATACCATAGATTCTAATCAGTCACTCATTTGTTTTTGCGTATTAAGGCATACAACCAAATGTCTTTTTGTCGGTCGGACGGTCTGTTTTCGACATAGAACTTTGCACATATGTGCGGCAGTTCAAGTCGACCGACAGCTGCTACCTTGATGTGGTGGTCGGGTTTGAACACCGCAATGACCCAACGAGCTATACTGGCTGAGACTTATGTCGCTTGAGGTCCTACCATGCCAGAAATGTTGTTTGGATAGCGGTTAGACAAAAAGCAGCTACCCAATCCAATACCATGATTCAAACAAATCCACAAAATATCATGACGGGTCGGTCGGGGTCCGGATTAACAACGACCGCGCTTCCTGCTGCCGTGTCACAGGGCAGAAGTGATAAATATGCTACTGAGACACACCAAATGAAAAAGAACAAACAAAAACAGGCCGCGTGTGACCGGTCTCAAGCAGTTGTCCCCTGGGCTCTGCGGTCACGCAACACTAACCTTTTTTCTATTTCAGGTACCCGAAGACTCAACCAACTTCCACGGTGTGGGCAACCGGGAAGTAACAACTGCCCACACACTTCCAAAAGCACTTGTCTTTTTGTGGCTTGGTCATCAATTTTTATTATGGTTAGTTGTGACTGACAAACCAAGCTGATTGTTCAAACAACATACTACAGTAAGATCATGTGAAAATTGAAATAATACTCAAAGATGAACGAGGCAGTAGTATTGTAACGGTAGAAGGGGAAACACTTGGTAAAGGAATGTTTATTTGCACCATTTGCACAGATCTTCCGTTCATATTGTGTTTCTTCGTCTTCATTTTGACTTCTCCCATGTATCTCCGCGCAACTCGGTATCATTTGCTTTCTCTGACATCGAATCCATCTCCCTGCTATTTGACGTTTTTATGCCCATGAACATCTCTTTATATACATACCACTGATAAATCTTATCCGTAGCACACGCCACAGTATAACTAGTTATTTAATGAAATAGTGGTACAGTGACTATTTACTCTAAGTAGTTAAGTTTTCCATTTCAAGTGACCCTGGACACAATCTTTTTTGTAAGGTAAGGTAATTATAATGATTCAGGCCAAATCAATTACTTAATGATATTGGTGGAATATATATATATATATATCACATTTCTCGGTCAAATCACTTATTTTGACATGTTCAACCTAAAGTAGGGTAGCAATGTGGAATTTAAACTAACTGCATTTGTTTACCCATATGAGCATGCATCGTAAAACGTAGCATCCTAGTCAGAAGTACATAAATCTTTGTCTTAACAGTAATTGTATAGCATTATAGTGCTTAATTCCAAGAAAGAAACCAAATAGTAGAATAAAGTTAACTAGTTCACGCGCATAAGGTATGTTGGGAAGCTATCTTTTACTATATATTATGAAGTTTCCACAATACGTGGCGCATGCGTGACAAGTCACTGCCTTGATGACCCCATTGGTAGATTAAGTGGGGCATCATAAGAAAGTAGTTAAGGAGATTAGAATCAAAATGTGACATTCAACCATAAAGTTGGTTTAAACCACAAGTTATCTGGCTGGGTTCATCATGATGCTAAGAATAGGTAGTTCGAGACTCTTCTTGTTAATTAGCCAAAACCGTTCGTCATAGCGCGGATGCGTTTGTTTCTTTATCCTTTTTCATGTTCTGAAAAGCTCCACTAATTACTGTCTTCATCATTACCTTTCCGTCTTATTATTTTGTGTACTTTTTCAAAGTGTGGCAACTTTAACTGATGCAATCCCCTCTTCAAAGTTGTCCATCATCAGTCACTTGTTGAATGTGACATGGCTTCTAAATATTGAAGAGGTTACTCAATAATCACTTACGCGTAAATTGAGTTAGGTATGGGCCACTGACTATTGGTTGAGGACCGCTAATACTACTAACTGGTCAAATCTCAGTGACCCATTGACGAGTGACCCAATGGTTAAAAGTAGAGTGCCTAAACTGATTAACCACAGTTGCAATTTCATATATGACCAACCACTACTTCAAATTATCTTAATACTGAGTAGTAAAATTCCTTTAAGCAGCTATGTATTGATCTTGATGCCTGTTGTGAATACTTTCTTTACTTTGAGCACATTTCTTAGATCCCATCACACTACTTGGTTTCTATTGGAAAGTGGATTTAATAGTATGTTAAAAATGATTGCACAACGGGCAGATATACATTCTTCACTAATAGAACCGTTTTCCAACTATTGTGTTTTGTGGGAACTTGATTGATTATTTCAAAGTAGGTTTCGTCGTGAGTCTACATCACGTAGAGAAACACTGGAAATCACGGAGTACAGGACATTTGCTTCGTCTTAGTTAAGGACTCCTCAGCAGTATGAACCTATGACTTCAACATAGATTGAACCAATGGACCTTCAGGTTACGAGACGAGCATGTTACCTATTTATCCACTGGATCAGAATGCAATGGTCAATGAAATTTTCACCCCTAGCAATCTCCGATGTAGCTCCATCACTGGCGAGTCTGTCCTTGGTGTATCCTGACGGTCACGACTTCTCACCGGAGCACCAGCAAGTTCATCTTGTAGTCAATCACTAATGTGCTAGTTTTTTTTAACCAGAATGTCCCTACTTCAATCTTTGGTAGAGTTATTAGGTGCTAACTGAAAAAGAAACCCGAACTACGACGAAATAACTGTCCAGGGCTTCCCGGTTTTCACTAGCTCTTTAACTGGCGTTTCTTTTTAGATATTTTTCGACCTACACTATTATATGCTCACCTGTCTATCTGTTAGAAAATGAGTACACTGTTCATCACACTGTTAAATACATGTTGGCTTAAAATGCAGAAATTAGTCTTGTCCTTCGGTCATTTTAGTGTGTTGTAATAGAGAGAAGGCCTCTGTGTATATGATATGGTGTTGATTGACTTTGTTTTCATTTTCGTCCTATTTTGGCATACATATATCCCCACTAATCGTTGATACGCCATACTTGACTCAAATGCAGGATATAACAGCGTTACTCTAGCGTTTTCTTGCAAGTATATAAACAACAAATGAAATACAAATGCAGAATATAACGTTTTCATAATATTGGACAATGCGTTTAAATGAGATTTAAAAAGTTTACTTATTTCCACATTTTTGCTTTCACTTTTGTATGTGTTACTAGTTTACTCCTGGACCAACTACTATAGTTTCTGCACTGTATTTAGTTGAAATAATGTGAAATAATGGTCATTGAAATGTCAGCTGGAGAAACTAAGTGCTTTATATAAAAGTCATCAAATCGTCAGTGCATCAATTTTTTTGTATTTTTGTTGTTTTTAGTCCGAATGGTACCAGCACACTCTTTATGAGTTATGTCATCCAGACGACGTAGAGAAAATATGTGAACAATTAACGGGATCCCCCTTACCCTCCCAGGGTGCTAGTGTTTTAGGTCTCACTGGTCAAACTCCTACAGCTTTATCAAATACTACTACCACTACTACTATTAATAATAATCATTCCATCAATCTTAACAAACTACCTACTTCATCATCATCAGACTCCAAAATATGCTCTAACACTTCTGATTCCTCGCCTGCATCAGTATCTGACCTAGTATCAAGTCATTTATGTTCTTCACAACGTCGTAATTCTCCAACACACTTAACGAATACTATTTGTTCATCACCAGCTCCAGGACGTATATTGGATTTGAAAACTGGAACAGTGAAAAAAGAAGGCCATCAATGTGTGTTTATTTCTCATGTTTTGTTATTTTAAAAATTTGCTTTTTAATTTATTTCCTGTCTAAAAGCATGATTTATCGGTTCAGGGAAAATAGCTGTGAATTTTTACTACTTTTTAAGATCAGACACGAAATACCAGTTAGCGGCTCCAAAGTTGAATGGATGGATGTCAGTTTAGACTCTCATATCTGAACTTAGACAGTTGTAGGGTCTGTTCTGCTCACAGCCTGTTAATCGTGTCTAGGACGTAAGGTTTCACACAATGTGCTCATCAACAGCATTTCAACTATCGTATTATTTTAATTTAATTTGATTCTGAGTGCCATACACATTTATGGTACGATACGTGTGAATCAGATAGATACAACTTGTTTGTTTCCATGCTTCGTTCAGTTCTAGAAGCATAGCTTGAGAAACTGTGAAAATTTCAACACTGTTGATGTTTCTTATTTATTTATTTAAACGCAGAAAAAACTTGGTACAATATGGCACCAAGAAAGATGCGCCACACAATAGTAATAAAACAACATAGATTAGAAGTAAAAAATATAAGTAGAGAACGGATAAGGAACTTCATTTGGAAGGAAAACAGACATACTTAACAAGTTCAAACAGTATTCGTTAACTATCATCACGAAGGGAAGAAAGAAGAAAATTGCAGCACGTTCGCCATTGATTGCGATTTTTGGCCATATCCGATAACGTTTCGAGCTATCTCTCGGACTCCAACCAGGGAGACGTGACGCACCAACCGGTGGTAACCTAGCACAAATATCCTTCATCCCAAGACGCCACGTCATGGACTGACCACCTCTCCGCCTTTGCCATCCCGTCCCAGGGCTAGCGAACAGAGACTGGTACGAAAGCCTCTGAGATGACATTCGCAGCACATGTCCAAGCCACCGAAGCCGGTGTTTCCAGATGACGACACTCAATGAATGATGATCTCCACTGTGTTCAAACACGCCGCCGAACCTCAGAATTACTCACGCGATGATGCCATCGAACGCAAGCAATCCTGCGGAGACAGCGATGACCAAAACACGCAGAGCCGCCGCACATCCTCAGCTTGGAGAGGCCAGGTTTCACAGGCGTAGAGCAAGACAGCCCGCACCGAAGCATTGTATACCCGACCTTTGACAGCCAGGCTAACTTCGCGACGGCCCCAGAGGTGACTGAAGTTAATGTATGCCACCCTAGCCTTCATTATACGGTTGGAAATCTCATCCGTCACCCCTCCGCCAGCACTCACACCACTACCCAGATACACAAACTTTTCAACAACTTCAAGCAGTTCACCGGCAAGAGTGAGTGCAGGTACAGGCTCCTGCCAATCTTGCAACAGTACTTTGCACTTAGACGGTGCAAAGCACATACCATACTTACAGACACTGATCGCCAACTGATTAAGTGCGATTTGGGCAGCCTGCATGCTATCGCACAGTAAGACGATATCGTCTGCATACTCGAGGTCGAAAAGTCTATCTCCGGGTAGCAGATCTACACCACCTTCACGCACATCCTTCACAGCTGACTCCAGAATGTCATCGATGGCAAAGTTAAAGAGAAATGGAGAGATTGGGCAACCCTGTCTAACCCCACTGTTGGCTGGAAACAGTGATGATAGTTGGTTGTATGCCCTCACTCTCCCTGAGGTGTTTCTGTATAGAGCTTTCAAGATGTTAACAAATTTCTCAGGTACACCTCTCTCTAACAGACAGTTCCAGAGCACAGTTCTGTCCAAGGAATCGAAGGCAGCCCTAATATCAAGAAACACAATGATTGTTGGCCTGCAATACGTGTGGCGGTGTTCCAATAACTGACGAAAGGTGAACACATGATCAATGCATCCACGACCTGAACGAAACCCAGCCTGCTCTTCGTGAATCAATCCCTCACGTATTGTGCACAGCTTGCGAAGCAAGATAGCAGGCAATATTTTAGACGCAACTGGTAGCAAACTGATACCCCTATGATTGTCACATGGATTACTTTCACACTAAACGTGTGTTATCTTTGATAGTAATGATGATATCTCACCTAATCACATATTGTGCGTGATAATTTCTACAAAAATTCACCACAGAATGAATCCTTGTGTTTTAATCCGTTGAATCATTTATTGGACTTTAATATGAGATTAAAGTTTTTTAAAGAAATGATTAGTGACTCAACTAATCTGCTGTAATAGTAATAATAATAATAGCACTCTTTAACTGGATAAACTAGACTTAGTCAGGGATATCAGTACTTACATTAATACTCATTTATAATGATCTACCGATATATTACTACACTTCTGTCACGTTTCAAATATTTCCACCTCTTTCTCAGTTCTTTAATAAATAAAGAGCAAAGTTAACCAGATGTACCACAGTCATGGCTTATAAATGATAAAAGCTTGTTTACCAATCCGATTCAGTTAAATTTAGACTTTTAAAATTCTCAAGTGTCGGTTTACATCGATCTGACTGGTCACAGACTTGATCATGAGCTGGCATTAGTTAGAAAACTATTGGAAAACCAGAGAGTGTTGATGAACAGTCGATTGGTCCTACTGTGAAACACTTTTTCAGTACAAATGCACCGGGGTTCGAACCCAGGACTTTCCAGTTAAAATGTGAGCCTATCCGGCCACTGCGACGCGATCAAGTGTCCCATGAATTCCAACTTCTGTTGATTCGCGATACATAGCGCAACCACTGAAACGGCAGACGAGGCAGCTGTCCAGTACTTCCTGGCTTTCCAACGGTTCTCTAACTAATGTCAGCTTGTGACCAAACCTGTAAATTAGGAAAATTTCTGTCGTGTAAAGTTTCACTGCATGTTAATATAGAAAGACTGTAATGATTTTACATAACTCACTGGACTAATATTTGGGAATGTTTTTATAACAGTTCTTTATCATTTCGCGTTCACATTTTCACTCCTAACCGATTTGCACTGGTTGAGTTTCAGTCAACCACTTCTAGGGTTAAAATTCCACCTAACCTATTTCTGCACAGAAAACAGCATTGTATCCAACCCACTGCATAAAAATTGTACTACTTCACGGACTTGCCGGATGCTAACATGATATCAATGACACGATCACTTAGCAATATTATGCTTTATTTGTATGCCTTGCATTATATAATATTTATTGATTTGTAGTTACCTTTATTAAGAGTTATATTCTCTTGATAATTTAAGAAACCACTTACATAGTAGTTAACAGTCGAACTGAGAGTTTCATTTTCTGTTATGAAACATACTACACGATCAGTGAGTAAGGTATTTTTTTATTGTTACTTTCAGCTCAATTAAGAGGTAGTATGGGTTCCCGTCGTGGTTTCATATGTCGAATGCGCATCGGCACAGCTGTCCCGTTTGGTATGCAGTCAGATGTTGGAGTTACCAATTCACTAGGATTAACTGCTCGTGCACGTTTACGATATCGTCATACCTTTGGAGCCGTTTCATCAAATAGTCAGTGTTCTTATGCTGTTGTTCATGTTACTGGTTTTGTTAAACCATATAATCCTGTTATTGATTCATCGTCGAACAATATTCAATCCAGTGGTCAAGCTACTGGATCTCAAGTATACCCATTGTTTGGTAAGTTATTTGTTTTTGGTTTGTCATGTAGTGTTGCAAAAGTCTGGATGTGTTGTCTATGCTTCACTTTACTGCCCTTTTTTCCGGAAATCAGCTTGATTTCATTGGATGATTATCTTGAGTGATAGGAGATAGAGATACTGGAATTGAAAGCTACTCTTCATTGCAACAGATTTCGAAGCATGTACTGCTAGGTTTAATGCCTTGAATCTACCTACAATCCCCCCTCCCCCCCTCTGGTCTGGTTCAACTTTCACTCGAGTTGTACGGTTGAATATCACTTTATCGTCTATTCTTCAATGTTACACCTACTTGCAAGACTTGAATTTGTCATATCAATTCAAATGTGCCTGAATGAGAAAAGGAACTGTGACTGAAAACTTGTAACTAGTGGTTTTGAGGTTTTGCAACACTCTATATCTTCTGATATCTAGATACAGCATATGCTAAAATTGACAAGTCAATGCAGAGCTTTATACAAAAGCTTCAAATGATCAAACTTCATTCGAAACAGCACTCATGAAAAACCGTTACTGATGTAGAAACTGTTGAAAATTTCCTAAATTTCGAAATAATATAGAGTGAACAGGTTCGCAATTTCGCGAATTATTTTCATCAGTCTCACGAATAGCCTTCAACCATTGATTCGTGGCATTCTGAAAACTTTAATCAGACAACTTAAACCTGATAACACACCTCAGGAATTGGCATTATGTTTCAACCTGATAATCTGTGACTCGCTTCTACTACATTTTAAATAGACGTAGGTAGCTGTGCGATGTGTACTACTGACAGGGATTTATAAGTAGTATGTAAAGGCTCCAGCAAGAATCCTGAACAGAGGAGTGATGGATTAAGTTGTGAAGGAAAGAAATGAATTATCCTTGTGAAACAATATAGAAAGCATGAAAGAAAGACAAAAGAAGCAGAATATGAATAACTTGTGCAAATGAATATTTCAATGTCATGTTTGTATATAATACCATCATTGTATATCATTTGTCAGATAGACGATCTGTCTTCAGTCAGTCTGTTTTCAACATAGAACTTTGCACCGATGTGCAGCAGTTCAAGTCGCCACACTCCATGTAGAACACAAAGCAATAGAAGAAATGCAAAATAGAGATAGTAGATAGCGATATGGCTACCAAGTAGCAGTGTGTTCTACCATTACAGCTTTTGTGTACAAGTCTGGATTTAATGAAAGGCGATGGTGACTAAGATTGAATAATTACTCATTAAATTATTGGATTCAAAATGAGCACCTTCATTTGTGTCTATCAATCTCAACACATGACTTGGCACAAAAGTGCAGCAGTTTAAGCTACCACACTCCATATACCACAAGAAGGTACGCAAAAGAGAGGAAAAAGAGATTTAAGGATATGGTAGATCACGAAGAGTGAATGCATCAGCGACATTTAGAACGATTTTAAGCCATATCACTAATTGTCTCCAGCTATTGGATCTTAGCATCCCGAGGACCTCAACCGAACAGTTTTCCCCTTACCTACGTAGCTGGCTCAAACCAACTGTCTAAGACTTCACGGATCGATGCTTGATTTTGATTTATCCACTCCTAACTCTTTTCCAATTTAATCCTATGTCAGCTAACATTACTCGACAGGAAAAGTGGTGGCTTGGCATGCTCAGCAACACACGTCCTAACCATAACAGTCGATGTGGTTTCACAACCACAGTGATTGACTTCACTTCCTCACCTAACACTCTTCAATATTATTCACCATACATACTACTTAAAACGTGAGATTGAAAGTAAACATTTGTAGTCAAAAACAGCCGGCCTTTTTTATGTCTTCCATATTCAATGGCCATTTCTCACAGTGACTTAATCTGTATAACTAAAAGCTGTTGATTAGTTATAACGTAATCATCAATAGCTCTACCTGGCGTCTCCCTTTTATTTAGATTAACTTTGGTGTCTCTATGACAATTTATGCTACTCCTTTTGGTAAATGAGATAGACCACTGCTCTCACTCATCTTTTACTTTACATTCCCTCCTTCATCTGAAGTTTATTTACACATATTTCCCAATGTCCTATGTCTGTTACAAATCTCTACAAGAATAGTGATGATATGTTCTACATTTCCGTGTGATTTTAAATAACTAAGTTGTATTATTATTTTTCCTATTCATCCTTTACTATCAGTCTACTAGATTGTGAATAATATGACAATTGGGTGGGTAAGTGTTTTTTAATTGTGTTATGCAATCCCGTTGCCTCATAGAAAGCTTGATTAACATTCTTACAAGTCAACTGATTTAGAAGTTTTTAAAATAAACATGAATATTCTACTCTTCCCTGTTGTTTGCAGTTTAGTTTGTTTGCCTGCTCACAGTTAATTATGCATTTTGTGCATGAGTCATGTGGTATGTGTCTTTAGTTTTTTTTGCCTTGTGTTTTTTCTTAACCTACATATATATATTATTTGCGAATTTGACTTTTACACTCATTAATGCGCATAACCCCGTGTATTCTTCTAAATTATATTCATTTTGATTATACACTTTAACAAGTCACAAGTTATTTGAGAGTAACCGATTGTTGATTAAAGGATAATCTATGTTCATAGTTAAAGGTATACTTTCGAGTTTTTCCAAAAGTAAGTTCTCTTTAGTGCCACCACGCGGCGGCGGGGGTTTCCTCATAATAGGTAGGAAGCGAATGCGAAAGTCTGGCGCTTACAAATGGACTAGTGGACATGCTGCTAGTCTACCTACAGGAGAGCTGAAAAACCCTGAATCCAAATCTATGATGCACATCAGCTCGAGAATCCTGATGGATCTAATAGCGTGTGAACGTGTTTCGGACGTCAGCAACCATTGGAACGTAGCTCCTGATACTACTCCACTGTGTCAAAAGCTGGGTGGGTGGCCCCTTAAGACCACCATCTGCTTCGGTCTCAGCATCCGGGCAGTTTCAAAACTCTCGCACAAATTATAAGATTTTGTGTGGCTCATCTGTTGGTGCCCATAACGTACCAAGTTTGCAATTTGATCAAATCCCTAAAAATTAACTCTTGGAAATTAATCTGATGCTCTCTAGTGACTGGCTGCAGGACGAAGTTGCCTAGACTTCTAATGAGATGTCGTGACCAGTGGGGTCCATGTGGTCGGGAGTGAGGACAAATACTCGCTGATGAAATTGGCTGATGATTGCACTAAAATCACGAATTGGTGGGAGTTTAAATTCATGGGGTGGTCACTGAGTTGGGTGCCAGTGGTTGACTTATAAACGGAAGGTCCTGGGTTCGAACACTGGCGGTATGTGCGTACTGCCGATGGACTCCAAACTAGGACTAAACAGCTGTCAATACTCTCAGCTGGCTTTCAATCGTTCTCTAACTGATAACAATTCGTGGTCAACCTTGGGACATATCAAATCCCTACAAACTAACTTTTGAAAAATACTCCTTATTTACTGATATTCGTTTAAACGAAATAGCTGATATTATGAGTCAGTATCAAAAGAACATTTCTGTCTACTTATCGAAAAGAAACTAAGCTCGTTGTAAATAAACTTGAAAAAGACTTAAGAATGATCGAGAAAATGGTGTCTGCAGGAAAATAGATATCCTCAGGGATTTCAGAAAAATTGTTGTAAACTCTAGAGATGAAAAAAAGGACTTGAAAAAACCCATAGTTATCGAGTTCAAAGGCGATCTGATTGCAACTGGAATCAGGAAAAAGGTGGAAAACTACACCCAATGACAGATTTCCTGCCACGATACTTGTTTATATACGTTAACTGAACTACGGAAAAGCATGTAGTCATGTCAACTCAGTTCACAACGAGATTTCAATATATTCTGAAAATCTTTTCTTTAAAAGGGTCCAAGCGTTTAAAAATCTTCATTTCTGGTCATCTTACCGAATACACGGCACGAAATGAACGTGAATTGCTGGATTTGCGATTGTCAAGGGTGAACAGTTTAATTCCAAAATTCGCTTCACTTCGCAGAAGACTTCACAATTCTGAGGCCTGTTTAAATCACTGAGCTACTTGAATTTTCTATCCATCAAAATGCATCATGTTTACTCGTGTTTCGCATTGTTTTAATCATCGAATTGCCACAATTAGTCACAATTCATACTCGCGCACTATTTCAAATAGGTTTCTAATTACCACTAGGAATTTTTCGAAAAGAATGAAGAAGTAGTAGTATTGCAGCAAGCTTCGGCTGGAAAAATATTCCTTCAGATGATATATTATCAATTATTGTTATTATCATATTGTTTGAAGGTTCTGCACAAGGAGTAAAATACCTAGCAGTGAAACTCGCCGAAAGTTCTGAATCTGTACATAAACTCATTTTTCAGAATAAAGCTATTATCTATTATTATTAAAGTCTAATCTTTATATTAAGGAATAAAAAAATGTCTAAACTGTTATTTCGTTCCAAATTACTAATCTTTATGACTTGTACCGAACCAGGGAAATGAAGTATAATAGGATCGATCATATTCTCTAAAATAATTTGTTCTTGCCTTTCTCCGCTTTGTGAGAATACATACCAGTGCGTAGGATTATTGTTATTATTATTATTATCCCTGTAACCAGTTTTGATATCTTATGAAATCCTGAGTTGATGAAACTGTTTCTTCACCTTTCAAAATCTACTGCAATTCTTAATTTTGTATAGTACACTTTATGCAACAATTTAGAATTTATATTTCGTTAATCCAACTGGTGTGGCAATAAATGTCTTCACACTGTTGTGTCATAAGCAATGACTGCGAAAATCTCTCTTGAATTTGCTTACTTGTGGTCGAAAATAAACATCAGATCCAAGGTGTGACAAAGAAAAAAAATCTAGTTGAAGCTTTAAATCTCTGTATCACATTTTTTTTAAATTTATAATTCTCTGGTGAGAAGATATCGGTGAAATTATCAGTTGCCTTGAATATTCACAACTTAACGACATCGTTTGCACATATTTCATCGCTGTATCGGTCATTTAGTTTGCTTTCCAGCACTTTTGATATTTTGAAACAATACAGGGTTGTGTTTTTTATTTTTCAGTCTAATATTACTACTATCCAGGCAATTCGTCCTACTTTCTAGACAAAATTTCACTCACCTTATTTCTAATTTCCCCATCGCTGTTATATCTCGAAAGTAACTAGCATTAGTTGTTCGATTTTAAACAACTTTTTTTTCTTCTGTCAATTTAAGATTGTTATGTAGCCAAGTAATTCAACGTCACGAGGCACACCGCTAACATTTCATTGTAGGCATTTTAATCTAAAACGTAAGGTTTTGCGAACGGTTATTTCTTGCGTTTTCACAATATTTCTTTTGTGAGATCAGGAGGTTGTTGAAACCACTTATCTAGGGAGCATTGTCTCAACTACAGGAGGAACGGACGAGGATGTCAAATCGAGGATCGGGAAGGCGAGAAACACATTCATCAACCTGAAACCAATCTGGAAATCTTCGTCACTCAGCATCAACAACAAAATTCGGATTTTCAATACAAACGTCAAGTCAGTTTTTCTATACGGATCAGAAACTTGGCGGGTCACAAAGAACATTTCCAACAGGTTGCAGACCTTTATCAACAGCTGTCTTCGTTCTATACTGAAGATCAGATGGCCGGAAAGAATCACCAACAAGAAACTATGGGAACAAACAAAACAAGAACCAATCGCTCAACAAATATGCAGGAGAAAGTGGAGATGGATTGGACACTCACTGAGGAGGCCGCTGGATGACATCGCGCGTCAGGCCATAGCTCGAGTGGAACCCGAAAGGGAAGCGGCGAGTGGGACGTCCAAGGGTGACATGGAGGAGATCGTGTGAAGAAGAGTTGAAACAGTATGGACTAACATGGATGCAAGTGAAAAGTACAGCAGAAGACAGAAGCAAGTGGAGACGTGCAGTTGAAGCCCTATGTTCCACTAGGGACCCAAGGGAACAATAATAATAATAATAATGTGTATTCACTATGAGCCATGATCTATAAAGCACTCTGCCAGTTAGCTATCCTTAGATACATTATCAAGTTAGTAGTGTTCACTGGTAGAATACTCACCAAACATACACATTGTCTGCGATCCGGTGCCTAGCCGACCCCCCCCCCTCTGATCTCGCTTATCTGGTAGTAACCACGGTTAAGAGGGAAGGTTGGGGTAGGGGAGGTAAGCAACCCCATCCTGTAAAAACTAAAAAGCACAGCTAACTCAAAAGAGTGAAACAATAATAATAATATGTGTTTCAGTATTTCAATCTGATAAATGGTGTGTAAGGTAGAAATTTTATACCATTTGTTGATAATTTTCTGTCATATATGTTTCCTAAATTAACACATTTAATCTGTAACCCTTTTGGTGAAATCCATGCATCACATTTTGTAGATTCAAAAGTTTGCGACCATCTTAATTGGCAGTCGGTTTGAAGTTAAATATTTTTTTATGCATAATACGTTTGTTGCACATTACTCTATAGATAATTTCCTTATCATCTTATTTATCATTAATTCATCCAGTGACTGAATGTGATCACCTCTTACATAAGCTGAAGACCCTGGGTTCATCTTAGCTTTAAATGTATTTGCCAATAATTGTTTTGTTTTTTATTTTATTTTTTTACACAAATAAGCTAATCTATCCACAAACAGTAGATTTATGCTGTAGAAACACTAATCGGACTAATAACTAGTGCTTATAAATTTGTCTGCTAATTGAAAGAAAGTAGTTTAGCTCTAATATTCTTAGGTTTTCAGGAGTTGTTTATGATGGGGGTATTTATTACCAGGTACACATTACCTAGGTATATATATATGGCTTATCTGATTGTCTTAGGTAAAGCTTAAAACAGAGGTTAACAGCTTTAAATTTTTACCTGGAAATAGCCTGGTAGTATCATTCGTTATTCATCACATAATCTAGTGTTTATTTGCATGAACATACACCTTGTCACGTAGATGAGATTTCGTTAGAGAACTTACTAAATTGCATGGAGGATTTCATCATGAGCCGACATCAGTTAGAGAACCACTGGAAAACTTGGGAGTACTGGACAGCTGTTTCGTCCTAGTTTGGGGCTCTTCATCAGTACGAACCCACCTGGATTCGAACCCAGGACTTTCTGGTTACAAGGCGAGCTCGTAGACCATTGAGCCACTGGGACCCGATCCAATGGTCCTTGAAAATTAATCTGATGCTCACTAGCGACTGGTCCTATTCAGGCAGTTATACGTGGGGTTCTAGTGGGAAGCCGTGACCAGTAGAGTACAGCAGGTTGTAGATGAGGCAGTAACTCATCGAAGAAGACATTGCGAAATGGTCGCGCTAAGTCGTGAATTTGCAGAAGTTAGAATTCATGGGCTAACCATTGGATCGGGTCCCAGTGGCTCAATTGTCCACGAGCTCGCCTTGTAACCAGAAAGTTCTGGGTTCGAATCCCGGTGGGTTCGTACTGCTGAAGAGTCCCAAACTAGGACGAAACAGCTGTCCAGTACTCCCTGGTTTTCCAGTGGTTCTCTAACTGATGTCAGCTCATGATGAAATCCTCCATGCAATCAAACAAAATCCATATGAGATGAAATGCCTCTGCACTTACTTCTTTATTACAAATATCTAAAAGGAGATGTTTCTTTCAATTTACAGATTATATTCTCCTTCTATAAAAGAAATGTTGTACCGCCTGAAACCAAAACACAATAAAGGCATTGTTCAATGAGGACATAGTTATTGAAATGTTATTATTGAATTGGTGATTTGCAATTTACACACATTTTAAAACTACAATATCATCACAATTCCCTTTGAAAACCGGGATTATTCAAATCACAATATGTGATCTACTTGATAGTGTAAATGGCAATCTGACTGACTGATTGGTTTCTACGTAGAACTTTGCACCGATGTGCACCAGTTCGAGTTGCCACGTTGCCATGTTTTGGTTCGACCATCACTAGCTCTTTTCCAACCTGATGCATCCTATGTCAGTTAACTTTACCCGTCAAGGAAGCAGACATCATTGCATGATCTCATAAAGACTGATTGGTTGATATGTGAACAGTTAGATACCACTGTTGTTGAGCTCGCCTCTAAACTGGAGAAACTGTTGTTCGATGTTTACATCACTTCAATGTGACTGATAAGCGCTACTTGTTGGTGTCAGAGTATCTGACTACTTATATCAATCAGTCAGTAGTGTATAGCATCGTGAGATGTTATAATGTTGCGTTGATAAAGACGTGTCTTGGAGAAGCCAAAATTGTGAATTGGTCGTCACTACGGATTTTCAGTCTACTCTGTATTACAGATCACAGGCTGTTACTAATTTCAAATATATGTTTAGGCGGTGTTACTGGCTGTGAAAGGGAACACTGTGTTACAAGAAAATATATAAATAAAAGAAGCGAACACCATTAGAGTGTATTACTGCTTGGTGAATAACTTCATTTGAACAGCAAATTACACAGTGAAGACCTACTCTTTTGTGATTTAATATAAATCGTAGGAAATAACGAGTCTCTTTAAAACTTGTGTAAAACTTTATCAGGTGTATATTTTGAAATTGAATTTCACTAATTCCAATGGCTTCTGTGGCGCAGCGGTAGAACGCTCGCCAACCACGCCTCATGTGGTTCGGGGTTCGATCCCCGGGAGACCGATGCACTCGTTTACCTCGCTAAGCCAGTAATAAGACTGGTAAAGAGGGAAGGTTGGGTATGGGGCTAGCAACCCCATCCCGTAAAAGTAAACCCTACTGCTACCGACACTTCAAGCCTCTAGCTTGAAGCCCTATGTTCCACTGTAAATGTAAAGGAATAAAAAAATTCCAATGTCTTTTTTGAAGTGAGGACCTCATAATTCCCTCGCTATCGCTCTTAGATATAACGAGTTGAATTTTTTAACCTGTGTCATGTTGTCGGTAATAAGTCTATATTGTTTCTTCTTGTGTTTTCGGTAAGAAGGGTAACAGTTTGACGCTTGTCGAATTCAAGACTAACTGAGTTATTGTGACTTTGGGATTACTCTCGTCACATTCTGTTACATTATTGTTATTATTATTTCCTTGAGTTTCAAGTGGAACGCTTACCTTCAACAACACATCTCCATTTCATCCTAATTTCTACACGATTGCCCATAAGCTTTCATCTGTTCTCCAAACGATTTCCTCTTCCATATCACTGTCGGACGCCCAACTCGTCATTTCCCATTCGGGTTCCACTCGAAGACCTTGTGTGGGATGTCATTCAAAGGTCTTTTCTACAAGTGTCCGATCCATCTCTATTCCTTTGTGTATTTGTGGAGTTCAATAGGTTGTTGATTCGTTGTCAGAGTTCCTCCAGGCTAGTCCTTTCTGACAATTTAATCTTCAGTATGGAGTGAAGGCAGCTGGTGTTCTATATTTAACTGAGTAGTTTTCCTTCAGATTTTACATCACTTGTTTTCCTTCCGAGTAATCTCTTACTCGTACACAACATCTTTACCTTTTATGGTAGTTTTTGAAACATAAAATTATTTTAATGGTTTATAGTTTATTGATTTATGTGACTTTAACTTACTTTCCTTTTGCATTGAATTTTCAAAAAAAAATGGAATGTAACTTTTTCTATTTCAGATGGTTTAATATCAGAAGAAAGTGAATTTAATCCCCAAATGTCTGATAATCATCTTAATCGTTCTGATAATAACAATAATAATAGTAATAATAATAAATGCCCAGATATTCAAGTACCTCAATGTCTAATTGCTTTGGGTCGTCTTCAATTGGTAAACAAACCTGAAGCTGTTGATCTTTATCCGCATCGTTTCAATGAATTTCTTACTCGTCATTCAGTCGATACACGGATTACATTTTGTGACCAGAGAATTCAAAATGTTCTAGGCTTAGAAACAAATGAAGTGCTTGGTCAAGCATTTGGGAATTTTCTACCCTCTTCTACAGATAAGATTAGTTTTCAAGAAGTCTTTGATAAAGGTAATTACTACTATTAATAAAATTTATTGTTTACAAAGTCAGTGATTAACTTACATTCCTGTATGTATCGAATTCGCATTTAGAATTGTTTGTTGATTAGAATTATCGATTATGGTGTATTTATTATCTGTCTTTATATATATGGAATCTGCTAACCGCAAAAGTTGGGTAGTTTGAAGTTTAAACAAGGGAAAACATCCTCACTATCCGTAACTGATGTACTCTTTCAGTTGTGTTACGATTTTTATCTCTCACCCAGTTATTCAAGTTTTGGTTTGTAGGGATTTGATTGATTGGTTACAGGATTTCATCATGAGCTGACATCGGTTAGAGAACCATTGGAAAACCTGGTAGTACTGGACAACTGTTTCGTCCTAGTTTGGGGCTCTTCATCAGTACTCACCCAACCCAACTAGGTTCGAACACAGGCATTGTGGTTACAAGGCGAGCTCATAGACCATTATTTTTTTATCACCTCATTGCTGCCTGTTTCGTTCGCTGAATATTCCTCCTTTACCCCATTCCAAAGTTGCTATCAGTTAGTACTCAGACTTTTCTACTGTTAACGTATAATTTTCAGCTTCATGTTATGTTGGCATTTCAACGGGCATTTAGTTTTAGTAGCTGGTGAGTAGTTGAAGCAATAATAACAAAATTCAGTGTGCCCCAACTACGTAAAATTTGAAATAACAAAATGATCACGTTAGTGGTATCATTTTGTGTTTGTGACATACGTTGCCCAGGTTCATACTGTAAAAAGAGGGGACAGTCATTCGCCAAACATTTCCACATAGTAACTAATTTTCTTCCAACTTATCTCAACACCTTCTAGTGTCAAGTTTGGAGAACAGCATGTGTGACGGTACATCGCCTCATGAAAGAAGCTAATGCTGACTAAAAGCAGAGCATTGATGTAAACAGGCTTTTTCAATAACAGTTTGTTTGGATAGGACACCGAATGTATCACCTAATTCTCTTCCTATCTTCTGCTTTTTCTGCAACCAGTAGTTATATCGCAGAGATCGCAATAATATATCTCGGTCGGTCGGTCGGTTTTCGACATAGAACTTTGCACATATGTGCGGCAGTTCAAGTCGCCACACTCCATGCAGCACACAAAGCAAGAGAAGAAAGTAGGGGAAATGCATATTGGAGACAGTAAACAGAGAGGCTATCTGGGCTGTTTCTATGGCTCTCTCATCGTTGTTTGTGGACGCAGAGTGAAGTAAAGATGGCTCACTAGCCTGAAGAATAGTGCTAGCTGTAGTAGAGAAGCAAGATGAGGAAGGTGATGTGAGTAGGGGAGAGTGATGCTCAGGTAGGCTCTGTGTGCTTTTGGAAGTGTGTGGGCGGTTGTTACTTCCCGGCTGCCCACACCGTGGAAGTTGGTTGAGTCTTCGGGTACCTGAAATAGAGGAGAGGTTAGCTTTGCGTGACCGCAGAGCCCAGGGGACAACTGCTTGAGGCCGGTCACACGCGGCCTGTTTTTGTTTGTTTTTTCTTGTTCGGTGTGTCTCAGTAGCATATTTATCACTTCTGCCCTGTGACACGGCTGCAAGAAGCGCGGTCGTTGTTAATCCGGGCCCCGACCGATCCGGCATGATATTTTGTGGATTTATTCGAATCATGGTATTGAATTGGGTAGCTGCTTTTTGTCTAACCGC
This sequence comes from Trichobilharzia szidati, assembly GCA_944472155.2. Taxonomy (NCBI): domain Eukaryota; kingdom Metazoa; phylum Platyhelminthes; class Trematoda; order Strigeidida; family Schistosomatidae; genus Trichobilharzia; species Trichobilharzia szidati. The sequence goes on from OX235272.1 coordinate 81,509,969, forward strand.
TATCCAAACAACCTTTCTGGCATGGTAGGACCTACAGGGACATAAGTTCCAGCCAGTGTAGCTCGTTGGGTCATTGCGATATGCAAGCCCTACCACCACGTCAAGGTAGCAGCTATCGGCCGGGAATAATATATCTATCTGTCACGATCTTAATTCTAACAGTAACGCGTCAGTTAATCCAAAATCCAATCAAAGGGCGTGTTTTCTGCCCTAACATTTAATATATTCGAAGTTTTACAAGGCTGTGAAAACTGGTTTTTTCATCCTCGAATCATAAAATGTGTGGTTTTAGTATCCTGTCTGATTGGTGTCAAGTGATTGACTTCATGTGGATTCTTACATGCCGAGTAGAAATCCATGATCCGAAATCCTTCAGTTTTAGATAGACTTAACAAACGGCACGGACATTGAAAGCTCAGATATGCTGTTTGATACGTTCTTCCCAGTGAGGTTTAAGGAAGAAAATAGTGCTAATGAGATATGCGTACAGACAGTGATGTGTGACTAGGTAACACCTTTCATTTGCTCATTCTGGTAATCGGTTTACTTTTGATTGAGGTAGATTTTTTTGTGTGATCACTGAAATTACGTAACGTCTATCTTTGAACTGTAGGTACGATGTAGCTCCTTGTTTCTGGGATAATCTGCTAAGTTACTACGCATTTTTGGTTGTTTGTTTATTTTTGTTCAGCTTGGAAATTCAAGGGTCAAACATTTACAACAATGGTTCATATTCGTTCTAAACTGACTACTGAATTGCTGTCAGTAAGGTGTCATTTATTCGCATTTGTAAACCCTTATAGTGAAGAAGTAGAATATATTGTCTGTACAACAACATCCATAAAGTAAGTTCACTGCTTATTTATGCGTCGTTTTGCATAACACTGCTTTGATTAAGTTTTAACTCATGCATTATTATATTATCCCCTTAGGTTCCGAGTGGGGCTTAGGCTCCATGATTGCCTATAGGCTGTCATCTCCTCGTCACACGATCTCTTCCATTGTCTTTCTTGAATGTCCAACTCGTCATTTCCCAATTCGGCTTCCATTCTAGGGTGTATTTAGAGCACTATGTCACTCAACAATCTCTTAACGTGTATCCAACCCATCTCCATTTTCTTTGGCATATTCATTGGGCAATAGGTTCGTGGTTGGTGTGTTGCCAGAGTTCTTTGCTGCTTTATCCTTTCTGGCTGGCCGGCCATCAGATCTTCAGTATCAAGATAGAAAAGGCAGCTTTTGTTAAGGTTCCGAAGTGACCTGTTCGAAATGCTTTTGCTGACACGTTAAGTGTCTGAACAATATAGAAGAATTGACCTGACCCTTAGTGTTGAAAATCCGAATTTTGCAATTAGCACTTCTAATCAGGATATATGTTATTAGCGTTATATACTTGTGAGCTCAACTAATTTGAAATGGACTAAATATTTATAAAAATTACAACCTACTCTTTCACAGTGTTAGAAACAGAACATATCTATAGCTTCTTGACACATATAAAATCAATAGTAAAGGAAATAAAATTCATATTTGAATCGGAAAATGAACAAGGAGAATTAACTATGTTAGATTGTAAAATAAAACGAATAGAAGAGGGTAAACTACACACCAGTGTTTATAAAAAACCAACGCATTCTAATAGATGTTTAGACTTTAATTCATCTCATCCGTCATTCATCTGTAAAGTGTCTAACAAACCGACCAATAGCACTAAGTAGTACAACAGAAAACTTAAACGATGAAATGAAACAGATAGAAGAAGCGTTGGTGTCAAATAACTATCCTATAAAATTCATTAGGAAGATCAGAAAAGGTCAAAAGCAAAATCAAAATAATGGATAAACTAATAGGGATAACATAAATAAGAGAGGATATAAAGCATCTACAGTTCTACTATATAAGGAGAGGACATCTGAGACCCTACGTAGGATTCTAAATAAAGCAGGAATTAGAGGGGCTCTTAAACCTACAAACTCAATCAGGGACAAGCTCTGTAGGTTAAAGGACCCAGTTGACCCAATTAGACAAAATAATATAATTTACAAAATACCTTGCAATGACTGTGAGGTCAACTACATAGGTCAAACTAGTAGATCGTGGGTAGTCAGATTGTCCGAACATAAGAATTTAGCTAAGGTAAGAATGGTTGACCCTGCGAAGATAAGTAATTTAGAAAAAAGCCCAGCAATTGCACTGCATGCATTAACACACAATCACACAAAAGGGTGGGGTAGGGTTAAAATTCTAAGAAGTAATATAGGTAGATGGAGAGAGAGGGTTGATTACTGAATCCGTATTACACCCAACACGTGCAATAGGAATGACTCATCACTCATACCGGAAATATGGAAAATACTACTACCAATCAAGTCAAGTGATGAAAAATAATGGAATTATATAAACGAAGTTAGAAAGTTGTGTGAGTACCTTGATATGATTATGAGCAGCAATAAATTGTGCTCGAAACTTCATCATTAAATATTACTGTATAACACTGTGAGACTTTATCAAAATAAATTTTACCCACAATGGAACTACACATATTACTTCTTGATCGCATCGTAAAATAAAGATTTTACAGGTACATCTCTGGCATATGCACTATACAAATAACAATGTTGTATTTCTTTATGAAACTACTGTCTGCGCACATATTGTTAAATTGCTAGTATTTGTAAGCATAAATCCAGATTAGAGGAAAATTATGAGATTGTCACTGAAAGCTTGTCTCGTTTATGATCACATCTCTAGGAATTTGAACATATTGATTAACTGTTATCCCGAAAATTGAGATACCTTGTTATATATCTTCCATTCAAATGAAATTGACAAGACAGTGCTATATCTTTCATGCTAACAGCCTAACTATCGAATGTTTTTTTCCACGACGGGATTTGGGAATAGTGTATTTCTGTCCTTTTGACTTAGTCAGTTCATCTCTGCTAAATAAGTTCCGTAGTCTGACTCAACAGTCTGTTGAAATGGGCATTAATCTTCATAGTGTCCTCCAGTTTTATGCCTGTTTACTGATTTCCCATTACTAACTCAGTGTATATTCTTTTATTTTATAGAGCCTTTGAATGTAACACTTCTGATCCGAATTCAACTAGTACATATGCAGAGAATAACACATCCTACAGTCAAAGTAAAACAGATTTCCTTGATAGAACATCCCATGCAACTCAGTTGAATTGTGCTGCAACTGTACAAGATCATATGAATGCGGCGACAGGAAATCAATTGATACAAGGAAACCCTGAATCTGTACCACCACCACCATATGGTCATCCAGTCACCCAAACAAAAGATTCGCATTTACCCTACTGGAGGTCTACAAATGAAAGCACAGATCACTTCGATCCAACGTTTACAATGCAATCAGGTCACAGTGAGGTTAATATTTCGTGTAACCTCAATCAACAGTCGTTCCAGTTCCCTACACATGCAGACTCCTCTTTAAATTCACTGAATGAACCAAATTCTCTGCATAACTTACCATGTTCAAATGTCCGTTTAATACCACAGTCGAATCAAGAACATACGAGTATTCATCATCATCAACTTCAGCAACAACAACAACCTCATCCAAACTCAGTGACTGGTGATTATTTGTCAACACTTCCAAGTGATTATGCTACACTTAGAACCAGTACAGAATATAACTCATCAAATGATGCGTCGTCAGCGCATCACAATAACTTCGGTACGTTATCTTCGTGTTGTTTATTTGAGTTGTATTTTTCACTTATCAAAAGAATAAATTGTACAAGTTCTTGTATGCTTTTCATGCATGGTGTGGTGTACTTTGTATAAGTTTTACCATACTCACTGATGCAGGGTGACCAAAGCAAATTGTGATAGATGCTGACTAGTGTACTTCCATAAACAGTTAATTTTGAATTACTATAAAAGTATGGTGGGAGAATTTTCAACTACTTGTTTTCGAGAAGTTTATTATGACTTCTAAGCTCGAGTGTATCATAGCATCGAAACCCACTGGGTAGGAATAGAAGCCATGTCATGTCTCATGAATAATCTCCCATCCATACAATAATGAGGACAAAACACCTGACTCAGCGAAGATGCCGTTTTCAGCGAATTCACACTACCTTAGGCTGTACAACCGTATTTATATACATTTTTTCATGAAAGAAGGTGGTAAGAAAAGTGATTATTTAATTGAATTTTAGATTTTCCCGTCGGTTGATTCGGCCGAAATGCTCGGTCTCAGGTTGACATATCGGCTTCTTGTGTAGATGCTTCGACGATATCTGGGCATGTCATTAGAATTTAATTGGTGGATGGTGACTAGCAGTGGAATCCAGGATGCGCATTTCGTCCTATTTGGGACTCGTCAGCTTGATATACCGGCATTCCCCAGTGAGTGATGATGTTCCCACCTAGGCTCGAACCCAGTGCCCATAGTTAATATTTAGTCGAGTGTATTAGAGTTACACAGTAAGATGAATAATTTAATAATGAATGGGTTGTAATCAGGATGCACATAGGAGACGACGGGAGATACGGAATTATTTAAGAGTTCCAGAGAAGTACAAGAGTTATAAGGAGTTAGAATAACAAACAAACAAAAGTCAAGTCAGTAGGAATCAACAAGGTTGTTACCATGATAGAGTAGAAGTGGTTGAATAATCTTCTTTTGTATGCATAGCTCTGATTTCTCTAACCGAATATTATTCTTATTGAGGTTATTACTTTAGTATGTTAGTTATTTACAGTGTTACATATAACTTTTGTGGTTAAAGAAAATATTTGTCGTGTACAATTCAAACAACTATCCCAAAACTGGTTGGTGTTCATATGATGAGGAGTAGCTGGATAACACTCACATCGATCATTAGTGCTTGTAATCTAGACATCAGATGATTGTTTCACTTATTTGGGGCCGAGGTCATATTAATGGTGTACTCGATTTAGCTTAGCTCAGAGACCCAAGTCAGTTCAAAACATGGGTGAACTAGTAATACATTGAATCGAATTCACGATCTGCAGTCTGTATACAGTTCTTTGTGAAATTTCACCAGTTTCCTTCAGAAGCCGAAATTATTTAGATCATAATATTTGATCTATTCGATACCATAAATGGTAGTCAAGTGTGTACTGACTGTATCATGCTGTGTTGTATGACTAGTTGACTGACCCGTATGAGTAGAGTTGGGTACCAGTTTACGTCAAACCAAAATGTCACTTTCACGGAAAATACCTATCCATACATGAATATAAGAAAAACAAAGTTCAGCGAAGAGTCTCTTTTCGGCGAATTCATTCACAATCGCATTTATATATAATTATTTTGTGTGTGTGTGTATATATATATAGATGTGTACATTAGGATTAACAAACAAAAATAAAAATTAGTTAGGTTTATTGTTGACGTCATCGAAATGTCTCTAAATTGTGATGAATAATCAGAATCGTAACTAGGGGGCTGAGGATTGATAAGGGATGGATGGATGTTAATGGAGACACGTGTCTAAAGTATATTACGCAATAGGTAGAAAGAGTAAATAAAGGGTTGGTTAATAAGATGTTACTAAGATGTCATACAAAAATTCAAAAAAAAACAAGAAAATATTAATAACAAAGTCATAGAACCCAAAGTAGAAGGAGGGGGTGGAGAAGTTTCTTCTGTGTACATAAATCAGGGTTTTCTATCCGGATCGCTAAGGCTCCTCGACAATGCAAAGTACACGGAAGCTTACCCTCTTCAACGGGAGGCTTTTTTAACTTTGTAGATGACTTTGAATGAATTCTCCTTGCATAGTGAGTGACCAATGTTGACTATGTGTTCAATTATAGCACTCTTTATAGATCCAGTGTTATATATGATTATATATATATGCGATTGTACAGCTAAGTGAATGTATTCACCGAAAAGACACTTCAATGAACCTTCTATAAATGTCACTTTCACTGTGGATATTACACATTCCTTTTTTATAACCTGGCATTTCTCGGAATGGTTATTTATATTTTATCAAAGATTAATTTAATCCGTTTTTGTCATATTACAGATCATAAACGTAACAACAATTCCAACTGTAGTATAACCTCTTTGGATGTTCCATGTCCTTATCAAGCATATACAGGAAATCAAAAATCCACAAACCCTCAAAACTCTATTACATCATCATCATCTTTGAATTCAAATGAATGTATTATTCAAACATCAGAGAGTGGATTAACTCGACCTTCAGCTATCTGTTATATGCCATCAGATAATACATTAGGTGGTGATTATGGTTGTGATATACCGGATACTGTATCACCGCATCATACATTATCCTCATATCTCAATGTGAACAGATCCTTTGATAATCATGACACTTATCTGCCAAGTATTGATATCACCTCTGAGTCTAGTACATATCATCGACAAGCAATAAATAATGATCACTGTACTACTACTACTACTATTAATTCTGCATTCCATCCTGGTTGGTATGATTCTAGTCTACCACCATCTAGTTCTATTTCCACTTCTGAATCCTCATCTATACCATCGGATATTTATCAACAGCAGCAGCATCATCCTCATTCTCATCATTCTGTTATTATGAATAATCATATACATGATGATTTGTCATCATCATCAACTAGTGATTTTGTTTATCCACCACCACCACTGACCCAACAGTTATTACAAACAGACAATGGGGCTACTACTACTGGTAATAATTGTATGCAACAGAATCAACTACAACTTCCATGTTATGATTATTTCAAATACACTGTACAATAAAATTGAAGAAAGAAAAAAAAACTAGTCTGAAGTGTTGTTGTATTTTACCTCTCTCTCTCGGTTTTTTTTTTGTTTTGAAGAAAGACTGTTGTATAGTTCACACATAAATTGTATACTTAAATTTTCTGTAGTTGTCTTTTCTTTTATATGTATTGTATTGATTACAATTGTGTATGATGAATACACTTTTTTTTCCCTATAATTAAAGAAAATTATTCTTATCTATCTATCTATCCTAATTATCATCATTATTGTTGCTTTCTTTTGTTGGTTGTTCTATCTTTTTCTTTCTGTCTTTCTTTCTTTCTATTCTTCCCTTCTTTGCTAATACAATCAGGTTAATCGTTAATATTTTCCTGATGTCATTTTGTGTACATGTCTTTTACACTATTTCCACAAACTTATAAGGAATTTTATGCTATATGCTTTAAGTGATTATATCCTATTTATACATATATACATTATAGTCAATTCAGTTTAAATGAAGTCTACACACACACAGGTATACTGAATTGCAATTTTTGAGTACAATACTTCTCCTCTTTGTTACTTTATGATAATAAACTTGTAAACTAGTGTTTATTAAGTGTGATACAGTTTCTCGCGGGGGGTGGGGTGGTATTTTTAGGTCTTGCTGTAGTAGTCAGAGTGAGTCGGTTGGTTCAGTTGTGAAAGCTGTTAATAAGCTAAAACCTAAAGTTAATAAAAAACACTGGATATCTACCACCTCATCCGAACTGATTGACGCAAGAAGACTGATTCCAGCGAGCTCCGATTATGATAAGGAGCGAAACGTACTTAAACGAAGACTAACAAAAAGGCTTCGCAAGGACCGTGAACAGTGGTGGGCGACAAAAGCGAAAGAGATGGAAAAGGCATCGGCAATTGGCAACACCAGAAAACTATTCAGGCTTATCAGGGAAACAGGTGGCAAAAGGTAAATGATAAGTGAAACAATCTCGGAGAAAATGGCACCATAATTAGCTCCCAGGATAGACGACTGGAACGCTGGAAAGAACACTATGAGGAGCAGTTTAATTGGCCTACAGCCACACTTAACCTGCCGAACATCCCTGAATGGGATATAGACACAGGTCCTCCTTCCTTAACTGAGGTTACTAAAGCTGTCACTAATCTGAAGCAAGGCAAAGAAGCAGGACCTGATGGAATGACTCCAGAGGTATTTAAGTACGGTGGAGACAGTTTACTGTCTGCATTAACTGAGGTTCTAGCTAGCGTCTGGGAATCAGAGGACGTCCCATCGGGTTAGTGTAAGTCACTGATCATCCCGATATACAAGAAGGGAGACAAGTCTTCCTGTGATAATCACAGGGGGATTAGCTTGACTAATGTGGTATCTAAAATCCTAGGCTCAATAATACTGCGTAGATTAAGTGGTGCTCGGGAGGCACAAACAAGAGAAAACCAGGCAGGTTTTAGGCCAGGAAGAGAGTGTATTGATCATATATTCACCCTCCAACAGATTCTAGAACATAAGCATTCCTACCGGCGTCCAACAATTATTTCTTGACCTAAAGGCGGCATTCGATTCTGTTGACTGAGAGGTTCTCTGGAGATGTTTGGCTGTAAAGGGAATGCCGAGGAAGTACATTGCACTGATTAAGGCACTCTACTCGTACTCATGCAGCCAGGTGAGGGCTTACGGCGAGTTGTCATCTGAAGTGGTGACGACTAGTGGCATTCGTCAAGGATGCCCATTATCCCCATTTCTATTCAATTTCATCATAGACGTACTAATGGACTTAACCCTAACACACTTCAACGACTCAGGGATTGACTTGCTACCAGGGAAGAATCTCGTCGACTTAGAATATGCAGACGATATAGTCCTTCTAGGCGAGGACGCTGACAAAACGCAGAGTCTTCTGAACACTTTGAGCAGCAATCTTCGTATGCTTGGCATGCGATTCACTCCCGCCAAATGCAAGATGATGTTACAGGATTGGACTTCACCGATCCCTAGATTAGAAATAGGAAGTGAAGTGGTAGAGCACGTTGACCGCTTCACTTACTTGGGAAGTACCATCAGCCCCAACGGGTTGATCTCTGACGAAATCTCAGTGCGAATACAGAGGGCTAGTTTCGCATATGCCAGTTTACGCCGTCTCTGGCGTAGACGTGATATCCGACTATCGACCAAAGGGCATGTGTACTGCTCATCAGTCCGCTCTGTCCTTCTTTATGGCTGTGAGACCTGGCCATTGAGAGCGGAAGACATGAAAAGATTACCTGTCTTCGATCATAGGTGTCTGCGTTCTATCTCCCGCGTGAAGTGGTATAATAAGGTGAGTAATACTGCGGTTAGGCGTCGAGTTTTAGGTAAGGAGGGGAAATCAGTCAACAAAACTGTGAAATTACATCGACTGAGATGGTTAGGACATGTGTTACGTATGCCTAGTCATCGCCTTCCTCAGGACGGGCAATGTTAGCTGATATAGGGTCAGGCTGGAAAAGAGCTAGTGGTAGTCAAACGAAAATATGGCAGCAGCCAGTGAAATCTACAACAGTTAGTCTAAGCCATCACGTAGGAAGGTGTAGACTTGCTGGTTGGGTCCTCGGGACGGTAAAAACCAATGACTGGAAATAATTGGTGACATGGCTCAAAATCGTTCTCAGTGTCTGGAGCAGATGCATCCACTCCTTGTGACTTATGATTTCCAATGAAACTGTTTTGTTCTCCGTTATTACTATTCCTTTGTCTCACACCTCTGTTTACTGACTATATTACGCATTTCTTCTCTTGCTTTGTGTGCTACAAGGAGGGAGTGTGGCGACTTGAACTGCCGCACATATGTGCAAAGTTCTATGTCGAAAACCGACCGTTGTTCGGCGGTAGGAATGTTTGTCAATCAATGCATGGGGATCGATCCCCGGCCGGTGCACACCTTTACCTCGGTTTAGTTAACTGTAAGTCCGGTTGGAAGTGAAAGCTCTAGCAACCCCAAGCTGTAAAAAGATAGCACTGCTACTGAAACTTTAAAGCTCTCTAGCTTAAAGCCCTATGCTCCACTTGCAACGCAAAGGAATAAAATGTACTCACAGTGGGTTTTAATCTGCTTCTCTTCGGTCGTCTCTCGATGACGATCATTGTTCACTAAATCTAACGAAGATTTCAAGTCTAAATGCTTTTTAAGCTGTACACAAAAGTTATTGCTTCAGTGTTGGTTTTAAAACACAGTTGGACTCGCTTTCAATTTATTTCTCCTTCAACAGTTTATGTAGATTTTGCCAGAAGCCAACATCAGCTAGGGGATCACTGAAAACTAATTAGTACTGAACCAAACTGCTGTCACGACAGCGCCTACTTTTTAGAATGTTATCAGCTGTTAATAAATATACATTCTAGTCGCTTCGTCGCAGAAATAATTTTCAAGTGAATGGCACTTTTCACAATACAAAGTGGTTGTAACAGTTATACCTTTGCATATCATGTGAGAAAGCACTCTTACGGCATAGAACTGTTTGGAAGAAGTTCAGACACAGAACATTGCGTACACTGATGAATAGAAATAGTATGTTTATTTCATTTAAACGACTGTCAAGTACGCCACTAACACGAAATGTGAAATATCGAGTATCAGTTATAAGTCTCGATCAATTTGCTTCCTATCCGAATAAACTAATACCATGGGAATAGACATAAAATTCTGTTTATTGAATAATAATAATATTTATTCTATGAAAGTAACTAAAAGACGATGAAACTATTTGGTACAAAGATCTTTGATTAACGATTAACTCCCATAATGGATTATCACTGGTAAATTTGAAAAACACACTCTTGGTCAAAATCTCATTTCGACTATGTAGCATACGTCCTCAGTAAATTAGACGTGTTCAAGGATCAAAAGCTTCGGATTAATATAATTATTTAATGGTTAGAAGTCTATATTCTGATGTGAAGATAGTACTGTCAGTCTCTTGATGCGGAAGGAAACAAGTGAATTAAGGTATTGAATTTAATTACACGGTTTAAGCTACGAGAAATTGTGGAGTCATATCGGCTAAGGTATGGTCAATAAACAAACAATTATACTTTGAAATCTTACTTCAATTAAACGGGAAGCTTTATGATGGTTTAACCAGAATATGATACAATGGTACTACGTTTCAGCTAGGTGTTCTGAACAGTACTGTAAGAATTCAAAGTGACTGGTGCATAAGGTATCGAAAATAAGTGGTTATACACATCAGGTAGAATGGCAGAACCAAAAGTGTCACTCGCGACACAACTGTATTTTTATTAGTCGTATGCTTAAAGTTTAGAATCATGTTATTTTGATTTTGCGGTCTAGTAATTAACTCGAATTCACCTTAACCTGACCATGAATTTTAGAATAAAAAGCACCAGATTTAAATTCCTTCAGTCTGTCCAGTACTCTCAGGTTTGCCAATGGTTCTCTAACCGATGTCAGCACATGATGAAATCCTGTAACCAATCCCTTACAAACCAATACATGAATATCAATGAGATGCTCACTAGCGACTGACCTCATTTAAGTAGATAGTTACCTGGGGTTCTAGTGGGAAGTCGTGACCAGTGGGACGCTGCAGGTCGAGCGTGGCTGGATTCAAAATAGAAGTTGGCACCGAAGTACAGCAGTTCGAGTTGCCATGTTCCAAATAGCACACAAAGGTAGACAAGGAAATGAGTGAAGAGAATCAATAGAGTTTTGACAAGTATAAGAGTGAAACAGAATGAGTAATGGTAGAAAGGAATATAAAAGATTACAGAGACTGAGTACATCTGCGTAAGCCATTGACAACGATTTTGAGCCATGTCACCTAGTATCTCCAGCCATTGATTCTTAGAGTCCCAAGGGCCCCAACTCGGAAGTCTGCATCTCCCTACCTGACTCAGTTTAACTGTCAGGGATTTCATGGATTGATTGATGCCAAGTTTTTGTTTGGCCACCACTTACTCTTTTCCAACCTGCACCTATATCAGCTAGTAATGCCCGTCTGGGGAGACGATGGTTAGGCATGCGCAGCAGGTGACCTAGCCATCTCAATCTATGTAACTTTATAGCCCCTTTCATTTGATTTTCCCTCTTTGCCCAACAATCTACGCCTAACGTCAACACTACTTACCTTATTATACCACCTAACGTGAGAAAGAGATCGTAGACATGTATGATCAAAAACAGTCAACCTTTTCATGTCTTCAACTCGTATTGGCCATGTTTCAGAGCCATAGAGAAGGATGGAGCGAACTGCTGAGCAGTATACACGTCCCTTGGTTGACAGCCGGATGTCACACCTACACCAGAGATGGTGTAGGTTAGCGAAAGCAGCCCGAGCATTTCGGATCCGTGCTGAGATTTCGTCACCAATCAATCCGTTGGTGCTGATACAACTTCCCAAATAGGTGAAACGGCGTCGAGCGTGAGGACAAACACTCGCCGAAGACATTCTCTAGTGGTCGCGCTATGTCATGAATTGGCAGAAGTTGGAATTCATGGGCCATTGAATCGGGTGCTAGTTACTTAATGCTTCACGAGCTTGCCTTGTTACCAGAAGGTCGTGGGTGAGTAATGATGACGAGTCTCATATTCTGACCAATGTCAGCTTATGATGATATCCTATAACCAATCAGATTCCTCCAATAGGTGTGATAAAAGAGTCATTTCGCTTCAAATACTACACAAGCGATAACATTATTCCTTATATTGCACTTTTCGCATCTAAAGAAAAGCGCAGATCACTCAATGAATTTTTCCGTGAGCACCTTTCCACAAAGGTGTGTCTTCTTGATTTATGCCGTTTCTACATTTCGACGAATAGCAAAGCTTAAGAGACAACTTCCCAGTAATAATAATTGTGGAACAAGACTAAACTGTATTTTGCAAGTCAAAAATATTTTTATTTAAATCAATCAATGTAAGTGGAATTTATTTACAAGGTATGTTGTTTATTCATTAGGTACATTTTCAGTTTCACTCATTTTTCTTGATCCTCCTCTAGACTTTAACAACTGGAAGAAGAAGAAAATTAATTACCGAAACAGAGTTCAAACTTACATTTTTCGCCTTATTGATTTCACGTTTCTCATCAAATCGTATCTCATCCAATTTCTGTTGAAATTATCATTATTATTAATGATAAAGATTTTTAACTTACTCGTTCTGCATCACGACGAGCAATTGATACTTCAGCTATGATTTGGCCTACCTTCTTTTCATTTACTTCAAAAGTTTTTAATTCTTGACCTATAATGAGATAGAATAAGCAAAGTGTTTAGTGTGTAAACCCGTTAAATTAGCTCATTGAAACGAGTAAACAATCGTCCAGAAGCAATTTTTCCCAGCTTTTTAGATTATAAAATGCTACATACTGAACGATTCTTTCTTGACTGTATTAAAGTTATTCCCTTAGGCAGCACAAATACATCTCGAACCTAACCATCCAGCAGATAATTTTGAGGTATCACGATAGATAATGTTAAATTTCAGTGATATGAAACACCAGCATAATTACGTAACGCCAGTTTACACCGTCTCTGGCGTAGGCGTGATATCCGGCTAGCGACCAAAGGACGTGTGCTTAGCAGTCCACTCCTTCGTGGCTATGAGACCTGGCCATTGAATGCGGAAGACATGGAAAGCCTGGCTAACTGTCTTTGATCATAGATGTCTGCGTTCTGTTTCCAGTGTGAAGTGGTATCATGGGGTGAGCAATATTGAGGTTAGGCGTCGAGTGCTAGGTAAGGAGGGGAAATCAATCGACGAGGTTGTGAAGCTACACCGACTGAGATGGTTAGGATATGTGTTACGCATGCCTAGCCATCGCCTTCCTCGACAATGAGCAATGTTAGCTGACATAGGGTCAGGTTGGAAAAGAGCCAGTGGTAGTCAAACCAAAACATGGCTTCATCAGTCAATGAAATCCACAACAGTTAGTTTAAGCCACGTAGGAAGGTGTAGACTTCCTGACTGGTTGGGGTCCTCGGGATGGTAAAAACCAATGAAGGCTGGATACAATTGGTGATATGGCTCAAAATCCTCGTTCTCAATGGCGCAGATGCATCCACTCCTTGTGACTTATAATATCCAATAAAACTATATTGTTCTTCGATATTACTATTCTTTTTGCCTCATATCTCTGTTTACTGTCTCTGTTTTGCATTTCTTTTTACTTTCTTCTCTGGCTTTGTGTGCTACATGGAGTGTGGCGACTCGAACTACCGCACTTCGGTGCAAAGTTCTACGTCGAAACTAATCAGTCAGTCACGCTTCCTAAAAGCGCTTACCACTTCAGTCTTAATGTAAGTCAACTTTTTGCATTCGTTTAGTGTTCATAAGATTTTGTTATTTCTCATGCAAATGTTCATAAGTTTGATTGCACGTTACACTTATTGAAACGAGTAGATTTTTTTAGGATATTTTGAACATTCATTCATTGGAATGAAACTTGAATTTATGATTCTCATAAGGATTTATTGGTGACTGAGTTTCAACATAAGACTTTGCACAGAAGTGTAACAGTTTAGGTTGCCACACTCTATATAGCACACAGACGTAGACATAAGAGAGAGGAAAACATATTCAAACAACTATAATAGACAGCATTGTGAGGGAGGGAGAATAATAAAACGGGAAAACATTTGGATTTAGTGGATATAGGCAGGTCACAAAGAGTGAATGCATCTGCGCCAGTTAGAACGATTTTGAGACGTATCTCCAATAGTCTGTAGCCATCGGTTCTCAGAATCCCGAGGACCCTAACCAGGTGGCCCACACCTCCCTTTGTGACTCAAACCAACTGTCAAAAACTTCGACTGATGCCAGGTTTTGGTCTGACCACTCCACTTTTAACTCTTTTCCAACCTAATCCCAGTTTAGCTAACATTGCTCGACGGGGAAGGTGGTAGCTTGGCAAGCGCGACACATGTCGCAGTCATCTCAAGCGATGTAGCTTCACAACCTAGTTGATCGCCCTAACCTTCCTTACCTAACACTCTACGCCTAACCTCAATATTATTCACCATATTATACCACTTAACATGGGAGGTAGAACGCAAACATCTCTGGTCAAATAGGATATATTAGTCCTCCTCTTACCCTTCTTACAAAGTAAGCCATCAACAACGATTCAACAACGGTTACGAAACAAAAATAAAGCAATGTCCGTCTATTTTTTTAAATAAAAATATAAATTTGGACGGTCCCAAAGTCTAACAATGTGTTGGAAAATGATTGTTGACTAACTGATTCTGACAAGTAATCTTATTGTACACCGCCGTTCAAACTTAAATATTGATTTTCTACAAACCTTCAGTACATTATTATATGTTTACATATAACACTTTTTATCCACAATATAAAGGTATTATTTCAGTTTGAAAATCACCAATGTAAGCTCAGACTATATTTTCGGGAATTATCCACTGCAAGTATGTTTTGATGAGTGTCCTACTGATGAAATTTATTAGTAGTATATAAAGAGGCGTCCATTGGCATAGAAATATCAAATAACAGAGAAATAGATTTGACGTCAAAGAGAGCGCGTGATTCAGCGTTGAGGAAATACATGAGAGGCGTCAAAGGGTCACAATATGAAAGCCATAAGTAGCACTAGTAGCACGGAAGATCTGTGCAAATGATGATTTGGAGATAAGATGTACATAATTTGGTTATTTAAAGATACCGAATTCCAAATAAACATTCCTTTACCAAGTCTCTTGTCTTCTACCGTTGCAACATTAGCTGTGCAACTGCAAAAATGAGTGACTGTATGTATAATTGGTGACTACATTACGAAAACCTTGTACAGTATGATATAAGTTAGTTTTAGAATTGCAGCACCTTGAACACAATCCAAACTGCCAGTAGAGGTAAATAAACACCCACTGGATACATCACAATGACTAATGAAGAAGATAACTTAAAAAACAGTACTTTTCGCTACCCCCAATCCATCGGCCTAATACCTTGAAGGGATGGTAATTTGTTACTCACAGTTTTAATATACTATGAAATTGGCTACATATAATCAGGACAAAACAACTATGGATTATTTTTGCTGGCCTCAACCTTACAATGTGACTCATGTTATAGAAAACAAACACTCGAAATATTACTTACCGATAAATGTCTGAATAGCCTTCAAACGTTTTATTTCAAAAAGATCACATAAAGTCAATGCTATACCAGCTTTTCCAGCTCGAGCAGTTCGTCCTACCCGATGAACGTAATCTTTGGGTCGAATAGGAACATTGTGATTAATTACAATATCAACTGTTGGAAAGTCGAGCCCCCGACTAGCCAGATCTGTTGCGATTAGCACACGAATTTGACTGGAGCGGAAAAGAGTTAATGAAGATATGCGATTCTTTTGAGTCATAGCAGAGTGGAGGAGAGTCGTTTTCATACCTAAGCTGTTCATCATGAGTCCAATAAGATGACACCATTTACATTTATTTGTAAATATCATAATAAGCGAATGAGGGTTTTCAGAAAGAAACCGATCAACAGTATGAACCAGAAATGCCTCTTTGTGTTCGGGACGCATTAAAATATAGTACTGACTTAAAGTGTCGACGGTTGCAGCACCAGAAGATGAAGTCATGCTCTCAGGTTGCCATAAGATAGGTGGACGTCGACTTTCCGCAGAAGCAGCTGATTTCGCTGCTTCTAAAGAAGATTTCACTGCATCACTAAAAGTAGCACTGAAAAGTAGAGTTTGTCGACGCTTGGGGAGTGCTTTCATTATGAGACCTAGATCTTTACCAAAATTGTCCTCTAACAATCGATCAGCTTCATCCAAAACCACTACTTTGGTTCGGGATAATGTCCACTCAGGGTTATTGGTACTGTCAGCTTCTTGTGCAGCTATCTGAGTGCGGAGAAGATCAGCTAATCGACCAGGGGTAGCAACAATAATGTGTGGGGAACGAGCCAAATCAATACCTTGGTGCACTATACTTCTTCCGCCAGTTATCACCAACACACTACACAAAGGTTCACCCTGAATTAAATTCAAACCTGCTGCTTGTTCTCCTATTTGATGTGCCAACTCTCTGAAAGGAAAGAGAAAAAACAAGAAAGAGAAAGTAGATAATGAGAAATGATCTTTTAAATCGAGTTTCTAATATTATCCAAGTTATCAAGTCTCTCAATACAGAATTCTTCAAATTAAATGCACTTGAAACTACATTTACCTTTCGTAAAATCCTTCACGCAGCAGTTTATGTACACTAACGTTATTATTATTATAAAAACACCTTACAACAAAAAGGACTGACTGAAACATACCTGGAGCAGAAAGATCACTAGTATTGCGTGACTGCATGACTCAGGAGACCAATGGTTGAAGCCAGTAACACAGATACTTTTTGAGATTGTGTTCGTATGAAGGTCATACCGTCGGCTACGGATTGCCTCAAAGTCAAGATGCTCTCCTAAACTCACCTCCTTAGAGTGGAGAGGTGGCATAACTGGCTCGCTGCTAGTCCGAGGGAAACAACTTACTAATGTCCCACTTCTATCAGCCAGAAATGCGTCTTCACTTTCAGACCCCCAAACATAGTATAAACGACTCACACTACGGTGGTAACTGCCATTAGTCTGACTTTTCCAAACAACTTTCCTAACATGATAGGACTTGCAGGAACATTCATTCCAGCCAGCGTAGCTCGTTAAATCATTGAGATATGCAAGGCCAACCAACACATCATGGTAGCACCTATCGGTCAGGTACCACGGAAATTACAACACACAAACATTTATCATCAAACCATTAATGAGATGGGGCTGTTACTCGATTTCTTTAATTTTATAAGCTTTTACTATCTGCTGAATATTACAAAACATCTCTACAGGAATTATGTGGAATATTTTGACCTCGAAGAAAGAATTATTCAGCTAGAATCCATGTTGCTGTTTGATGAAAGACGCCGCAGAAATCAGTCAGTTTAGGCCCAAAGTCCGCATGATATTGGTCTAGCAATATGCAACGGTAAGTCTAACCATTGTAACACTAAAAAAGTGATCGTCTTCACCGTCGAGTGAAGCTGTGTTTCATTAGCTTTTATACTGGGATTTTAAACACGGCTAGTAGATAGTACCATCAGCCCTAACACAACAAATTTGTTTGATAGCCTGTTGCATGAAAAATCTATTCCGCGCAATTGAGTTAACATTTGGTTAATATTGTCTCAATGAATCTACTATAATTTGGTCACCACGCACGTCATTATGATATGCAATAACTAGCATGGTAACTACTACGCACAAAACAGTTACATTATAACAATTGCTTTTATATCCCAGCATTCTCAATTTTATTTTGCATCAACAATATGTCAAAATTTCCGCACTAAAAATAGTTACCAGATAGGAATATAGTCTGGTTGAATGTATATCGGCTAATATTACTTTAGTGGAAAATAAAACTACGTGGTTAAGATAATGAATTCAGTTGATTTGGTTGAGTTACCTAACAATGTAAACGTTACCAATAAACTATCCTTTTCTCATTGATTTTGTTATGCAATCCAAATTCCCTGACAATAAATCGCATGCATAATATATAAAATACCATCCATTTTCATCTTATTAGGGATTAACCAATAACACTGCACGTAATATTGCGATTATTTGGATTGTTAGTAGGTTACACACATTTTTGAAAGGTGATCATCCAAAACGGCATAAAAGAACAGAGTGATGTAGAAAGCCGGTACTCAAGTGGTGGAACATGCCTTCTAGTCCTAGTACTTCTGATCCCCCTCCTTTATAATATGCACATGGAATTGAAATGACAAAGACTACACTTGTCTGCACAATGGTATTTCCTTTTATAAAAGCCTAACTGATTCTTCTTATCACTCCTACCAGAGAGAACCACTGATTAACATTATGAAAAAAGTTAAGAATAGATTTAGGCCCATCAATTACGATTAGGATTACAAAATACGAAAGGTGATATACTGGTTTTCCAAAAGTACATTGTGAACCGAAATAATCCCCCATTAATAAGTATCAATTTAGGGATATTTTAAAATGGACATTTATGCTACTGATGTTTCTATCAAACTGCACTTAAAATGGCTAACTTAAATCAACAGAACTTATGTACAATGACACATCTCTAACGACTGGAGTTCTACTTCAAAAAAAAATGTTTTTTTATTCCTACTTTAATGAAACAAACCTTATAAAGCTAAAAACAAAATGAATCTCAATATTATAAAATTTAAATACCAAAAGACATCATGTAAGCACTATTATATGAACACCATGAAATTTGTCTTAAAGACTTTAAAATATCGGGTTCACTTCAAATTTAGAAAAAAAAATAGAAACAGTACCAAAATTTTAAGAAAATTACCTCGTAGGAGTAATTATCAGGGCATATAGCGGTCTTAACTCAGTCATTAGCGACTGAAGGATAGGAATTAGAAATGCTGCTGTTTTCCCAGAACCAGTTTTCGCACATGCAACCACATCATTTCCTAAAGTTGAAATCAAAATTTAAAAGGATGCAAACCTTCTAAAATTATTGGAATGCAACCTCTTTGAACTTCAGTAGGAACCGTAATCCCCTTGTCCTGAAGCAATTCGATAATTTCAGGACACACACCGAGTTTTTCAAAAGTCATTTATGTCCGATTACAGGCACCAACCTGTAAGAAAAATACAGTTTAAAGACAACACCAAAAATTCACACACGCGCATACAGGATATGATTAACATGTTTTATAATGCAGACCTGCTAGTTGATACCTTCTTTCACTTTTCTATGGCTGAGACTCGAAACCTAAGATATGCCTGACTAGAGCAAGAGAATAATTCAAACTCAAGTCAATTACAGAATCAAATTTGGATGACTAAACTATAGCAGCCCAACACGAAACTACCACTAGCGATCAATCAGATTCATAAAAAGTGGACGTGCGCAATCTGATATAAAGGTTTAAATACATGTAATGCAATGTTAAAAAGATGGCTATATAAGAAAATATTATTGTATGTTCCAAAAAACCTTCCAATTTCTCACGGGAGTCCCCATAGTCAGGTTAAACCAACTTCTGTGAATAAATTCATCAGGGTTATCAATCCGATCATAAGGTAGTTTCGTTTTAGGCTGCTTTAGTCTAGAGTCACCCAACTTTGATTCTATTCAGTAAACGGTTGATATTCGTGAAATAGAATTGCATTTCGAAATGAGATCTCATTAAACGTCGCCAGTCAATACGAATGTTCAAATTTTCCTAAGTAGTGTTTAGTAGATTTAAGAACTCAGAAAAGTGAATATTCATTTTTCTAAATTGCAGGGTTACTTATAAGATATCTTATGAGTAACCCTGCAATTATTTAGTCAGTGTCCTGCGACCTCCCGGATCCCTTCCGAATGGAAGGTCAACTTGCTAGCAAAATATTACGTATAATTTCATCCACAGGTCTACGCTTTTCAACAGAATGATCACCTCATAATAGACACCCACTTTCTTGAAAAAACATGTGACGCGTAACGCAAAAGCTCAATTTCCGCGGCAATAGGAGTACCGCTGAAGAGAAGTTATATAAAATATTATCCAAATCTGCATATATTAGAAGATCGAAGGAAAATCAGTGTCATATTAACCACTTTGGATAGAGCGTTTATTGTAGATGTGAATCAACTTGCTTACAACTATTAAATTCATTGTGAACCTGATTATTAAGTAAAATCACTTTTCAAAGACTTTACAGATTCAGAGAAGTTAAATCCAGCAATAAACCTTTAAATTAGACATCAATATAAAGAACAAACATTAGTGAAGAAAAGGATTTGTGTCTGATTCAATTAAGTCGCCTTAGTATTAAACTAAACATTTTTTTCAGATTCAGATTCGATTGAAGATGGAAGGCTTGAAGCTGATATTAACCCTTTTCTAGTAAATTGCTGTGCTCCTGTAAGCTCTTCTTCACTGAGTTGTTTGAGGCCACTGACGCTACTCCATAAGGAAGTCTCTTCCAGGAGTTTATGATAGTGTAAGAACCAGTACTCCACAGCAGTGTAGTTTCGCCCTGTTGTTTCCTAATAGGTGTTCCGAACTGGAGGGAAGGGAAAGAGAGAATAGATCAGGTCCGTAATCATTAATTAAGATTTAGACAATGTGACGAAACTTCCATTCCGCCCACGGTATGATGGGGAGAAGAGACTTAAACTGTTTATTCTTTCCTCGTATGGTAAATTGTCCATGCGTTGAATCATGCGTGCCACCTTCCTTTGAACCCTTTCTGGAATATTTGAGTTCACTTTAAGACAAGGACTGGCTGCCTGGATATAGTTTTCAAGTCTTTATCTCACCAGAGATGTATATAAGGATGCGAATGTATCTCTGATGATTTTAGCAAAGACTCTGAGAATTCCGCTAAAGATTTGAAACTACGTGCAGCCACCGGGCTACAATGTGCTGTGGTTTTCAAGTCATGACCTACTGTGACACCTAAATCCAAGTGAGTTTGAACTGATGGGAGTGTAATTCCTTCAAGTCCGTAGGAGCTGACTCTTGGGTCTTAGTTCTCTCCATCGTTTGGGAGCATCCACTCTCCGGACCAATCTAGTAATTTGTCGAGTTCCCCTTACAACCCGAGCGTGTTACTGTCACCCCTCATCCCTTTCCACAGGTAGCTCACTGATATACAAAATATATAAAAAAGGCCTGAGTACCGTGCCTTTTGGGACTCCGCGACGTTCTGCTGTCCAGGAGGAGAGATTTGAGTCAATCCTGATCCTCTGCCCCCACCTAATGAGAATTTCCTAATCACGTATATTGAGCTGCCTTTGATACCAAGAGGCGCTTTATTGAAGGCCTGGCTTAAGTCTATGAGGATGATATCAACGGGTCATCTTTTGTTATTTTATCCTTTTATCTTCAGCATTAATTGTATTTTAAACGTGGTAATGGATTATAGTCACTCCATTAAACCCCGAGAAACCTGCTGTTTGGCATAACCTGCCAGTGTAAGCCTAAACATAAATATGTTAGCCCTTCTGTACACACTTCAGCAGGACTCCCTGCTCACTAATGGATACGAACAAGAGTTTTCAGTGCTTGTGGAATTATGTGGAAAGTTAGTGACATACTGCAAGCATGCAAATCAGTAAAAGTCGTTACATTATTATTACCCTAGGTTCCGAGTAGAACATATGACCTCAGCAGCGCATCACTGTTACGCTCTGTTCTCTACAGTCCTCTTTTAAGCTGAGTCTACAACTGCCCACAAGCTCTCATATTCTCTTCACACGATGTCAAACAAAATAAAACAATCACCAACTTATCAGCAGTGATACTCGACCGCGACAAACACTGCAAGTTAACAAATGTCCATCAGTAGCTCTACTGAAGCATTTTACATTCATACCACTTCCAATTAATCGTACATTCAAGTAAAATTGAAGTATATCGTTTTGACCAAATTTGATTTGAATCAGCTGATGGTCATGTTCAAGATCACTCCCCCCTTCGCACCTTTTGGGTTCCAGAAATGGTTGTGTAACTACTCCAAGCAGTTTTTAGGCTAAGCGCCTCCGCTTTTCTCCCAGCTGCCGACGGAAATCACCACAAGGTAGCAGCTTGCGTGCCTGCATAAAATCTATAGCACGTGCAGACGAAAACCCACATTGGTGATGGTGTCATAAAGCTTATGCCTAAAACGCTGTAATTTAAGAGGGGAGTCAAAGAGTGTGGGAAACCATCAAGCTGTAACGAGCCAACAGCAACCGTGATTGTGGTGATGTCTTCCCACTTCGTATGCAAGAAGCGGTTACTAAAACCCGGTGATGACTAAATATGGGTCCTGGAATCCTTCCTGCTTTGAAGGCAGATCGCCAGAAGGAACCTACCTTCAAACTGCAGACTACAAATGGGAAACTCGCTGCATCTTCCTTAAGAAAATATATCTTTCTTAACGCCGGCTTGAGTAAATCTATTTAGTGGATTCTCCCCCTTGCAGACGTTCCTATACCAATCATAGCCACGGGTCTACCTAATTATAGCGACTCACTCGAAGATGTCTGCCAATGACGACTGATTGGAGATAACGCTAAACTGCCTATCACAGGAACTTCCCACGTAGGTCATATGCTGTCACTGGTTAACAAGAAAACCATAATTGATCCAGCCTTTGTTTTAGATAAAAACAACTGGGATGAGTGAAACGGCACCGGTCACCTAAAACTGGTGTACACAAAAAGCAGTCTTATTGGTCCTCACCTAGTCATTCAGCTGAACATTTCACCGACAGAATGCCCGCATCTCTGCAAAGAGGATACCAGCACCTTGAAAATGGTAAAAGTTTCTAGCAAAACGCAGGAAAAAGCCATTAAATGTGTTGAGGTAGATCTTTGACTGTCATTCTATGCTTTGTTCTGTGATGACGACGTGTAGAGTTTCAATTTGATCAGCATATGATTTAGTTTTTCTAAAGCCAGCTTGTTCCCCGCTGTCGGAGGTCTGTATCCAGTGCATCCTATATTCTCTCCAGGATGATGCGATTTGGTATTTGAATTGGAGTGGATAAGAGCATGATTCCACACCAGTCAGTTCTTGCACAGGCCTAAATAGCCTTTCTTTGGAAGCTTGACAAGGTTGTCTTTCTTCCAGTCTGTAGGTACCTTCTCTTCCGTCCGAGCCTTTTGTAATAATGGTGTGAGAAAAACTGCCTCAGTCTCTGGGGCCGTTTTCAGTGCTTTGAGAGGGATTCCATATGCTCCTAATGCTTTCATGGACTTCAGTAATTTGATCACATTCAAGATTTCTGCTTTCGTTGGAGGATTGTTGTCCACTGGCAGGCAGTTGTATTCGTAGTGTTGGTGGTATTTCTGGGCGAGTTGCAAGTGATGGTCGATCAGGGTCCTTTAAAGTGATCAGTCCACTGTTTGATTTGTTTCTCTTTCGTGGTATTTAGGTTCCCTTGAACTCTTTTATCGTGTTTTCCTATGTTGTTCACCCCTAAGATAGGGTCCTGAGGTTTCTTTAACCTGCAGCCTGCCTGTTCTGCTTCAGTTACCAGTGAGTCGTAGAATTGTCTTCTGCCTCTCCTAGCACTCTTCTTCGCTTCTTGATTCAGTGCAGTGGGATATAAACTGAACTGACCTTCTCCTTCTGTTGCCCATCTTTTCATTGAGCCATCCTCCTTTACTCGATTAGCATCCCGGCAGGTGTCCATTTAGAGCCATTCCTTGTCCTGTCACTTCTTTCTTCCTATGAAAGTTGTACACGTTTACTTGAACAGGACCTCCAGAGGGTTAATTCTAACGTTCTTCCACACACGTTTCCTCGGTTATATCACGTAGTGTCTCCGACTTTGCTTTGATCTGCAGTGAAGATATCCCCTGCAGTTATGTACTTCAGTTTCCAAATGTTGTCCTTTAATTACAGTGGCCTGTCTCCACTTTTTCTGAGGGATCTCAGCCTCACCTTGAAGGCCTCTTGAACTAGACTTGAGATGAATTGAGATGAATTCTATCTCGTTTGTGGTATGTCCATCCATGTTGCTTCGTGTATATCCCTGTGTTTATACACGCTCCCTCCGATCACCAGATCACTGAAAGCGCAGAAGTCTGCGAATAATTCTCCGTTTTCATTCATTTCTGGGAACGACAGCCTCTCGACCCATGATTCGTTCGCTTCATGTATTTTCCGCTCGCAGTTCAACTGGCATTCATATAGCTCATGAGGATTTTGATGTCACCATCTGAAATGTTATCCAATTCAATTTGTGATTGCCTGGAAAAATCTTCCTTCTTCTCCACTGGTTCCGCATTGTTTGTAGCACTGGATTATTGTGATCTTCCTTCCGTCCTTTTGAGTTGAATCTTGCTGCCGTGATCCTGGGTGAGGGGATTGGTTCCCAATGGTGGCATCATTATAACCACTCACCTCCGCAGTGTGCTGGGGTTGTCGTCTGGGTGACCAGACCGGGATGGATAACTGACTGTCCAGTTGACAATGTTGATAATTCACATCCACTCCATCAGCTCTAGCAGATACCCAGCACTTCTGTGCCATTTCTTCGCATTTGTTTGGCCACCTGGGCAGCCTTCCTCATACACTGCATTAACATTCCACGTTCATATTCTTATTATTGCTTTCATCAAGAGAAGACACGTCGGCCGGTTGGCTGCCTTCCCGAAGGCTTTGACCAACCCGCTGTGTCATTTCGCCTCTCCGATTACAGAGAAGATCTGCTTTGTTTTTCATAATTTTTGTATTTCTAACACATTTCTCGTGTGTTGAAGTTTCTCTAGCAGTTTGATTGATTTCCTGGGTAGGGTCGTTGTCCCCACACCTGACCCTCTCTCTTTACTCGGGTTTGAGACCGGCTAGAAAACTAGCAAGCTGGTAAACTAGGGGATGTTCTGCTCTTGACGTGGGTCTCGAGCCCACGACCATGAAACTAATATTTTCATGCTCTATCGAATGAGCTAGCTGGTAGTGTAGTTATACTATTGGTGACGTACACTGCACAGAAATGCTGATTATCCCAGTTTTCCATCTTAGGATATCCGCGTTTAAAATCGCGTATCCACAAACAAACTGAAACGGAACTACGTAAGCTACACCCAAGCCTTCATGCCATCTTATACCTTAATTCTTAATTTGAAACTACATTTGGCATATCTCCACCCCAACTTTTACCAGTAGTGCCTACGTCTGTGGACTAAATTGTGTGCAATCTATCAGGTGAGGACAGTATGGTAATACCACAGTACACGTATATTACCATGCAACCCCGAAGTGTACTCATTGAAAGTTGTAGCTACATATGTGATATTTAATGCGTCAATATTTTTCACTTATTTAGTCTAATATTCTGGCTCTTTTGCGAATTAACCGTTGCAAACAGTGTCAATAAAGTGTACTAATTGACGAAGCTTTTTCTAGAGGTTTATTGTAGGTAATCAGTGTGAATAAAACCAGCAAATATGTAATTGAATTTTTTGTCAGATCATTCCAAGGAGACTTTTCTTTGGTTGCGCCAGAATTTAAATTATCAGGGAAATGTACATAGCAGATAAACAAACATTTGAATTCAGTAGGAAATGGGCAAAATGTTCTAGTAAGTAAAAATGTTATTTTTTAATTTAAAGAGTCTTCAAGAAACTGTATTTACGTTCTCCGTAGTTTTACTGACCACAGATTCTTCGTGAATAACCAAACGCAACCACACAGAATGGTAAGTAGAGTTTGCTGGTAGCATACCTGTAGCCTAACTAATCTACTTATTGCTGAATGGTGATGAAAGCTGAGTTAATAATTTTGGGGAGTTATTTACTGATACGCCTGCTAGTACAGGTTGACTACACAACAAGGACACCGAATGGAAAGTCATGTAAAATCTTGGCAATTTTGTGTATCAGTCATATCAAACTAATTAAGGTAAAAACATCCAAATTCCATACATTTATTCCCCTTAATGAATTTGAACAAGACAAGAACTACAGTTTTAGCAGAATAAAATGGTACCATCTTTTATTTCGTTGCCTCCTCGTCAGCTGCTTACAGGGCAAAGACATTATTAAATGTGTCTACAAAAACAATTTTAACATACTTCCACAGAGTTCATTTTAAACAAAAATCAATCGATCAATATACGCATACACTAATAATATACACATATATATTTACAGTATTAAACACTATTCCGAACAATAATAATTATACACAATGAAAACTTTTCAGCATCTCGCATTCGGATGAAAAATATTCAGTTACCAGGGCAAAGAAAGACATCCAAATTCTCTTAAATTGTTTCGTCCTCGTATCCCCTCCTTACAACTACATACGTAGGCCGGTCTTCTAGTTAGAATTAATCTTCAAGCTAATCCTTCATCTTACTTTATTTCCTACATTTATAAGGTTGCTGCAACATCAATAAAATGACATCCATTCTTTACCTTATTGTAGAATTCTCTTCTCATGGGTATATCAAGCGACATTACTATGATATCCAGTAGGTCGAAATTTGGGTATAGCGCCAAAACATCCTGCAACAATAGGACAAAGCTGAGAGATTCACCTGCTGATGGGAAATTGGATCCTCAGTGATGTCTGAGGGATGGATGTTGCTAGTGTAATCGTGTGTGCTACTAGCCAAATCTATCTTTACTAGCAACAGTCTAACAGTTTGGTATCGATCTTACTCATACGAATTATACCAGCAGGATGAGAGGCATCTTATTTAAGCTTCAATTATTATCGCGTGAATAACTGAAACAAAGACGTTAGGAGTGAGTCCAGAAGGTTTTCATAAGAGAGCAGTGCGATGAAGAAGGCGAAGTGCACGAGCTTCAGCACCACCCCAGTATCCAAACTGAACTAAACTCGTATTCCACTGAAGGTTCGTAAGTCGTTGATATTCAGAAAAGATTTCATTCAGTGCTGTCATCAGATTTTGTTACACGCATATCAGTAAACACATTCCAACGGCAGAGGGCTAAGGCGAGTGTAGGCTGTATATTAGTATTGCAACGACAGAAGACAAGGGCCAGGCAACAGATCGTTTATTGAGAAAATCAACAGATATTTATAGACTTTATGTACATTATTATTCATTATTGTTATAATAGTAATAATATATTTATTCCTATCTATGTAACAGGCATGGATAAGTATTATTTAAATTACATAAATTTGATTTATGGCTGGCAGACAGCCCCCACAACCACAGTATTAGTAATTTAAACTGACCGCCCATCAGACCGTTCACATTCACAACAGAGGACACTGGAGCACATCAGAAAATCATTTTTCGTTCATGATCAACCTAAGATGGCGATAGCGAAAAGTGAAGAGGGGCGGGTAATCGGTGGAGGGTTATCTCACTGTTTGTACTGTGGCATCCGAGGTGCGTCTTTGCGCCTTTCTCTATAGAATCATATTGCAATACTTGTATAGCACTGATTTCGCTATTGATATGCTATATTATACCACCCTCACCCAACGCAATATGCCTAAATGCCCAGTAAATGGGTACACCACCAGACTTGTAAGTACTAATAACAAAACACAAACCGAAAAGACTCAGTTATTTGGGAACTTGTGCTGATAAGCAGTATATTTTAATAGAATAAACAGTTAAGGTTATTTGGGGAAGAGGTTTTAGAACTTATCTGTCCAGTACGGCTAAATTGTGAACTAAGTATCTGCGCATTAACAGCACAGAGGAAAAACACAAAATGGCGTCCCATCTCGGTTGGATGCGCATCCGTTAAAATAAAACTTTAAAAACCTAAAGATCATTTAGTTGTTTAAAAATGTTCACTGAAATTTTTAAAAGACTGATTAGTGAACAAAGCATATCCTCCTGCATAACTTCCTCACTAGGTTCTACAGTTATATGTTCACAGTAATTAACGAATTATTGTTATCAATAACTTTAATGTTTCAAGTAACATTGGACCAATAATATCAGTAGATTATAATTGATTCAGTTTGATCTATCTAATTTACCCCTAGGTTTATTTTGATGCCGAGAAAAGTGTACTACATAATGATTAAATTCAGATGGACACAAATTTCTAAGTAGGCGACATTTGGCTAAAAAGATCCACTGTGAAACTGTCTTCATATTGCTTATACAAAGCACCTAAAGCTATACTGGCATCATAATCACAGAGGAATAAAGCAATGTTTTTAGTGATTCCGTCAACTAAAGGGGCTCTTAAGGCCAGAGTAGCATGCAATGATTCATCACCAGAAATCTTTGAGTGCGTTAGCAAACAGAAAATGTTAACCCTTTGTTCAAGGAATCTATCCAACTCCAAAGAACGTGACAATTCAGTTAACACTTTTATATTTCTCTGGAATATCACTTGACAAGAAATCTGTCTTCCCTCAACGTTATACACCAACTAAATGATTGTTCCCGCTGCCAATTAATTGAGAATACCACTGAGATAGCAGAAAAGGTTATATCCACATAACAGGTGGAAAACTGTTTTTCAGAAGCATATAATAATGACCAAAAATAGTAAACGCTGTCTTCAAAATGTGTATTCGATTGATAGGCTAAATATTGACCTTAATGTCACCTACATCAGTGAAAATGGGGTGAAAAAAGGAGTGACAAAAAGATAAGGTTAATTATCGCTCAAAATCAATTAGCATATAGTGAAACAACGTGAGTAATAAAATGATAAAATGTAATAACAGTGTATCAAATCTAATGAATCAACTCGTTGCTTACAGATGAAACTCAGCCGAAAGACGTTATAAGTGTTGGTTGTACTCAAGAGAGACCTCAACTAACAGCACTTACTAAAGGCTTCTCCTCTTGATACCCTTATCAGTACTCTACCTAGCGTGTAATTACTGATTAACGAACGCAAAGTAAAAAGGCTGGAGACTGGGTAGTGGGTCCTGATGAGAGTTGTATTTTTACACAGATTAAATATCAATTTTAATAAATAAGAATGTTATACAACTTATCTGTTGCCCGGCTGGGTAGTAAGCTCTAGGAGTGCGCTTAATGGTAGCACAACAAGGGAACGAACCACGTATGTTCACTCGCGCCGGAAACCACAAGATGGAGAGTGGCGCCATAGTAAATGAATGTGCTAAACAAAAATTCAAAACGTTCAATGTGCACTACAACGTCACAAACTCTACTAAAGAATGGATGTAGGAATGAATAACTGCCTGGAGTAAAATTATTCTCATATGGGTTGGATAAATTGATTATTATTAGTTTTTGCAAAGTGAATGAGTCTTCCTACAGGTTTTTAAAAACAGTCAGTCTGTAAAAGCTCTGGAGATAAGCTGAGTAGTTAAGAACACGGAATTATTAGAAAGCGCATATGTTTCCAGACTAGATTATCATGTACATTATTGTCAGTGGAGAGACAACGTATTCTGATTAGTTGTGTTCCTGCTGAAGGTTATTCTGTATTGATTTGTGACCGTTTCTCAGAAAGTTAAGCCATATATCTGAGAATCATATTTGCACACGTTAATTTTGCTGTGACTGGTCGTTGAGTTCCTCAAGGTTAGACTTTGCTCTTGTTTTTTCCCGTGACTCTGATTCGGAACGTAAACATTGACGTAAATTTCTGTCTACAAATTTGCCTTGCAGCCAACTCTCACCACACTAACCACTCAGAATAATAGCTAAAAGCATTAAGTCAATGAACACTAGTGAACAAGATCATGCAGTTCAGAAAATTATTCCTTTGGACCTCAAAATTAAAGGTGGTATTGTAACAGGCATTTCTCTAGTACAAGCACCTAAATCTCTAGCTAAATCATACTTTTCTCTCAGCCTTCAAATAATATTTTCCAGAGAGACACTGTATTTGGAAAACACGCTGACTCATCGAACGATATGATCTACGACCTACTTGCTCCTGTGAAGCTGATTAAGTGACCGTACTATGCATCCATTCATCAAACATGCTTGTAAATATTACCATTAACTAGAAATAATCCCGGAATATTCTCACCTTCTTATACATTCATGAATGTACAACCTAGTTGTTAACATCGTCGGGAGAGTTTATTTTCGCTACCGTTTTTTCGTCAGTAGTAACGTCAGAATCCACCGGCAGAAGTTCATAATTCTACGGCTTTTTAATAGAGTAGTAATCTTCAATCATTGGTTTTGCGGGGATTTTGTTTGATTGCATGGAGGATTTCATCATGAGTTGACACGAGTTAGAGAACCACTTTCAAAACCTGGGAGTAATGGACAGCTGTTTCGTCAGCCTAGTTTGGGACTCCGCTTCAGAAGTACGCACCCACGCTAACTGGCTTCCAACCCAGGACTTTCTGGTTACAGGGTAAGCTGGTAGACCATTAAGCCACTGGGACACGATCCAGTGGTCAGCCCATGAATTCTAACTTCTGCCAATTCATGACATAGCGTGAGGCAGTAACTCATCGAAGAAGACGTTGCGAAGTGGTCGCGCCATGTCATGGATTTGGCAGAAGTTAGAATTCATTGGCTGACCACTGGAATAGGTCCCAGTGGCTTAATGGTCTACAAGCTCGTTAGCCTTGTAACCAGAAGAATAGTAATTGTTACGTGAAAGCTTTCAAACTTATTCTGTTAACAGTAGAATAAATTTGAAAGGCCTCACTTCCTTCACTTATCTAGGCAGCATCGTTTCACAAATGCGCCAAAGAAGATGGATATAGATCAGATACACACTGAGGAGACCTTTGTGTGACATCCCGCGTTAGACAGACCCTCGAGTGAGAGAACAGAACAAAGTGGAGATATCCTGTTCAAGCCCTAAGTAATAACTAAAAGACTTTCATTGATATAGTAGCAAAAAAGGTCAGTGATAATAATATTAACTTTGGAAAAAGAAGTTGGTAACATATAACTAGTCCTTAACAAAACATGTTCATGTGTATATACCTACTTATAATAGATAGTGTGGAGCATTATACATATATATATATATATATATATATATATATTACTATTTTGTCCATGGATTGATATCAGTTAGAGAACTGGACGGCTGTTTCATCCTAGTTTGGGAGTCATCGGCAGTACGCACCCACCATCCGGATGCGAACCCGGGACCTTCCGGTTACAAGGCAAGCTCGTATACCATTCAACAACTGGGACACGATTCAGTGGCCAGACTATGAATTCTAACTTCTATCAATTCGTGATTTAGCTCGACTACCGACTAATGTCATCGGTGGGAAATCCATCCTCACACTTGACTTCGGTTCGAACTCCAGTTGGTACCTACTGCTGATGATTCCCAAACTAGGACGAAGCAGCAGTCCAGTACTCCCTAGTTTTCAGTGGTTCTCTAACTGATATCAATCCATGGTCAAACCCGTAAGAACAATATATATACATATGCGGTAGTTTCAACTTTGTTATTGCTGAGCGCTGGCTTGACACAGGTTTAAATAACTTCTGTTTTCCACCCTCTTTATTAGCGAGGAATATATCTACCCGTTAAACACCAGGATTGGTCCTTCATATAGTTGTTGTAACCCGTTTCTAGCTCTATCTGCTTGATAATTTATTTAATTCACAAAGACCGTCAAGGCGCTGCTAGCTTAATATAGAGATTCTTCTGTATAAGGCGATTAGTATGTACTGAAACACCAATAATTTAGGAAAGTATACGACGGCAGGTATAAAGTTTGAAGTGTTGTTCACAATAACGTGATTCAGTATTCGGTGACCTTTAAACGTTTCATTGAATCCTGCACACATTTAAACTAAAGTCAACAATCCATTTTTATTATTTCATATTAATCTGATTATATATTATTATATCTCAAATGATGTCAACTATTTGACTTATTGATTAACTTTGTCATGAACTGTTTACCAATGTTCTTCCTGTATTCTTCTTAATACACAATCAATTTTTGCACTACACACATGCCAAATAAACACAACAACCTTGAACGGAATTACTAATTAACCTTTCCTACATGGTAAAGTACAATTATTCAATGTTTTTGTCAATCGACTTTCCTATTTACATATTTTTTTAATTATTTTTGACATAAAACGTTTAAAGTGATGACATTAGTAAAGTGTTAACATAGAAAAGTGCTAATTCTCATTTGGTGAGTAGTAGTGGAAGTGAGATTTCGAACAACATAGGTGTTAAACAAGTGCGAGATTATACCACTTTACTTTGTTCGTATGTCTTAGAGTAAACTGACACAGCACTACTTACTGAATAGTATTTCCAGCACAACTTATTGCTGATTATTATATCAAGACTAGTACCCACATTTTGAAAGTCCGTTTTTATAGTTCTGTAATGTAGGTTACCTTCAGCATTAGTTGTGGTGGAGTTTTCAAAATATCAGCAACAGGCAGTGAGTCATTTCTGTTGTATGTAGTGCGTTCTGACTTTACAAACCTGGGGATGAAAACTCAGTTATCAGTACAAATGAAAGTAAAAACAATATTTTCAGTTATCCGGTGACACTGGAAGAGACAACTGCTTTAGTTTGTGGTCGAAGGTCAAGTGAAACAGAGGAATTGAACAAATCTTTTCTGAATATAAAGATTGGGCTGGAAAACGTTTTTAGCAACTACCTCACCTATGCTTAGCAAGTGAGGGCCCACAAACTGAGAAAACTAGGCTGACGCCTTGTATAAAATTGTAAAGGCTAACTCTCTATCAATCTTGTGAACCGTATCTATAATGTGTGCCAGTGTGGAACTCGTGAGTGACTCTACAACCCCTCTACCTAACCCCCTTGGACAATGCTAATTAAAAGTGTGAGATAGGAAGATCAATGTTGAAACAGTGATCTCTACAGATGTCACTTCCCTGTTTACCAACGTTCCTTTATTACAGACCATTGATCTCATCTGCGAATCTCTGACAGTAAATGATACGCAAATAGGTATACCACATAAAACACTACGCGAACTGCTACTCCGTTGTACGATGAATGTGCAGTTTCAGTTTAACAACGAAATCTATCATCAAATGCAGGGCATAGCAATGGGCTTCCCCTTGGGTCCTCTCTTAGCCAATATGTTTGTGGTAAAATTACAGAAAACGAATCAACGAATTCTCTTTCTACTATAGATGCTTGGATGATAATTTTATCTAAAATCTATACCGACGTCCTTCTCAAAACGTTTTATATGGCTCATCCACAAATTTAGTTCACATAGGAATCAGAGAACGACAATGCTTTATCATTTCTTGATACGCTGTGCGTCGGTGGCACAGTGGTTAGGACTCTCACCGACCATGCACATGGTCCGGGGTTCGATCCCCTGCCGGCGCACATCCGATATCTATGGTCGGCCTGAATTTGGGCTACCGATATCCATGCTGAAAATTTCACACTTGTACTGAAAATACGGTGTGGAATCAAGCTGTAAATCAAAATAAAATAAAAAATAAGAAGGCAAGATGGCAGTGTTTAGCGGAGTATTTTTCGGAAAACATCATGGTTTGGCTGATATATCCATTTCAGGTCGTTTGTCCCTTTTGCACACAAACGAAAACTCATCAGTACCCTTGTGTTTCATGCTAGAAAAATCTGCACAACTGACACTACTGACGGTAAAATAATGAAAATAGGAAACTTGTTACATGAGAGTGGATATTCAGAAAGATTTGTTGAAGTCTTCGTGGTGAGAACAGATAGAGAGAAATGCTAGCAAACTGTACAGAAGTATATATATATATATACATATATATATATATGACTTTACCGTTCAAAGGAAATGGAATCAAAAATCCCTTTATTGATGTGGAACTAAAAAGAAGAACTGAGAGGACTTCAAGAAGATCGATCCATAGAAAAATTACTTGGAATGGTCAACTAAAAAGCTTCTATGGCTGGTTACCCATTCAACAAAAACGGAATTGAATTAAATCCCTTGCCACCTGCATCCGACGCACCTGCAGTCCCGATGATTTCGAAACAGAATTAGACCTTTTGACAAAAATCTTCATCCAAAATGGATACCCATCAAGAATCATTGATAAAAATATCAAACCAAGAATTTGGGGTAATGAAACTTCACCGAAAAAGAAGAAGAGATTTAACAAGCGATATCTTCAAGAGAAGAATTTCATCATCTCTGAGAAGAAAAGAAAACATTCTTTGTAGCAATGCTAAGAATAGTGTTCTGCAGTCGCCCACTGATCTGCGGCAGCCTTCAGGACAAGATCCCGTATCTGACCACTTCTACGTGCATATATCAGTTCACCTGCTGCGGTGGAGCCAGCTACATTGGTCGTTTGACGCGTATCCTGTCCAAGAGGATTCAAGAACACTATCCAGAATGGTTGCGAAAAGACAATAGTGGTGCTATAAAGAGTGCGATAATTGAACACATGGTTAACACTCACCATTCCATCTCAACGAACGCCTACTTAAAAGTAACCTACAGAGTCAAGAATAACCTAACAAAGGTAATACTGTTTCATTTTTTTTATTATTGTTTAATTTCTGGCCATTCACATAGAAAAACCGGAGCTGTGCATACAAAAGTGAATTACTCAACCACTTCTACCGTCATGATAACAACTTTGTTGATTTTTGATGAATTAATTTTGTTTGCTTGCTTGCCTGTTTCTCTAATTGCTTACAATTCTTGGATTCATTTAGAACTCTTACGTGATTTCGTATTCTCTACTTTGTTCTTATGTTTGTATCCTGAGTACAACTCAATCATCAAACGGTTCATATTATTACGTAACTCCATTTTAACAACTGTTTGTGATAACTCATCACCTTTGTTACTACACTAGTTTCATTAACACCCAATTTTCTTGACCGTTTTTGTATTATGTAACTCTACCCAAAACTTAGTAATTTTCACCTTTCTAGTTAAAATAACCGTAGCCGATTGTATTTCTGTTTGAGAAACTCAGTGTACACATACATACAAAATAACCTATGTGTATTTGCGATTGTATAGCTAAGAAAATGAATTCGCCTCCGAAAAGAGACTGTTTGCTGAATTACGTGATTTGTTTTCATTAATACCTGGATAGGGATTATTCATGAATATTTAAATTATTGAAAACTCAGTTATCGAAATGCACACATCGACCTATAATCACAGTATATTTTGTAATAAGGTGGAAGTTCTAAAATCAAATATAGTCAAGTGGCAAGATGCTCTAGGGTGGTCAGATTGTAAAGAAAAGCTTTAGAATTATAATTACATCATGAGGTGACATCAGTTACAGAACCACTGGAAAACCTGGGAGTACTGGACGGCTGTTTCATCCTAGTTTGGGACTCTTCATCAGTGAATTCACAGAAGCTGGAATTCATGGGCTGGCCATTGGATCGGGTCCAAGAGGCTTAATGGTCTACGAGCTCGCTACTTGTAACCAGAAAGTCCTAGGTTAGAACCTCTGTGATGGGTACGTACTGCTGAAGGGTCTCAAACTGGGCTGACAAAACGGCTAGCTGTCCAGTACTCCCTGTTGGTTTTCCAATGGTTCTCTAACCAATTTCACCTCATGATGAAATCCTCCAACCAATCAAACAAAATCCCTACAAAAACCAATACTTGGAAAATTATAATTACAGTTATATTTTTAAAGAAAAACAACCAATTTCACGATTCAAAACCTTTCAGATGTAGAAAATGCAAAGAAGTGAAAACAGTAATTCATTTAAATACTGGCAGATAACAAATAAATATTTTATCAACAGCGAAAATGTGAATGTCGTTTCTTCGTGATGGCTTGATTTCCCCCTGGATTACATCAGGTCATTATTGCTACTAGGTACAATTGAATATAAATAATATAGAAAAAATCCCTAATCCTTCTGTTTTCTGAGAATAAGCAAGCTGATGAGCCAAAACCTTTTCTATCAAATAGTCTTCCTTCTTGTAGTTAGTGGAGCAATATCACTATCAATAAATTATAGTAAAACCATCTTGCAAGCTTGTATGATAGAATTCAGGCGGTACCAAACAAATGACTAAAGGAATGACCAAGTGTACAATCAAATTATCCATTACAGTCCTAAAGCAGGTCACTAGCGAGCACGAATAGCTCAGTGGTAAAGTTTCTGACTCTGCAGCATTTCATGATGTGGATTCGAATCTCAGAAGTGATATGAGTTCCTTCAAGATTTCAGATTCACCTTGCTGACGAGTACCAACAAGTACGAAATTTACGCCCAAGTTTTCTTGCTGATTCGCTCCAACTATCCTATAACAACAGTTTTTTGGTAAATCCAAATTTAAATATAAGGTGAACACTCCTTGTACTACAAATAAAAAGAAATGTAAGGCAATTAATTAATCATTTTTGTCGTCTCATTATCTAAAACTGTTAGATCAAATTTATTATACATTGATTGGCTACTAGGGTGTAAGCAATGTTATGCAACTATTCCTTATTGTCAGTGCTGACTGAATTCTACCAGCCAAGTGTGTAATTTGATCGCTGAGCTAGGTGATTTGCCACCTCAGAGCATTCTGAATTGTTGTTATATAGTTGGGAACAATCGGTAAGGATCCCTGGACCTTGGTTTTGTACCTGTTGGCACATATCAGCAAGGCATGTCTGTAACCTTGAAAGAATTGGTATCCCCTTCGTCATCCACGTCATCTAGCGCTGCAGTTAGAGATGTTATCACTGAGCTATTCCGGCTACTGTGGATAGGACGCACGCTGAGGAGACCGTTGGGTGACATCGCATGCTAGACAGACCCTGAAGTGGAACTCGAATGAGGAACGAACGAGTTGGGAGTGGATGTCAGGGTGACATGGAGGAGATTGTTTTAGAAGGTGAAATCCTACAGGCTATCGTGGGGCCATCTGGTGGGGGCTGCAGAGAATAGAAAAAAGTGGAAACATGCTGCTGAAGCCCTGTGTTCTACTCAGAACCCAAGGTAACAATGGTAGTAATAGTCACAGGCGTCGGTACTAATTGAATACTATTAGTTCCTTCAAGTTTGCAGATGCGACCTGCTGACAAGTTCCAACAAGCACAGAAACTTGATCTAGAGCATCCTGACGATTCCCTCCGACCACTTGACGTAAAGTTATTATGATTGGAGTCTGATAATGGTCTAAAAATAAATAACAGGAAAAGGTAACGCAACCAGTATGTTGCTGAGGAATAGAAAAATGCCCACTAAAATTTTCAAAAGAATGGTTACTGAACAAATAATATCCTTTTCGATAATTTCCTCTTTTGGCTCTACAATTATATATATATATATATATATATATATATATATATATATAATATATATATATATAGAATATTCTAGAATAATCGTCATTATCGATTTTGGTGTTTCTAAATACTATCGATCTGTTAAGATCAATGAAATTACAGTTCAAGAAAGTCGCTTAAGTTATAATAAGCACAAAAATGTAATAGTAAAAAGAATGTCAAATAAAATTAGGGAAATTTCCACAACAAATTGAGGATCATTAAAACCTTGATGGTCAAGGTAAGGAAAGAGTCTAAACCAACTTCTTTTGGATACAGAGATTAGGTTTCTCAACAGCCAGCCTCAGCAATATGTATTGGAACTGTCGGTTCGGATTTCCGAACTTAAGCGTCTTTCTTGAACTGTAATTTCATTGATCATATCAAATCGATAGTATTTAAAAACACCAATATCGTTAATGGCGACTATTCTAGAATATTCTTTGCATATATATATATATATATATATATATATATATATAATTGTAGAGCCAGAAGAGAAAACTATCGAAAAGGATATTTTTTGTTAATTTTTTTTCCAAATGTCTGAATGAATATTTTCGCTATATACATAATAGGGAATGAATTATTGTTATTAACAACATTAATGTTGTTTAAATAACATCGAATCAATAATAATAATATCGATGGATTACAGTTCAATAGCATCAACATAACAACACACTGAATATCAGAGAAATTAGGAATAATAATAATACAAAGACATTAATTTATAGTCTCTACTGAAGGCTGGCCAGAGCAGTAACAGTGGTGAACTTGCTTCTTGTGCACACAGAGCACTGGTTGTTTCAAGCGAATCGTGATAGCTTCAGCTGTTTGAAGTATGCGGTACCTGTAACTCTAGAATAGTTGTGTTTAAATACTAGTTCAGTCATAATTCCATGTCTTTTGATTTATAACAAAATGTCTTATACAATTAACCCTTATTAGCAAAGTTGTTTCAGATGGAATAATATACATGCAGTCCCTGCTTTCAGGAATATATTAGTTTCGTGGTGAGTTAAAAAAAATTAATGATTCATAACTTCTCATTGATAGTTGGAGAGTGTGTTGCAGTCAAGAATCTAGAAGAGTTCAGGAATACTATCCTGCAAAGTCGTAGAATGGTAGTAGTGGATCTATGAGGAGTGCGATAATCGAACACCTTGTCAACACTGGTCATTCCATCTCAACAAACGCCTCCTCCAAAGTAATCTGCAAAGTGAAGAATAACCTAACAAAGGCAAAGGTTTCGTCTTGTTTGCATTGCTGAAGCTCTGGCCATTCACATAGAAAAACTGGAGCTTTGCATACAAAAGAGAATTACTCAACCACTTCCACTATCATGGTAACAACTTTGTTGATTTTTACGGACTTGACTTTTGTTTGTCTGTTTTTCTAACTCCTTTAAACTTGTGTATTCCCATTAGAAAGCTTACATAACTCTATATTTTCCTTCATTTCTATGTGCATCCTGATTACAACTCATTTATTAAATTATTCATCCGATTACGTAACTCCAATACGCTTATTCAACACCACTTATCCATTGACTAAAGTTAATAACTATGATTGTGACCACTCGTCACTTTTGTTACCATCTTCTTTCCCGAAGAAACTGTATATAAATACGATTGTACAACCAGAGGAAATGAATTCACGCAAAAGAACCTCTTCGCTGAACTCCGTGTTTTGTTTTCATCAATATCTGGTTAGGGATTATTCATGAACAATCAATAATCGCTTGTTATAAAACAAATATGTCCTTATGTTATCTTCTTTCCAACAGTACTATGAAATTTCTTAATTATTTTCCTCATTTTCAAGTGTTGATTTGTAAGAATTTTATTTGTTTTTCGAGTTTGACCACGTACTGATATCAGTTAGAGAATCACTGAAAACCAACAGCTAGTACTGGACAGCTGTTTCATCCTAGTTCGGGACTCATCGGCAGTACGCATCCACTGGGTTTCGAACCCAGGACCTTCGGTTACAAGGAAAGCTCGTATACCATTCAACCACTGAGACCCGATTCAGTGGCTCATGAATTCTAACTTCTACCAATTCTTGATTTTAGGGACACCCCCAACCAGTGTCATCGGCGGGAACTTCATCTTCACTTCCCACTGGATGAACCTCACTGGTCACGACTCCTGACTAGAGCTCCAGGAAATGTCTGTTAGCCTATGTAGACTAACTGTGCTGGCATAACAGTTATGTAATTTCATACTCTCATAATCAAATTGCCCCTTTTATTTGTTAAATCCCTGTTACTTCTGAAAGCAAAATAACTTATTATATTTTCCCACCAAGGCTGTATACTGTGGTGTCTTTCTGAATACATGAACACAACTATAGACATCAGTCTGAATGGAAAGTTTTTTAACAGAGTAAATAATAAAAGAACCAGAGAATTCCTAAAAGCCTGTTACTCATTTTCTCATTCAACAGATATGATGAGACAAGTTAGATGTACCAATCAACAAAGAACATGTCACATTGTGAAAAGGTCAAAACTATGTCAACGAAACAATCGATACCAATGCGAATTGACACAAAGATGAGAGAACTTCTGAAAACAACCAATCACGGTCAAGGTCATCACCTGTGGAGACAGTCTACGTGATTCATGGAAAATTTTAAAAGCAAAACCTAGAATGAT
The DNA here is from genome assembly GCA_944472155.2 of Trichobilharzia szidati. Taxonomy (NCBI): domain Eukaryota; kingdom Metazoa; phylum Platyhelminthes; class Trematoda; order Strigeidida; family Schistosomatidae; genus Trichobilharzia; species Trichobilharzia szidati. The sequence goes on from OX235272.1 coordinate 81,550,057, forward strand.
TGACCCTGTTGAGTTAAATAACCTAGAAAAAAGCTCGGTTAATGAGCAATGTGAAAGTATTAAAAAGTAATATAGTTAGGTGGAGAAAGAAAGGTTAATCATACATGCAATAGAAATGACGCAATGCCTATACTGGAGAAATAGGAAATTGCAACAAACAACAAGAGGGGGAAAGAAAATAAAACATATAAAGCAAATCATAAAGCCGTGTGAATAAATTAATATGATAATGAGCGATAGATTGTGCTCGAAACTTCATCCAGTCATTAACACTGTAAAACTCTGTGTTGTATCAAATAAACTAATCCAATATGGAATTACATTTTACCACAGTGCCCAAGTTCCGCACTTACACTAACTCGATTCACATTGGGGCAAGCACTAAAGATGTATAGAAAGACGATATAGACTTTGCAAATAAACCATCCACCTCAGATAACAGAATCACAAATCTTCTCAGTTACTTCAAAAGATAATTTAGTAAATTTTCTTTATCGAGGAAATCATCTTCAGAGGCTGTACAGTCGTATTTATATTTAACAAAAATGCATAGTAGTCTATTACTGAGTAATAGTGGAGGGAGGGTGAAATGACTGATATAATTACTCAGAAGTGGCTTCAAAAGTAAAAATGAAAGTTACAAATTACGTAGTACTCAACGTCACGAAGCAAGAAAGGGTTAGAAATTTGATTAGGTTAAAATTGCTATTGAGTGAGATTAAAGGTAGTTGAGTGTCTATTTAACAAGTGTGAAGAGGGTGTGAAAATATACAAAAGGAACATATGAGAGTGATAATAGTGAATTAATTATTAAAGTAAAAGCAAACTAGAAGTAAAATTGAAAATTAAAAATAATTAAAATTTTTTTACAGGGAACGACTAGTGAAGAGGTTAAGACCATGGTAGAATAAAAGACTGGACAAACTTTTTCTGTATACAGAGTTCGGAGTTCTGTTGACGATTTGCCAACGCCTCCGCCATACGCAAAAGCCGAAACCTGACGCCCTTTGTACCATTTGGCCTCACCTTGTAGATGATCTTGAAAGACGACTCTGGTGGAGCTGTGTGGCTTAAGTTCACCAAGTGCTAAAGAACTGAGCTAGTAACTGTCTTGCATTTTCCTTTTGCTAACCATGCCAGATAATGTTCAGAGATGCGTTTGGAAAGTGTGCTCTTTGTGTGGCCAATATAACTAGCTCCACACGAGCAGGTGAATTTATAAACACACATTGAAGTGGCCCAAAGCGGCAGTTTATCTTTCACACATCCATTGATCATTTGTCGGCTGTAGAAATTGATCCATAGCTCAGCTGTAAAGAAGGCTTTCCTCAGTGATCTGCATAAGCGATTCTTCAGGATCTCAGCTGCGGTGTCACCTTTAAATTCAACACTCATAAATAGCAGTTTCTTCGGCACCGTCTGGGTTCTTACAGGTTTTTCTCTTAACTTCATGTTTTTCTCTATAAATCTTGGAGGATATCCATTTTCTATGAGGACTTGCCTAAGTCGTCCCAGTTCCCCCATCGATTGTATCACTGGAACATATCCTCCTTATTCTTGAGGATAACGAGCGGATCAGATTTCTCTTTCTTCTCAAAGGTACCTAACTATGGAAATTTCTGTACTGACCATTCCATGATGGTTCCCTGTAAATCGATCTTTGAAGAGAACCATCAGATCTCCTTTTAGAAAAAACATCAAAAAAATGGAATTCTGAGTTCATCTCTGATTCCGACGTGAATTGGATGGTATAATGGCAGCTGTTGAACTCTTTAGTTATCATTTCAATGTCGGTATTCTGGTCACATATGATGAAAGTATCATACATGTATCTTTGGTACAAATGGAAACTATCGATAGTAGGCCGTAACATACTATTCTCCAAACTTGTCAAGAGGTAGTCTGCAAGTAAAGGACCCAATGGTGACCCCATTGCTACTCCATTTCTTTGTCTATAAAGCATGTTGTTGAACTTGAATTGGACATTTAAAGTACACCTCAATAGTAGTTCCTTTAAGTAGTGGATCGGAACACACACGTCTACATTATTATCCTCAATGAATTTGCAAATAAAGCAAATTGTTTCAGTGAGAGGAATATTAGTGAAAAGGGACGTAACATCCATGGATATCATTTTCTTCCCGGATACATTAGCATCACTTATTGAATCTACGAATTCAAATGAATCTGAAAGACTATGCCGACAGAGGTTATTTCTGATAGGTAGGAGGATGTCTGCGAGCCATTTAGCAGTAGCATGATATAGGGAATTTGTCATATCCAAGATTGGAGGTATTGGTACGTTCTCTTTGTGCACTTTCGGCAGACCATATAAACGGGGAATCACGGAACATGAAGGTTGTATTTGCTCAAATAATTCATAGCTGATAATCGACTCGTTCTTCATCTTCCTCAGCATTTGTGTTATCTTACCTTCAGTTTGTTCCGTTTGGCCTTTCTGGTTACTTTCTTTTGAAAATTTGTTGTCATCTGACATGACGGATAGTATTTTATCGATGTAGTCTTGGCGATTCATCAAGACAATGCCAGCACCTTTATCGGGGTGGGTCAGAGCCAAGTCTTTATTCCTTAAAATCTCACGTAGATGCTTTCTGTGCTCAGCTGAAATCAATTGCTTGACATTTGCTATTGTATTGATATACTGTAGACTTGAATTATTCATATGATTTGTTGGACACTGGGAGAAGGTCATTTGTCTGATGGATCAGTGCTTCAAACTGGACGCCTGAGCCATACACAAATTTCGAGACCTAACGCCCTTTGTATCATTAGGTCTCACATTGTAGATAATCCTGAAAGACGACTCTGGTGGAGCTGCGTGGCTTGAGTTCGCCAAGTGCTCGTTCCCTGTATTTTTTATTTTTGTTTTTAATGATTAGTTTGCTTTTACTTTAATAATTAATTCACTATTATCACTCTCACATGTTCCTTTTGTACATTTTCACACCCTCTTCACACTTGTTAAATAGACACTCAACTACCTTTAATCTCACTCAATAGCAATTTTAACCTAATCAAATTTCTAACTTTGTGCCGTTGAGTACCACGTAATTTATTTTATTTTTACTTCTGAAGCCACTTCTGAGTAATTATTATCAATTATGTCACCCCTATTACTAAAACTAAATGAATCAAAGGTGGATTACCTCAGTAAACCAAGTAGGAGATATAATATCAGTTTGGCTGTCGATTGACCTTGAAATCAGTAAGATAACATTCAAACAATAAAACATTTTCAATATTCAAACAAAAACAGCATTAAAACTGATCAAAATGTACACAATATCTTAGATGTAAAAACATACAAAAGTCAATCTTTAACTAATTCAGTAATTTAAGGATAAATAAGTCAAAGACTCAATAAAAGATAGATTCATTATAGCGTTGTAATTAATTAATTAACTAAATTTCTACCACTCTCATCTTTATTTCATTTGACCTTAAAAATGTATATTAAGGTTTCATCAAAAGTCATTCTGTTATGAATACACGTATATACACACACTGAAGATACTTGAGCTAAGATAAGAAGTCGTGTTAATGAAAATCAATGTCTGAAATTTCAAAATTATCAGCACAATACATTTCAGAAATACGACTTAGAGAATGTTGAATGCCTTGACTATTCTTTCTAAATGATATATATATATTTTTTTGAGAGATTATTTCAAACTTATTTACTGTTGTCTGTAATCTCTTCGGTTGAGTGAGATATTTGTCACGTTTCTTGAAATAACTGCATAGATTGAAGGATCCAATCAGAGATATATGACGTTAATAACTAATTGAATTATATGACTTATTAATAACACTGAAGTAAAAACAGGAGTAAGACAAGGCTGTCTATTGTCACCAGTGATATTCGTAACTGTGGTGGATTGGATTATGCAGGAAACTGTGGAGAGCGAGAAGAAAGGAACATGTTGGATTGATAAGAAAACCCTAGAAGATTCGGATACTGCGAACTATTTATGTCTGATGTGAGATAAACTCGAAGACCTACAGGTAAAAATCAACAAACTGTCAGAAGAAGAAGCAAATACAGGACTCCAGGTGAACATAGAGAAGACGGAGGTGATGAAGACAGCCAGCCAACTAAAAATAACAAGCACCAATCACTGTCAACGGGAGGAATTTGAAGGAGATCACTTCACTTTTCTGGGCAACATCATTTCAACTATGGGCAAGATGGATGAGCCTGACAAAAGCTGAATCGGGAAGGCGAGACACACCTACATTCACCATAAATAAGAAGATTCGGATTTTCAACACAAATGTTAAATCAGTCACTGATTCTATATAGGTCAGAAACTTGGCAATCGTGTCACGAAAATCATTTCTAACAGACTATTGCAGACATTGATCAACAGCTGTCCACCTTCACTGGCTCCACACTGAAGATAATATGGCCGAACGGAAAGGATAAGCAGCTAGGGACTCTGATGAGGATCTATTTAGGAACCTGTTGCTCGGCAAATTTACCGGATAAAATAAAGATGGATCGGAGGCAAGCTGAGGAGACCTTCAAGGAACATCGGGCGCCAGACAGACCCTCGAGTGGAACTTGAATGGGGAACAGCGAGTTGGGTGTGGGCATCAGGATGGCATGGAGGAGATTGTGTGAGGAAGAGATAAAAGTCTATGGGCAATCGTTGGATCAGCTGGTGAGAAGTGCAGAGAACACGACAGAGTGGAGATATGCTGTCAGAGCCCTATGTTCCACTCGGAACCTAAGGGAATAATGATAACAGTTGCATTCATTTCCAGTAAAAAAGAAATTTTGTAAAGACATTCAGCTATAGGATGAGGGATATGCATTCAGACGATATGACTGAGAATGTGCAAACGACTGTATATACTAACTTAATTGAAAATAGCTATCCTGAGAAGTTCAGAAGAAAGCACACCACCACCAAATTAGGAAAGAAATGCGTTTAATCTGTGAACAGAAAACCACTCAGTATGTGATTACAATTTAGAGGTGACATCACTCAAGTGAAGTACTAATTAAAAGGCCAAGAAAATCGATTCAGCGAACTCTTAATGCTGGTAAGTTGCCACTCTTGTTTTGTACACGCCCAGTGGTCACATCGGATATGAAATATGATGTAACTAGGCTAGCTGCCTTTGTTGTGTCTATAAATTCAGTTACATTGGCTGTTGCTCTAGGAACTTGAATTTTCATGGCTAAATAATGGTGTAATAAAAAGCATGAACAGTTCCAGATCACAATAACTGGTTCAAATGAACCATAAATCCAGTGTTGAAGAATCCCTCCTTATCACATACCCGAATAAATTACTGAACACTATCATACACCAAAGAAACTACCTCCTTTACCCACCGGAAAAGCATCGTTTCAACTACAGGCGGGTGGAACTGATGAGGATATCAAAGCAAGGATCGGGAAAGCAAGACAAGCTTTCATTACTCTGAAGTCTGTGGGGAGGTCAACAGCACTCAGCATCAAAAATAAGATCCGGATTTTTAACTCCAATGTGAAGTCAGTGCTACTTACTATACGGTTCAGAGACTTAGCGCGTAATAAAGAGCATCTTTAACAAACTACAGACCTTCATTAGCAGTTGTCTTCACTCAATACTCAAGATCAGATAGCCAGAAAAGATAAGCAATAGAGATCTCTGGGAGCGAACCAACCAGGAACCGATTGTGAAGCAAATAGGCAGGAAGAAATGGAGATGGATTGGCCATACTCTGAGGAAACCATCAAGTGACATCACTGGACAAGCCATTGCTTGAGTGGAACCCGAAAGGGAAGCGGCGAGTTGGTCATCAGTGAAAGGATGATTTGGAGGAGGTCATGTGAAGAGGAGATGAAAGCATGTGGGCAGACCCAGAGCCAGGTGAAAACTCTAGCAGAGAATCGAACACTATGCAGACGGACGGCTGAAGCCCTATGTTCCTCTAGGAATTAAAGGAAACAATAATAATAATAATCATGCACCAAGTACTCCAAATTCGGAAGCCATGACAAACCCTTGGAAACAGCCGGAATTTTAAATACAGAAGTAAAACGTCCAGCCGCTACTACAACCCTAACCTGCTGTAGAATCTGTAAATTCATAAATTAGTATTACTTCATACCTTTTGGGTGTGACCTTTCCTCCTGTATGTTTACATTTCTCCAATACCTTATCTACTATTTCTCAATGAAATTTACCTGATTCATTCACTTTTATATCCTTACACTTGTACCAATAGACCTTTTGAATTTAACATTGGTTACTCACTGACACACAGACGCATAAACTTCTATTCCATCTTAATTTTAATTTTCATGTTAACACTTAATTAAATTGTATGGAGGATTTCATCATGAGCTGACATCAGTTAGAGAACCACTGGAAAACCTGGGAGTACTGGACAGCTGTTTCGTCCTAGTTTGGGACTCTTCATCAGTACGCGTCCACCGGGATTCGAACCCAGGACCTTCTGGTTACAAGGCGAGCTCGTAGACCATTGAGCCACTGGGACCCGATCCAATGCTGAAGAGTCCCAAACTAGGACGAAACAGCTGTCCAGTACTCCCAGGTTTTCCAGTGGTTCCCTAACTGATGTCAGCTCATGATGAAATCCTCCATACAATGAAACAAAATCCCCACCAAACCAATACTTGAAAACTTAATTAAATTTTTAAATATCCTCATTATTTGTAAAAAAAAATTATATTTGTAATATCTCAGCGATATTGAAATGAGTAATTCCAACGTTTCCTTCGGCAATCTGGTCCGAACTTCTTCAGGGAAATTAATCAAAAGGGACTAACTGTTTTAAAATTAACATAACACAGGTTTTATATATAAAGGGCACATCTTTTGTTTTTAAAAACCTTGTCCAATCATGATTCATAAGCACAAGTATTAACAAGTATAATAAACAAAATTGTATGAGCTGTGATCAAAATTTGACCTCAGACTTATAAATATTGGTCTACCTTTGTTAAACACTTTAAAAAGAGTGTGCATGGGTGTGTGTGTAAACAGTTGTAAAACATTTCTTAACGTCTCCATAGGAAGATATAGACAGTCAGGAATTTGACCAAGTATTATTAATTAGTGATACATATCCATTTTTATTTATTAATCAGGATTTCCTATGCATCAGCTAACATCAAACCTCATTATTTATATTAGAAGAAGATATATAGGCGAACAGCATTGTTTTCGATTAAATCTTCTTGAGGCTTTTCTGAAATTTACATAGCTTGATATATAAAATATTCAGTCAATGACGGTGAATCTGTGGATCAAATAATAATAATAGTGTGTTAAATGTTTTGAACATCAGTAATAACGGTGATTAAAATACTGATAAGGTTTACGCAGGTGGCGCTAAGACTAATGAAGGTAGTAATATGTGTATATGTAGCCAAATCAATAAATAAATTAGGTCATATATTAAAAGTTACGTAATACTAAAGGTGAAGCGAGAAGATAATCAGAGTTTAAATAAATACCATAAAAGTACGAAGGGAATGGAAAATAAGAAAGGTTGAGAAGGTTCTGATTAGAATTCACCTAGGCCAAAGGAGAGACAAAGGTAGAAAAAACTTCTTTTGTATGCAAAGACTAGGATTGTTCTCTCGAATTAATTCCCATAGCTTTGGCTATGTGTAAAAGGTGGGTTCGAATTCCTTTCAAAAGGTTCGATGGAATGTGATAGATATCTTTGAAGGCACTTTTTCTGTTCACTTGGTGACCGCTGTCAACCAAATGAGAAAGAACAGAACTTCTTATAGATTTATTCGGCCTTTTCCTAACCATGAAGGAAGGTGCTCATTAATATGTTTGTTGAACTGTCCAGTTTCGTTAGTCCTATATAGCTTTCTGCTCAGGAACAGCTGAATATGAATTTAGCACATTATTATTATATCATCCACAAACTAACCGTCATTGGTTAAACTTTTTACATGTAAATCTATGTAAATTAGAGTAAAGCCTGAAGAAGATCTAATTAAAAACAATATTTTTCGCTTGTATATCTTGTTCTAACATTCATTTAAGTTACTGTTACAGTTAATAATCATACAATAAAATTCATTTTGAACAATAATCACGAGTACTAATCGTGTATATTGATTTTCAAGTATTGGTAATCTGATGCTAACCAGCGACTGGCCCTATTCAGGCAGTGAAGCCATGACCATTAAGGTGCATCAGGTTGAAAATGAGGCAGTAACTCATCGAAGAAGATATTGCGAAGTGGTCACGCTATGTCATGAATTGGCACAAATTAGAATTCATGGGCTTACCATTGGATCGGGTCACAGTGGCTTAATGGTCTACGAGCTCGCCATGTAACGAGAAGGTCCCGGGTTCGAACCCAGCTGGGGTGGGTGCGTACTGAGGATGTGGAGTCTCAAACTAGGTTGACCGAACAGTTAGCTGTCCAGTACTCCCTGTTGGTTTTCCAAAGATTCCCTAACTGAAGGCAGCTCATGATGAAATCCTTCAAGCAATATATTGATTTACCTTGTCGATCGCTGATTTTGATATGCTACATTTTCACACCTCATGTATGTATATATATTTCTTGATGTGTAATCAAATAACAATTTACTCGCATGTATACCTCGGATTATTTTTTAAATCTCAATCATACGACGTTAGTTTTTAAATTAATGCCATCACTATCAAGTATTTCTCAACTAATATAGATAGAAGATCGAAAAGGATATTTGTTTTTGTTCTTAAATTAATGTTTTTAAATTTACAGTAGTCATATATAAACATTTTTCATAAACGGTTGCATGTGATGAACTTTAGAACAATTAGAAAAAGTTGTACAACCGGTTTTTCT